>JAMPIV010019694.1:0-28255 GCA_024509875.1 Oreohelix idahoensis
CATCAAAACAATGTTCATGCAACAATAACAGGGCAATCCACATAGGACGTCAGTAAACTCACGACGTATAAAGTCAATGAGTCTTGAAACAGCCGTTGACGATTTTCTTCATTATTTATTGTGGACGCCACAGTGACAAAATGGTTACGCAAATGTGTAGGCACATCAAACAGTCATTATCACAGCAACATTCAATACAGCAATAAACGGTAGACAGCATTACAATGATGAGTCAGATGCATGTTATATTTCAAAGTGCTGTAAATGTAGTCAGGTGAACAACTCCATCCTTTTCTATAACAGCCAGGAGATAACCAGATGTATGAGATCAGTTCACTCTCCTTAGTTTGACTTCAGCAAGACAGACACGTCTGCCGAAGTATAAATAATGTCCTCAAGAATATCCTCTAGATAATAAAGGTTTTCTAAACCTAGTTCATTTAACAAAGTAGCAAGTAATGGTCCTTGGTACATGCATCAACCGATGCAGTACAATGCAGCGACATGTGAGCTGGGAAAGAACATCTCGTGACGACGACTTTCGGAGACAGGCTATGAATCGAAATCGCTCACGACCCAAAATCGATAGAGTTAATGAAAAAGTCAATTTACCTTGCTTTCATGAAATACACAGAAATATCACGCCTCCCGACATGTGGGAAAACACTAGAGGTATTATCTCGACTAAACGAAATATCCATAAGAGGACTACACATCCCTGACAGAACAAAAAAAAGCGGAGATCCCCTCTTCAACGAGGCATCTCTTTCGCCATTCCAAATCGCTCACTCCCACTAGTGGTGGGCGGAAACCGATCGACCAAACAACAAGACAAGTCATGCGCAGTCCAGCGCAAAAATGACCACAGCTCAAAAGTTAACTGCATTCGATACTAACGCGAGAAGACAAATGCTTACCGAGAAAAGTGACTATAGATTTCAAGCAGTTGTTGCCCTTGCGTTATAAAACAGATATTGAAATAAAACGATGTTGCGAGAATTTATCACGCAACATATCACCACCTCCTCCCGATAAAAAAAAAATGTGGAACATATTTTTTTTTTTTCAATATCAAAGAGCAAGCGATAAGCGGCTCAAAACGCACGAATTATGCGCTGATAATTAATTAAATTGCCAAACAATAGGCTAATTATAGAGTGTCTGGTGAGGATATACCTCAACAGAAAAATAAATATGTCTCAAAAAATATTCACATCGGGGAGGTGTCACCAACACACATCACGTTAGCATGTAAACACAATATACGTATGCAAGTTACTATAATCATCATTAAACAGCATACTCTAATATTGTCTTTAAAAATGGATGTACAAATCTGATAGGAAAATTTAAATAGTACATTCTTTGACATGTAATGACATAAGTACATAGTAAAGTTAAACTACATGACGATCCAGGACATATGCTCTGGTATTCCGAGGGTAAGTACACAATCTAGAACTCGTAAGGTAAGTCCTCAGCTCAACAATGACATTCTGAGAAAGTACAAGCAATATAATGCTAATTAATAACTAATATGCTTCATAAGGTACAATACATTATTAATAATTGTGGCTGTTTAGTAAACTAACGGCCCTTATATTAACTACTCAGTCCTCCTCTATCATTTTAAAAAACGAACAGAAGAAGATGACAACAAAGCACGATAGTGTGTACATATAAAGTAAGTACAGATGTGCTAATCTATTGTAGAAATATAGGTGTGTTATGACTCTGTAATATATAGAAATATAGGACAGAAGTATTAGTTGGAGTCATGTGGGCATCTAGACAAAATGTCAGCCATCACATTATCCGCACCACGGATAGCTCGTACCGTGAAGTGAAAAGGTTGAAGAGCTATAGCATATCGAGTGGATCTCGAACTCTTCAAATTCTTAGTCTGAATAGCTGTAAGAGCTTTCTGATCAGTCTCTAGAATGAAATGTGCGCCCAGGAGGAATCTTTGTAGCTTTAGAATTGACCAAACCATCGCTAACAACTCACGGTCTAAAACCGAGTAGTTCCTCTCTGCCGCATTTAGTTTTCTAGAAATGTACATAACAGGATGCAGAGTATTTGCATATTCTTGCATCAGTGCTGCTCCAATCCCAGTGGATGAAGCATCACTCCGAAGAACAAAAGTCCTATCAAGAGTAGGTAATCTTAAGATGGGAGGAGAAGAAAATATATTCTTGATTTGGTCTAGTGAAGATTGGCATTCTTCAGACCAACGGACCAGATTAGGCGAACCTTTCTTCAACAATGTTGAGAGAGGTGCCATGATCGAAGATAAATTTGGAATAAATCTCCCATAAAATTGAATTAAACCTAAGAGACTCCTAACTTGTTTCTTCGTTTTAGGAAAGGCATCGGTTCAGCGTCGAACTTTGTGACCTGATTCAATTTGCGATAATCAACGCAAATTCGTATGTTCTTATCCTTCTTCCGGACAATAACCATGGAAGAAGAATATGGTGAAGTCGATGGTTCAATTATATTTAATTGAATCATTTCATCCAATTCCTTTTCCACTTGCGACTGAAAGTGTATAGGAATAGGATACGGCCTAACCCTAATTGGATTATTGTCGGTAAGAATTATGTCATGTTCTATGACATCTGTGTGTCCAGGAATGTCAGTGAGAACATCCTGAAATGTTTGTAACATCGACGAGACTTGTCGATGTTCGTCACCAGAAAGATTAGGAGAAACAGAAACGTTTTTCCAAGATTCCGTAGAATGTAATGGAACCACTGGAAGGGGAAGGTTGACATCAGAGAAGGTAGCTTCCTCATCCTGAATGACAGACAGGGATGAATAATGACCGTGAGGTGCAGGAGCATCATCCGTTGCCTGGAAAATAGGCAGCAAATAGTCCGGACGTTCGTGAAATTCCGAAAGCATGTTTATGTGGAAAGTTTTATGCTTTCCATCAATATCGACCACATAGTCAACATCGGAAATCCGAGAGACTATTGCATACGGACCTTTCCATGCAATAAGAAGTCTATTTTCCCTACTGGGGAGTAGGACGAATGCTTTGTCACCTGGACAAAGTTGTCGTAGACATCTATTCTTGTTAGCAAACTGCCTTGCCTTCTCTTTAGCAATTTCTGATGAAGCAGTTGCTAGCTTACATGCCTCAATGATCTTTTGTCTAAGAGCAATGACATACTCATATGAGGATTGAGTTTCATCGCTAATATCATCGGCAGTGATGAGATCGTGTAATAAAGACATAGGGCCGCGTGGACGCGCGCCAAAGACAAGTTCGAAGGGAGAAAATCCTGTGTGTTCATTAGGGACTTCTCTATAGGCAAAGAGAGCCGCGGGTAAAACCCTGTCCCAATCTTGAGGATGATCTTCAGTTATCTTACCAAGCAAAGTCTTGAGCGTTCTATTCAGACGCTCAACTAACCCATTAGACATAGGATGGTAGATACTACTGAGAGATCGTTCAATATGTAAGGTAGACATTACCTGTGACATAGTGTCAGATATGAGTTGAGTGCCATGGTCTGACAATATTTCTCTGGGGAACCCCAAGCGAGAAAATATCAACCAAAGAGCATCTGTGATATCTGTAGTAGATATGCTCTTAAGAGGAATAGCCTCTGGCCAACGTGTGCACATATCGACACCAAATGATGCGTGATGCCATATGATGATGGATGGCATCCGCATGTCTGGTTTTGTGTAGTGTGTAGATGTGTTCAGTCAAAACAATGTTCATGCAACAATAACAGGGCAATCCACATAGGATGTCAGTAAACTCACGACGTATAAAGTCAATGAGTCTTGAAACAGCCGTTGACGTTTTTCTTCATTATTTATTGTGGACGCCACAGTGACAAAATGGTTACGCAAATGTGTAGGCACATCAAACAGTCATTATCACAGCAACATTCAATACAGCAATAAACGGTAGACAGCATTACAATGATGAGTCAGATGCATGTTATATTTCAAAGTGCTGTAAATGTAGTCAGGTGAACAACTCCATCCTTTTCTATAACAGCCAGGAGATAACCAGATGTATGAGATCAGTTCACTCTCCTTAGTTTGACTTCAGCAAGACAGACACGTCTGCCGAAGTATAAATAATGTCCTCAAGAATATCCTCTAGATAATAAAGGTTTTCTAAACCTAGTTCATTTAACAAAGTAGCAAGTAATGGTCCTTGGTACATGCATCAACCGATGCAGTACAATGCAGCGACATGTGAGCTGGGAAAGAACATCTCGTGACGACGACTTTCGGAGACAGGCTATGAATCGAAATCGCTCACGACCCAAAATCGATAGAGTTAATGAAAAAGTCAATTTACCTTGCTTTCATGAAATACACAGAAATATCACGCCTCCCGACATGTGGGAAAACACTAGAGGTATTATCTCGACTAAACGAAATATCCATAAGAGGACTACACATCCCTGACAGAACAAAAAAAAGCGGAGATCCCCTCTTCAACGAGGCATCTCTTTCGCCATTCCAAATCGCTCACCCCCACTAGTGGTGGGCGGAAACCGATCGACCAAACAACAAGACAAGTCATGCGCAGTCCAGCGCAAAAATGACCACAGCTCAAAAGTTAACTGCATTCGATACTAACGCGAGAAGACAAATGCTTACCGAGAAAAGTGACTATAGATTTCAAGCAGTTGTTGCCCTTGCGTTATAAAACAGATATTGAAATAAAACGATGTTGCGAGAATTTATCACGCAACAGTGAGACTTTCGTCATCTTGTAGAGATATTGCAGGAAATCTGTATATATTCTGCCTTCTCTCCAAGCCAGTTATTAGTCTATCAGAAATTTTGGATCAATCTAAGCACGGCAGACTAGGAACCATTTTATTCGCTAAATGTGTTAAATTGTCCCGTAGGGATTTAAATTTCTGATTGTGGCTCGGTCAAAACCAGCGGCTAGCGGTTTTTTTCTCTATTGTAGTCTTTGACTCAATTACTGAAGGAATAATAGTTGTCGTTTTCCTTGGCGTTCGTCCCCGTACCGGTGTGAACAAGAATTGCCAGGGCGATACACTAACATTTTAAACTGTAAATGTGAGTAAAGGGACATACCACTATACCCAGATTTTTCCATTCAATTTTATCAGCCCGCTGCGGCAATATATAACATTTTTTTCCCGACTATTGATAGTTGTTTACCCAAGCAAATTTTATCCAGGATTATATACTGTTTCATAATCGGTACTCATCTCAAAGAGTCAGCCGATAGGATTTACTATCATCAAGTTGTACCAATGATAACAGTTAGCTTCGCAACCAGATGCTTAGCACTACGAGAATTAATTTATCCTCTTCTCCAACTGTGAACATCCAGAGCACGTCTTGCATCAGTAACTATTTGTGGTGACAGCGATTTCATCCAGGGAACATTAAGACACCAAAGTTGGCGTCCACCTTGTAATTATTACTCGAGATTAGGCTGGACTGGGGCTATCTTTGGCAACCCCACCTGACAGTATATGCTCAGTGATTATTGTATGTTTTCAATGGATACAACCATCACTAATAGGTAAGCGAGATTGTGTGTGGCCACAGATTGACCGAGTGAGAGAAAGAGGAGTGAATATTTCCTTTTGTTATAATCGTTGTACCAACTTCTTTTTGTTCGCTAACCTGATTTATTTTGTTGGATAGCTTAAGTTGTGAAGAGTTTAGGTGATAATAAACTAAACAAAAACTAAATTTATCTTGTCAGTCAGCCCCATACCCAATTATCCATCGTTTTTTTCCACGTGTGTTTGTCTTGTTGTCACATAACTGTGTGTGTGTGTGTGTGTTGTGTGTGTGTGTGTGTGTGTGTGTGTGTGTGTGTGTGTGTGTGTGTGTAACTTATAATTAACATTATATGGAAGTGTGACAGATCGTCTTCTTCTAAAGATAGTTGTATAGATAGGCTGGTCTAGACAAACCACTCATTCCAGAGACGTATCTTCACCGTAATCTATTTCACTCGTGGAATCTATTCAACACCTTTCTTTCTCCTCTACCCCACCATTCTGCTCTATTCAGACGGGACCAAATAAATCCCTATACCTATCTTGTAAAATTTACGACACTCCCCCCTGGTCTCCTGGGTAGTGAAATCGTATGCATAGCCTTCTCGGAAAAGGGCGAAAAAACAGAAGGTCCCGTGTGTAAGTTGCGCACGTTAAAAATCCCACGGCAGTTGGAAATCGTAAAGAGTCGGCCTATCTGGAAGGCCGTTGCCCTGGCAAAATTTAAAAATTAGAAATCTACCCACCACAAAAACATTTATAGAATGTGTGATTCCTATAAACACACCGGGATTCTCGCCGGTGCTACGGAGTTCGTGCACTGTGCTGAGATCCTCCTTGTGTAATCTAAGGGAGGAGATCGGAGCACTGATGGGGTTTGTTGGTGTGCAATGAAGATATTCCTTAAAACGAAACCAAATGAAATGATGAGGTTGCCAGACTCATACACAACCTCATACACAACCTCATACACAACCTCATATTAGTAGCCTCAATGACGTGCTGTGGTCCTATTATTTATTCCTTTCTTCACAAACCCACGTGAACCACACGTGGTTGTCAAATAGCAAAAGATGGCATGTGTTTTGCACGTTGTCAAATTTTCAGAGGTGCCCAGTAAAATTGGTCCTCGTCTTTGTGATCTATGCAGTGATTTCTCTGTTCTGTTTTGACATCTTTCAATTCATCCTTGAGTGACTTCTTTTCAACTTCTGTTTGGAATTTACAACATCCTCGTGGGAAACCATGTCTCTAACCTCTTCCTCCCATTTTCTTGTTAGTTTATCTATCGGTAATGAGTCCGTCTCCCGCTGTTTATTACTTGTCAAAGAGTCGCCTCCCGCTGTTAATTCATTGAGTCGCCTCCCATTAATTATTTGTTGTCAAAGAGTATTCCCCGTTGTTTATTTATAGTCAAATTGTCGTCTCTTCTTCTTGATTCCGCGCCAGAGAGTCGCGCCTGTTGTTTATTTATCGTTAAATATTCACCTTTCTTTGTTTATTCGTTGTCTAAGCCTGACATCCCATTTATTGTCCTGTTTAATTCCCATTAGAGATTGAGGGTCACCACTTGTGTTGGTCCACATGCAAGAAACCTTTTTCAAAGTACTTTTATGTGATTCAACAGTGATGGCTTCTGCAGCAATCTGTCTTCTGATAAGGCTGCTAATGCCATTGACAACCTCACAGTTGTCGCCTTTTACGATGTATGATGGATCAGCGGGCCTATTTTAGATGTGTCTCCTCCGAGACCCGACACAAGTTAGTGCGGCGTCCGATTGTCCGAGTGGCTAGAGGGCGTTCCAAGATAGAAACCCTCTAGCGGCTAGCGCCAGTCTACTAAGCTGTTAATGGGTACCTCACTCTGCCCTTGAATTAGGAAAGCAAAAGCACTGAAGAAGGGAACTGGTCAGGAACTGGTCACCCCATTTCATAAAAATAGATGAACCTAGTTTGGTAATGTCTCAAACACTTCACTCCTCTACTTTAGTATCGGTTATGAGACAACCTTTACCATTTTGTATTAAGTACAGGCTGTTTATAGCACTAATTTACTTTTTCACACTCTTGTGCGAAAAAAACACGTTTCCCTAGAGGGAATATCCATTGTCGGGCATGATATTTTCACTTGCCGTGTTATGATCTTAATTTTTCACCTTTCATCTCATGTTTTTGCTGTGATTAAACTCCCAAGTATTTAAAAATAGTCACAGTACAATAACAATTGCGACCTAATTTCTTCGTCAAGACAAACATTCAAGATGATGACAGATGTGCCAAAGAGTTATAACAAATATAAACAAAAACTTTGAACTTTAATGAAGGTTCTTTCCACTTTACAACAACAAGCAACTGAACTGCGGTTCAACAGTTGATCGCTAGGTAATTGATGGACGATCAAATCCAGAAGATTCTTATACTTCTTCTTTTTCCTTCACCTATCAAATCCCCAAGAACCATATGAATTCAACAAATTTACGCAAAGTCTTCTTGTCACATGCCATCAGCTCAAAAGTCTTCATGTCACGTGCCATCAGCTCAAAAGTCTTCATGTCACGTGCCATCAGCTCAAAAGTATGTCCATATCTTCTTCAACATCTTCATGTCTGTCTCGAGACCTCTTCTCCATGTGTTTTTTGGTCTCACTCTACTAATTTACCCTGGCGATTCCAGAATAGGAACTCCCTCGTAATGCTATCAGTAGGTTGTTCTCAAGGTGTGCCCTATCCATCCCCCCACGTCTTCTTATCATTTCTTGTTTCACTAGCACTTGTCTGGCTCTTATCATCAGTCCCACATTAATGATCTTATCATCAGTCCCACATTAGTGATCTTATCATCAGTCGCACATTAGTGATCTTATCATCAGTCGCACATTAGTGATCTTATCATCAGTCGCACATTAGTGATCTTATCATATCACTTCATTCCTTATATTCTACGCAAGCATCCATTTATTATTCCACTTGCGAGCTTGATGATCAAGAATAATCATTAACCCAATTAAAACCAAAGAACATTTTTACCAGACTACTAAATTGTATTCTGTGTACATGCATTGAGGCCGCATGCTGATTTAAAACATGTAACTTGTTTTCAATACATGAAGAACATCCATCTACTTGTAAAACGATCGTTGTAAGACCCGATAGAGATTAATAACTGTTTTATTATTAATTTTAATGTACAGTCAAATACAATGGGGCACTTGTAGTACATTGCGATTTAACGGGTTTAAAACAATACTGAACCAAACAGAATTTCTGCCACATAGATTCCCCACAATTTACAGTTGTCTGCGATCGTGACCAAGTGTATATGTTATTGACAAAGTAGTGTACTACTTTTCACTTGAAGTATGCAGATAAGAATGTTCCATGGAGATTCAGAATCAAAATCATTAGGAGTGTTAGAAGTAGCTTAAGGAATAATGCCTTTGAGAATAAATAGGAAGGAACTTGGGATTCAATGTCATGGCCGAAGTGATGCTAAACTAGGCTCTTTTTGTTTGTCGGAAATCGCCTGCTTCTTCGTTGTCGTTCGTTTTCATACAACCACATTTACTTATCTCAGAACGTTGGCTTCTGTCAAAGACTTCTCTCTCATCGTCATACAACCACATTTATTTATTTCAGAACGTTGGCTTCTGTCTAAGACTTCTCTCTCATCGTCATACAACCACATTTATTTATTTCAGAACGTTGGCTTCTGTCTAAGACTTCTCTCTCATCGTCATACAACCACATTTATTTATTTCAGAACGTTGGCTTCTGTCTAAGACTTCTCTCTCATCGTCATACAACCACATTTATTTATCTTAGAACGTTGGCTTCTGTCTAAGACTTCTCTCTCATCGTCACACAACCACATTTATTTATTTCAGAACGTTGGCTTCTGTCTAAGACTTCTCTCTCATCGTCATACAACCACATTTATTTATTTCAGAACTTTGGCTTCTGTCTAAGACTTCTCTCTCATCGTCATACAACCACATTTATTTATTTCAGAACGTTGGCTTCTGTTATAGACTTCTCTCTCATCGTCATAAATTCCGGCCGCCCTCCTCATCCAAACCTCTAACCCTCCGTAAAGAACACAACATAAAAGCTTCTGTTATAACTTCTCCTCATCGTCATAAAATCACATTTATTTATCTCAGAACGTTGTCTTCTGTCTAAGACTTCTCTCTCATCGTCATAAAACCACATTTATTTATTTCAGAACGTTGGCTTCTGTCTAAGACTTCTCTCTCATCGTCATAAAATCACATTTTTTATCTCAGAACGTTGTCTTCTGTCTAAGACTTCTCTCTCATCGTCATACAACCACATTTATTTATCTCAGAACGTTGGCTTCTGTCTAAGACTTCTCTCTCATCGTCATACAACCACATTTATTTATCTCAGAACGTTGGCTTCTGTCTAAGACTTCTCTCTCATCGTCATACAACCACATTTATTTATCTCAGAACGTTGTCTTCTAAGACTTCTCTCTCATCGTCATACAACCACATTTATTTATCTCAGAACGTTGTCTTCTAAGACTTCTCTCTCATCGTCATACAACCACATTTATTTATCTCAGAACGTTGTCTTCTGTCTAAGACTTCTCTCTCATCGTCATACAATTTCTCCTTACAAGGGGTTGGTGAAGGCCGTGCTGTAAAACTGCTTCTTTCCTGGAGCGGACATTTTTGGAGGGCGTGTTGTACTGTTTGTTTGTTTGTTTTTTGTTGTTGCCTTCTTCACATGAGCACATTTTGAATTTGTTGAACCGATGATTCTTGAGTCTACAGTTTTCGGTTGTCTGTCTGAAACATGATCTGTTTCTGGTAAAAGGTAAAGATATCTACTGCCGCAGGGGAATGAAGTGTCAGAGACTTCACTATTCTAGGTCCATATCGAGAGGTGCGCTGACCAGTTCCACTCCTCGATGCCTTTTAATTTTTAACTCAAGGGCAGAGCCACATACCCATTTGCAGCTAGGTAAACTGGAGCGCGACGCTACCGTGCTTCAAGCCTGGCGTTAACCACTCTGACAATCGATTGCTTATTCTTGGTAAGGAGTAGATTGGTTCTGTTATATCTTAGACGGTGTTTTCTTTACAGTCTTTTCTTTCTTCAGAAAGCTATATTTGATTATTACTTCTGTCACTTCATCTGTTTTCCTGAGTTCAGCTTGAATTCTGCTTCTTTCATTTTGCAGGTCTATCTGCGTTCTCATATAGATTTTTCTTGCAGTCTAGAGTAATCCAATATATATTCACTATATATATATATGTATATATAGTCTTTGACATACGACGCACGCAATTTACGACCACTCGAACTTACGACTGCTATCTTAGAAGTGTTGTACACGTATGTTTCGTTACTTATGGACAGTACATGGCTGTAAAGTACAGTAATTTCATGTTATAATTTGTAGATTGTATTACGTCACTATCAATAAAGAGTACAATCAGTTTAAATATATTAACAAAACAGACCATATTTATTTTTAGCATTCAGATATGTTACTTGTTAACATATCCTTACGGTTTTCTTATAATAATTATTAGGGATTTCCGACTTACGATGGGGGGACCCCGTCGTAAGTTACGTTATGCCTTTTTATAGATACCGCATATTGTTATTGTTATTGTTAATCAGAATCGACGTCATTGCACTCGGGCAAATCCATAGGTGCTAAAAGTCTCTCCCGCAGCAAATGTCGAAGGGTATACATGTGCTAATTGTTCATGTTGCAGACGCTCGTTGTAATCCACGTCGGATGCGTCCTCTCATACGTCCACCCCTTGCTGGTCTTACGTTTGATGCCGAATTCCAGCAAACTTAGCCTTGATGATTCTTCGATTGCAGTGTCAATCTCTAATAGACGAACATGAATCGCCCTCAGTATTTCTTCCTTATCCATGGCCAATACAACCTGTTGTTACTCTTGAAGCTAGTCTGTCAGCTCTTTTTCATTGTCCCCCCCCACGTACACACCTGCACGACCTCTTAAGGCAGCAGTAAACTGCCTCTGTCTCCATTGTCATGCTGGGGGTTGTTACCATGTAAGCCCCACTACGTTCAGCGGCGATTCTGCCCTTTAGTCTAGCAGAGAACCCCCTTCCAGATTTCTCACCACATATTACAGACCCATCAGTGTACACAATTGCATCATCATCCCCAGCATTATCCTTTATAAGCTGATCAACTTCCAGCTCTGCTCTCCCATTGGCCCA
This sequence comes from Oreohelix idahoensis, assembly GCA_024509875.1. NCBI lineage: Eukaryota > Metazoa > Mollusca > Gastropoda > Stylommatophora > Oreohelicidae > Oreohelix > Oreohelix idahoensis. The sequence continues at coordinate 11,758 of JAMPIV010019694.1, forward strand.
AATTCTGCATTCTCTACCAAGGCTGATGATGACTTGCTGGTAGTTCATCCAGCTCTCATCTGACTTACTCCACTCTTCTCCCTTGAACATACTTTCAACTGGGGTCACCTGTCTAATAGTCTCCTCCGTCTGCACCATCCATGACATCCCCCTCTTTATTCTCGCTCCTTTGATGTCAGCTATGTTCCCATGCAGGGGATGCCTTTTGTCTGTGGTTACACACATATACGCTTTTACTTGGACCATCGTATATCTGGGATCTAATTGACAGCAATCCAAGCATGTGCCGCATCATCACAATAGGGGTATCTCGCGTGCAGCCCAAGACTATACGCATCCTTTCGTTTAGAAGGCGTTCCAACCGTTCACACTGTGATATTAACAGAATGAGTATTCCCAGGCCATACTCGATTACAGACAAGACCAGCTGATGATACAAGAGAAACATTAGTCTCTGCTCCAGGTGCGCTGCAGCCATTGTTTTTAGGGCTGCCAGACCTCTTTTGCACTTCTGTATGATGTGATCAACATGGTGCTTATATGATAGCCCGCGATCGAATGTTACTCCAAGGTATTTCAAATTGTTCTGCCTTTCAATTTTCTGTCCACTGAGAGCAGTCTGAAAGATCTGCTTTCAATATGGAGTTATTCAAGGAGCACCAACGCACACAGGCTTTGTTGTGATTGACCTTGGAGCTGGTTTCGTCGAACCATTTAGAAACTGCTTGAAGTGTCTCATGTATGCTTTTAACCATTTCATTTCTATCTGAACCAGTCCTCTAAATAAGCAAGTCATCGGCAAAAGTTAATGTTCGTCCCAAACCTGTCGGTTGGATTGCAGCTATTTTTGCTGTATAGATGTTAAACAGCACCAGTGATAATGGAGAACCTGGGGTAATCCTTGGCAAATGTGCATTGGTTTTGATGTCCATGTTCCCAAACGAAATGCAACTGCTCTCTCAGTTAAGGCAGCTGCTATGCACCTTGTTAGCCTTGGGTTTACATCACATTCCTTTACACAGCACATCAAGGTTGCAAAGTCAAAACTGTTGTAAGAATCAGATACATTGGCTGTCTGGCGGGCGAGCGGGTCGGCACCTGGCAGATGGACTCCCTAAGGGACATCCCTTGCCTCTTCCCTGGTATGGTGGCCCTTCCAGGGTGACCGAATGTTTCCACCATCTATTGCAATGCTACCATGAGTTTTCTTTCAAACAAGAATCATCGCGGGAGCTACGGAGATCGTGCTCTGCCGACGATACCTTTGGCAAATAAAACGAAAGAGTATGAAGATACCACATATAATTCTCTCGTAGGGTTCATCTTTTTAATGCACTTTAAAGTCACACGAATCCTTTTTAAATCTATTTCGTAGCTTTTTGATATCCCTTCTCATCGGTTCTGGTATCTTGTAAACCAGTTCTGGATAGCTTTTTGATATCCCTTCTCATCGGTTCTGGTATCTTGTAAACCAGTTCTGGATAGCTTTTTGATATTCCTTCTCATCGGTTCTGGTATCTTGTAAACCAGTTCTGGATAGCTTTTTGATATCCCTTCTCATCGGTTCTGGTATCTTGTAAACCAGTTCTGGATAGCTTTTTGATATCCCTTCTCATCGGTTCTGGTATCTTGTAAACCAGTTCTGGATAGCTTTTTGATATCCCTTCTCATCGGTTCTGGTATCTTGTAAACCAGTTCAGGGAAGCTTGTTCTCCTCAATGGTGAGAATGCACTGCTTACACCCTTGTGTGAATAAGCTCAAGTATAAAGTCAAGAATAAGCCGACAGTTTGCGACATTCCAATAAATTCCTTTACTGTAGATATACAGCAGGATAGAAATGTAGGGTGTCACTAATATTCGTCTTCTTCATCAAGTACTATGTCTGGTGACGCTGGCGATCATGTCTCTCCACAACTGTCTGTCACCAGTAATATTTATCAACTGTATTGCTGACTTCTTTCCAATCCATGATGGTAAACTATCCAGTATATTCCAATCCATGATGATAAACTATCCAGTATATTCCAATCCATGATGATAAACTATCCAGTATATTCTATTTGTGTCGTCCTTCAATCTTTCATGTTGTCACCGATTATATTCCAGCGTTCTTCTTTTTATAACATGCATAACGAAAGTGGACTTTTTCTTTGTGCATTTGTCTCCTTCAGAAGATCCTCATTACTCTTGTTAGCTGTCCATGTCATTTTTATCATTCTTCTGTAAAACCACATCTCAGTCGCGTCAATTGCTTTTACAACTTATTCACTAATTGAGCATGATAATTTCCGTATGTTAGGATTGGTTCTATATAATACCGAAGAACTCTCTACTAATATACTAAAAAGTTCTAAAGACATTACTTGTCCCACATTCGAAGCTCATTACGTCCGTTGATTACCTTCGCTACAGTTAAAGACACCGTTTATTCTAATTATAACCCATCAGGGGGTGAACAAAATACTTTTGTCCATTACATTATTTTAAGATATGGAGACTCCAATACAATACTTACAATAATCCCCCCAATCACGATCACGTAACAGGACGCCTTTCTCGCAGGGCGCTAAATCTTCATTTCGAAAACTGTCAACAACATTAATGGTTTTTGTTTCCAACATTACGCTTGCAATATCAGCCTTACTTCTTGATCATCCCTGTTTAGTATTCATGACAAGAACACTTGATATTTGATCAGCCGTTACGATTTGTTTACATTATTGAAACTCTCCTTTTAACATCAAAGACATAAGGTTACTGCAACAGGGCAAACATATTGGGCATACGTGGAGCTGCATGAACTAGTAGAACAAAAACAAAACAATATTTAACCGTAGTTCATTTCAAAGAGTAAGAACAATGGAACTTTGTTTTTCTTATTTGATTTGCTTCGATCACAAAGTACACAGGGTCTGGAAATGTATGTAAATATTGGACTGCCTTGATCCTATCTTGTACAGAGCGTTGTCTGTAGTTTCCCTTGTATATAGGATTGTGTTTACTTTATTTTACTTCTTCTTCTTTGATCCTTAGCCGCCGACCGTCAAAGCAGTCAGTGGCCATCAAGCCTAGTGGCGTCTTGTAGGGCAACAACACATTGATTCCCTTTTGCTCGGTCTGCGGCCATCCTTCGTACAGTGCCCCAACTCTGGTTCATTTTTTGCATCTCAGCCTCCACAGTCCTCCGCCAGGTTGTTTTTGGTCGGCCTCTCTTTCGTTTTCCTTCAGGGGTCCAAAGCATAGCTATTCTTGTGATGGCATCGGGGTCTCTTCTGAGGACATGGCCAACCCAGCTCCAGCGTCTGCCAGCTATGATGGTGTGCATGTCCTCTTGCTTGCTCCGAGTAAGCAGATCTTGGTTGGTGATGGTATTCACCGAATCTTTTGGCCGAATACCATTTTACTTCTAATGATCGTTAAAGTGGCTTTACTTCTAAAGGTCAAACAATTATCATTACTTCAATAAATTGTCTTTAGTTGTAATGATAATTAAATTGTGCTTACATCTAACAATCATTAACATGCCTTTACGTTTTATAAATTATCTTTACTTCTCGTGATCAATAAATTATCTTTACTTCTCGTGATCAATAAATTATCTTTACTTCTCGTGATAATAAATTATCTTTACTTCTCGTGATCAATAAATTATCTTTACTTCTCGTGATCAATAAATTATCTTTACTTCTCGTGATCAATAAATTATCTTTACTTGTAATGATCATTCAATTGTGCTTACCTCCAATGATCATTAAACTGTCTCTTTCTAATGATCATTCAGCTGATTTCTATGATCATTCAGCTGACTTCTAATGATCTTTCAGCTGACTTCTAATGATCATTCTATTGTCTTTACTTCAAATGGTTATTCAACGGTTTTTACTTTTAATGGTCATTTAAATGTCTTTACTTCTAATGACCATTCAACTGTTTTTACTTCTAATGGGGAGTTGGAATGTCTAAGAGGTATGGAGTCCGCCTCCAGTTCTAGAGGTACCGGGTTCGATTCCCAGTTGAGGGAATAAAATTTATGGAAATATTTTTCAGAACCTGTGGTCATAATGATGTCATTCTCCCCCATGGTCTCCTGAGTAATGAGATCGGATGCCTAGCCTTCTCGGATAAGGGCGAAAAAAACAAGAGTAGGCCTATCAGGCCGCTGCCCTGGTAAAATTTAAAAAATAGAAACCTACACCTAACACACTGTGACATTATGGCTCGTTTGCTTTTTACGTAATTTCCTCTCGAATCTCGCCTTTATTATCTATTATTTTGGCATAATTTAACGCACATATTTTCGTGCCTTTCCTCTGCTCAGACTTGTTAACCTTTTATCCTACTATCATTGTTCACCTTACTGCCAACTTACATGACAATGGCACGGTGTTTTCGAATTTCTTATCGCAAATTTAAGGTTGTCATTTGAAGCTCCCTCGTGTTTCCGAATCAAAAAAAAAACAATGCCGCATTGGCAGAGCAATTGTTATCGGTCCGCCGCCTTTTATGAAGTATTAAGCAATTATTAATTTCAGCTCGTCCGGCCCCCCACCCTGATTTACCCAGTGGAATCTTATTATTAAGGTATATCGCTGTTTAGAAATGTATTTAGTAAATTGAACTGAGACAAGCATGGAGTACATTTAAAATGATTAAATCGAAGTTAAATTTGTATAATTACAAATAACGAATTTAATAATCATTTAGGTTTAACAAGGTATTAGAAATTTTGAATAATGATTTAACAGAAAAAAAACTCATTACTGTTGTGATGGAATGAAAGTTTATAAAAGAGGTCACGTGGCAGCTATAGAGGTCTCACATAATCTGCCACTGGTAGGTTCTACTCCCGCGGATGGTTTGGTTCTTGGTAGACTGAACACGCTCATCGCTGGTCAAGAATTTTAGGGCGCAGCTCGTTCCCTGAAATGTCAGGGAGTGTCTACAAAGTTGGTCTCTCGTCTTAAAGCTCAGGCTACTGTTCCCTTCTTGTTCCAGAGATACCCCCAACAACTTTGGTAAAAGAATAGAAGCAAAACGCTCTCCTGAGTATTACGTTTTCCGACACATACTTATGTGTCCCCTTCTTTCTACCACCATCCCATCTACCTCAGATTTTACCCTCGTTGAGAATTAAACTTAATCCCTCGAGAGAAAACTTTCTTTACCTTTAAATTCAATAGCTTTATCTTTATTTTACATTTAAATGAAAAGGTTAATAGTACAGATAGAATATGTTTACATCTCCACTGATTGAAAAGTGTTTACAATATAAATTGAATATGTATTCATTTACACCTACACTTGTTGAACAGTTTTAAATTTTGATTATTTTTAAAGTGAATATTTTTATATAGACATTTACACTGGTTTGAAAATGTAAATACTATACTTAGAATGTACATCATTTCTTTCATCTTTCCCTCCCTGTTTCATATGGAACTTGGGACTACATTGTGCTTTAGTTCTCTGTAAGAAAACTAGCAAATAAAGCAGTCCCCAGCCCTTGCAGTGGTGGTTCATGAAATCATCATTCAATACGCTGAGGTTGCCAGCCTCAAATGACTGGGACATCCACTAGCGATTTTCACATAACAATATTCACATGGCAATATATACATATTAGTTCACATGTTAGTAATGAAAAAATATAAAATGTAAAATGCACAACTTAAGCCAATCACGGCTCACAGACTGTTTGCTCAGATGAATGAAGTTAAGGCCCTATCAGATGCTTTTTTACATGTGTTCTTGTTGTGGTTAATTTTATAACATAATTCCCTCTATGACTCCGTGTGTTTCAGTTTCCTGAGATTCCGGTTATTTATTAAAATGGTAGAGTTTTTCCTGGGCTGTGCAAGTCCTTCCAATATACTCCAATAAAAGTCTGGCCTGATAAATGGAATTCGGAATTCTAACTTCTGGCAGTCTGGTTATGTCGAGTTGGCAAGCGATTTCTCACAGTGAGCTAGACTTGCAAAAATTGTCAGATTATATTGCAAGTCTGCCCCCGCATTTGTTTGTTTCGAAGCTAAGTAAAGCGTCAGCCGTTTTCAAATATTTATAACACATAAGGAAGGGAAACCCGAGGCCTGTAAACAGTAAATAAATATTAGACAAAAATAAAGGTATGTTTTCAGGCACTCGTAAGAAATAAAGAAGTAGAAAACTAGACAACAGAAAAACAACAGACGTGAGTGGCTTATCATTTTTTGGTGATGCCTAGATGGCAGAGAGGATAGTGTGATTCGCTTGCATAGCTAGGCGGGGTTGTCGCATGGAAGGTCCTGGGTTCGAGTTCTGGGTAAGCCACTCACGTCTGTAGTTTTTCTGTTGTCTAGTTTTCAAACATGCGTGTTGTGTGGGGAAATTTAAAATTATTTCCGGAATGGAAAAAGTATGTGCATGATGCCGAGGTCACCTCTCCCATATATGGTAATAAAACATCCAATTGCCTGGTACGCAGACCCACCATCACATCTGTAAACTCATACGACAATGTGTGTCAGATGTTACAACTTGTTACTTACATAAAAAGTAATGTCTTCGTGAAAGTCGGACAGGAAACGATTATGCCATTTATGTCTGTCCATAAGGTGTCTCACGGACGAGCAATCTCGTTATCTGTCACTTGAGCACACAAAACAAGTCTCTTTACCACCTTGGCGAAGACGCACTCTTGCCTTATCAGCGATTACACAAATACGCTGGGGCTATTTTAGTGTTAATCTGTCGCGGCCAAGGTTTGGTACACGACATTAACAGCATGACTGCCGTTTCAATATGGCATCACCTGTCTACTATCTCAGCAGGGATGGGCAGGTAAACAGACAAGACGAATTATTACTAAAAGGAGTGTCCAAATGAAAATACAAAATATCTGCTACATAGCAGAGAAATAAGAAAGTGCACGCAATTAGTCAGTACAACAATTTAAAATGAGTACTGCCGGAGTGAAAGAGAGATCGAGAAGGGGTTGCCCCAATTTCATCTCGTGACATTGTTAATAGAACTAAATACCCCGACGTGTGTTCTAGGCATCTATATTGTCGCAAAATTGGTTGCAAGTCATTACAAACGTTTTCAAGTAGATTTATAAAACCGTCTACGATCGATTGACCGCTTTCAAAATGGCGGCGTATCAGCGAAATGTGTATCAGTCAGAGGAAATCGCCAAGGATAAATAAAAGCAGAAGGGAATCAGTATGAAAAAGATTTTACATTTCAGTACAGGGAAGGATTGTGTATAACTGCATATAAGAAGGAACGGTAGGAAGTTCTCATTTTCGGAGATATATGCGTATTTCGGCTGCCCACAGTTACGCTAACAGCTGGTAAACCCACTTCTGTTCGAAATATTAAAATCAACAAATAACAGTTTGGGAATTTACATGGATAGGAAGATAGAGTTTTATCAGCTGTATAAAACTAGATAAGATGGAACAATATGGATATTATATATGCCGAGAATGAGAAAGGCAAAAATTCCGTCGACGCACAGATCGGCCGAAATCACTGTTCGGGAAGGATTTTTTAGGTCTAGGTCTAAGCTGTGACGTCGGTACTCTCCGATTACGTCCGCGCTATCGTATATAAAGCGTACCGGTAAACTGAGACACAGACAACGGAAAAGGTTTGAGACAGACTGGAGGCAGAGTTTCGCCACTATCCATGAATTGTGAGCGGATCGCCAGAAACATTTTTAAGTCCAGTATCTGAAGTCTGAGGGTAAGCGAAATTATGATAACTACCGTGTATAATATTTGTTATTTCAGGTTCATATAGAATTCACAAAATATGCCTGTATAATAGTCATTGATATAATGTATTGTATTTTTATATGATCTAAACATGTGCATTGTGGATGATTGTTGCTTGTACAAAAATTAATCACAAATAGCGCCTCAGCCCTAATGAAGAGATATTTATCATATTGCTTTAATCGCTTACGAAGATAAAGGCAGTCCCATGGCAAGACTTTGTCGTAGGGAAATGAAGTGTTAGAAACTTTATCATGGAAGATCCCAGTTTACGAGGTTAAGGCGACTAGTCCCCTTCCTTGCTGCCTTTGCCTTCCCTAGTTCGAGCGCACAACTTTGTACCCATTTACAGCTGGTAAAATGGAGTGTGTTCCACAGCCAGGTTTCAATTCCAAAACTATGTAAATGGTACTACCAAAGAAAGCAACTTGATCGCTTGGTCACACTCTCTTTATTTATGTATTAATTTTGTGTAGATGCTAAGAATAGCATCAGTATTTGAATTTGTATGGATATGATTTGGAAGGATCAAGTTATAGATCAGAAAGGGATGTAATAGGAGCGGAATAAACCAGAGATGTTTATTTACTGATATGTTAATATATAATTCTTGTATAATTGAATTGATGTTACTTGCTATGGACTGTATAACTTTGACACCTGATGACTGACTAGTCTGACTTATGTGCTAGTCAGTTACACTTTAAGTGAAATGTTAATAATTAATGCTATATCACTGAAATGATGTCCTTACTTACTATGATTGTTATAACGAAGTGACATCTGATGACTGACTGGTCTGACATCTGTGCTAGTCAGCTACAAGACTAGCCAGATAATAGCCAAAGCTGATACATTACATGTTCAATGAATTAACTCAGACCAGACAGTCCAGTATCAGAAGCCGTTGTAGTTCATTCGAGGCCATCCCACAAAAGTGCAGGACCCCAAAGAGTGAACTTCAACTGGTCATTGGCATCCCTACTGTTGGGTCTACCAAGTCTGATATCAGCAAAGGACAGTTCAGGGTCAGCAGTATCAAGTTGAACAGATAAGTGTCACTTAGGACACTGACTACCACAATATATGATAAACACAATAAATAGTCACGTAATCACATTTATCAGAGGACTAAACACCCTGATATATTTAACATGCACAGAGTCCAAACAGACAATAATAATACTCGCGTGACTACTGTTATATATATAGATGTGTATGCTCTCTTCCAACTCGTAGCAGAAATAGAATATTAGTGTAATTATTAAACTATTTTAACTGTACCTGAGGACTTATTCACTTCTTCCATTTGTGGTTTCAGTGAATGTACATTTTACTTATCCCCTAGAGTATAAGTAATCATAAGATAGTCACAGGGAGGAGACACCTTAAATCCTGGTACTACTTCTTACCAACTGGGCCAGGGTTTTCACAGTCTGACTATTTTATGATAACAATACACCAGTGCTTATTTATAAGACTGGGGTATTACTTGTAAGGTCAGAACTCTTTACTGGCATACTCTTACATAAATAAATAATTTTAAATAACCTTCCGCCACAGTGGGGGCTCGTCCGGGATATATCTTTGATATTCCTGAGCCAACTTTCTATTTCTGCTGTGTAGAAATTTTTGTTTTTTTTTGAAAAGTCTTGGAAAGAGTTAACATAGTAGGAAATAAATAATTTTTTTAGGAGTACCACTGAGTACAGATAAAGAAAGCTGTTTCATATATGGTGAAGTCAGTTTAATTAACTTTAATTTTAATTAAGTTAATTATATTGTAGTAAATTAGTTTGAGTAAGATCACTTGCCCTACTAGACTACAGATACATCATGGCTGACTTGGTCAAAATTAGGTCTGCTACACTGCAGGTGGGAAAAGAGCTTGGCATGGATGGTGACGCTCTGATCCGGTATGTCACGACGGAATGTGAAAAGTACACCGAGAGAGAAGCAAAGCAATTAGAAGCAGAGAGAGAAGCCAAGAAATTAGAAGCAGAGAGAGAAGCCAAGAAATTAGAATTAGAAGCAGAGAGAGAAGCCAAGAAATTAGAAGCGGAGAGAGAAGCCAAGAAATTAGAAGCCGAGAGAGAAGAAAGGAGGTTACAAGCAGAGAGAGACCATGAGCTGAAAATGAGACAGCTTGATCTTGAACTTCAGGCTGGGACTATCACCCATGGTAATAGCTCACCTCATTCTGCGAATAGCTCTTTTCAGAACACAGCAAATGGAGCCATGAACTTCCACCTAGATCCATTTGTTGAAAAGGAGGACGCAATTGAGTCATACCTGGATAGGTATGAAAGGCTAGCCTCTACATATGGACTGGAAAAAGGAAAAATGGAGTCTAAAGTTATCCCAGGGATTGAGAGGTATTGCATATGATGTGTTTCTGAAACTCCCCAAAGAAGATCAGGAAAATTATGAGATACTAAAGCAAGCCTTACTGATCCGCTATGAAAAGAACTCAGAGGCATATAGGAAGAAATTTAGAACATCTAAACCTCTACCTGGAGAAACATATAACCAGTTCTCAGCTAGGCTAGAAACGTATTTGTTGAAATGGAGTAGTTTAGGTAAGTATCAGAAAACATACGAGGATCTGAAAGAAATGGTTATGTTAGAGCAAGTGAAAGATTCCATGTCTCAAGAAATGAGGAAATTCCTTATGGAACAAGGAGCAGAGAGGCTGGAAGACATTTTGAAATGTGCAGAGAGATACCAAGCAGCTGAAGCTGAATTGGTAGGAACAAAAAGGAAGCAGGTAGAAGGATATAAGCCACCACCGCAGAATACCCAGTTTGACCAGAAGGATCATCCATACAGAAATAAGCCAAGATTTGATAATAAGGACAAGAACCCTCAGACTCAGGAAAAGAAACCCTACAAACAGGGAGATAAGTGGTGCAAAATTTGTAAGATGAGCAACCACAACACTGTAGATTGTAGAAGGAAAACCCCTCATCACGCTGCATGTTTAGCAACAGGGAATAGGACAGATATGATGGAACTGACAGGGAGTCAGAATAGCCTCCGTCATCCCCCTGTGAGTGAGCTCGTAACCGTGAACGGCAATCGAGTCATGTGCTTATATGATACCGGCCTGGATTTCGACTCAGTTGTGAGTTCAACCCTAGTGCACTCTGATCAAATTACCACAGGACACCGTGGTAATACAAGGGGCAACTAAGGGAACAGCAACCATGACACTTCCTATAGCTAGGATCAATGTGAAATCTCGCTACGTGGAAGGAGTGATAACAGCCGCAGTGATAGATGACCCTCTACACCCGAGATATTGGGGTGTAGGTATGTATTCTTGGGTGACCCAGTAAAAACCTGTTGTCCTGGCGGCAGTCCAGACCAGGTCGAGCACCAAAAACGAGGAGGAAAATCCTAACAATACTCAGCCAGAGCAGATGAAAAAAGGCTCAATCAGAAGATGACACATTGAAGCCTTGTTTTTGGCAAATTGCCAAAGGCCCATAACCTTCCAGAAAAAGGAGACTTGTATATGACAAAAAATGGACTCCTGTATAGAAAAGCTGGTACAGGACCGCAAGGACATGGACAGCTGGTAGTACCAAAGTCATACAGGAGAGAAAGTTATGGAGCTCGCACATGCAATACCATATAGTAGACACATGGGAATTGGTGGAACCAGTCAACGGATAGCTTGTCACTATTACTGGCCAGGGATCACGGAAGATATCAAACGATATGTGAAATCTTGTCCAGAGTGTCAACGGGTAGCCCCCCAAGCATGGGACTGCACCAGCAACTCTAGGGAAATGCCCAATCATGGGTACCCCATTCGAGAGAGCTGCAGTGGATATTGTTGGACCCCTCACTAGGACATAAGAGAAGGAATAGTTATATCTTAACTCTATAGTTGATACATGCTCTGTGTGTGGGGAGAGGCCGTAGCCATGGCATCTATAGATTCTAAGCATGTGGCAGAGACATTGTTGACAATATTCACCCGGTTAGGCTTTCCCCATCAAATATTGACGGGCAATGGTTCCCAGTTCAAGGGAAAGCTAACCCAAGAAGTGTTCAGGATTTTTCAAGCCAGACATTATCATTGCTCTCCTTATCACCCACAAGGAAATGGTCAAGTCGAGCGGTTCAACGGTACGCTCATTTCTATTCTCAGGAAGCTGGCAAGTGAAAAACCTGAAACATGGGATGTATACTTACCCGCTGCATTATTCGCATACCGGGAAGTCTCACACAATTCCACAGGCATGGCCCCGGCCTCATGGTTGTTGGGTCGGCCTATAAAAGGTCCACTGGTAGCATTGCAGCTGACTTCGACCGAAGAAAAGGCAGAGGCAAGCGTCACCTCTACAATTCAGTATGTAAATGAGTTGACCACTCGACTGAAAATGGGCTGGAAATTGGCTAATGACAATCTTCGCAGAGCCAGGAAGAGAAACTATCATACTGAATACTATAACAAGAAAGCAAGTGCTTAAGGGAAAGTCATTATTGAGTTACTTCCCTTGAACTCCGCGGATAAATACATTTTACTGCGATTTATTCGTTGTTTGGGTAATAATAGATTGTTCTTGCTTCAGAATATCTATGGCCTGAATTTATGTGTATTGTTTGTCTGAGTAGGACAAGTCTGTCTTATATCTGTATATCTTTACATATCTAAGTCGAACTATATGTTCTGTTGTCTCTAGAGAGGTCAAAGGCTATTCGGCGGATGTGTCGCTTGAGTGGTGTGATTTGGCTTCGTCCTGATAGGGACTGTGTGTGTTTTGCTATGTCGGCTTGATGCCTTGAAAAAGTGATCTCAGTGGTTTTGGGGAAAGTGATAGTCGTCTAGACCTATCGTGTATGCTTTACCCCAGTGTTTATTCATCTTGCCAAGGAATGGCAGTTTCATATTCCCTCTACCAAGGTAATCAAAGATACTCTTATGAACTCTCGATCGAAGCCACCATTGTCGATAATTACGATTTGAATGTTTAAGAGAATATATTTGACTCGATGAAAAACGACTTCGATTCCTAGCAGCACTATATTCTGTAGAATGCAGTCTATTGTTCATGACCAAATCTACAGAGCAACGAAATGTTGTATGAATGACTAACTTTAGAACAGATTCATTATCTGTATTCAAACGTGAGTGACAGTTCACGAGTGGAGCCATCTTGGAACCAAAACATGTAGGACTTTCAAGAAGAGAAAAGGGATGCCCGTATTATCGCTTGATCAGTCCAGAGATCACTGCTACACATGAGAACCCATTGTTAGCGGTTCAATATTATTATATGGAAAAATATGTGCTGAACATTATGTTGAAGAATCGTTGCTAAACGAGATTAGGTTTAGAAGTCATCTGAAATATTGTTTACAAGCTGACGTGCTCAGTCAGTGACGTCAGATGATATATGTATGGGCGATACTGAGTGCTTGGCTATTGACAGTCCATTATACCATTATTCTACATGAGTGCCCATGTAACATTGCAAGACCATTTGTCCACTGTACTATGATGTATTATGGCAACCTGTGATTTGTCACTATCTGTGCTGTCGAGTGTGTACGTCCAATTAAACTTTAGAAAAGGTACACAGTCGTTGGTGTCGATGACTTCCGGTCATACATGAGTGTGAGAAGAGAACATTTGTCAACAACACGAACCCTTATCATCATTCGCACATTATACACTCCATCCATGTCTACACAACACTGCGTAGGTCAAGTTGACATTCCATACACTACAGTGGGGCAGGCATATCCAACATTTATCAACTGGTGGCCAGTGTGGGGAAGATAACTGAGGATCACCCTCAAGACTGGGACAGAGTTTTACCTGCGGCCCTCTTCGCTTACAGAGAGGTACCCCAATGAACCATACGGGATTTTCTCCCTTTGAACTCGTCTTTGGCGCGCGTCCGCGTGGCCCTATGTCGTTGCTTCACGATCTCATAACATCTGACAATATTGACGATGACACAAAGTCATCCTACGAATATGTCATCGCGTTGAGACAAAAGATTATCGAAGCATGCAAATTAGCAACTTCTTCTTCTGAATTTGCGAAACAGAAGGCAAGGCAATTTGCCAATAAGAAGAGATGCTTACGACAACTTTGTCCTGGTGACAAAGCATTTGTATTACTACCTTGTAGGGAAAACAGATTACTTATTTCTTGGAAAGGTCCGTACGATATAATATCGAAAATTTCCGATGTCGACTATATTGTCGATATTGATGGGAAGCATAAAACCTTCCACATCAATATGCTTACTGAATTCCATGAACTTCCGGATTATTTGCAACCCATTTTCCAAGCAACGGACAATTCTCCAGTACAACATGGTCATTACTCATCACTGTCCGTGATACAGGATGAGGAAACAAGTTTTTCAGATGTAAATCTTCCTCTTCCAATGATCCCCCTTCATTCCAGTGAATCATGGAAGAACGTTACTGTCTCTCCTGATTTGTCTCTAGGAGAACAGCGACAAGTTTCAACTATGTTGCAAACATTTCAGGATGTACTCACTGACATCCCTGGACAAACGAATGTCATTCAACATGACATTGTTCTAACTGACCATACTCCTATTAGGGTTAGACCTTATCCTATACCTATACATTTTCAAGCACAGGTCGAGAAAGAGTTGGATGAGATGATAGATTTGAAAATAATCGAACCATCCACCTCTGCATATTCTTCGCCGATGGTGATTGTGCGTAAAAAAGACAATAACATACGTCTTTGCGTTGACTATCGAAAATTGAATCAAGTAACGAAGTTCGATGCCGACCCTATGCCTTTACTGGAAGAGCTACTTACTCGACTCTCCAAATCTCATTTTTTCACTAAACTTGATTTGTCTAAAGTGCTAAAGGGGATCTTTTGAACCGGCAAAAGTTTTTTCAACACCTGGGTTTGGATTCATATGGCATTTTCATAATCCTTTATCATCGGGGGGGTACTTGTTTGATGCGCCGTTCTCACGGCTTTTTTTAGAAGGTTTTGTTCACAATGGGAAATTTTTATTTGAATTGCTTTCGGTTCTTATGAACGGTCATATCCGCTACGTTCGCTGGATCTTTTGATTTACGCATGATGCGTGGGAATCCTTATTAATCAAGTATTCAAATGTCGGTCATTTAATGTCGACGAATACATCTGATCTTTTCGTAGCCGGGTTGTATGCGACGAATCGCTTCCTAGATCTTCTTACAAATGTCAGAGGTTACAGCTTGGGACCTCCAATAAAGATTACGGAATCTGTTATTTTTCAGTTGAGTGGTTAACTTTTGAAGGAATTGACCCGTTGCTGTGGTTATATAGAATGGAAATTGCTGTTCTAAGCTTTTGCAGTGGGGGCTAACACAACCTGGGACAACCTAACATACTAGCAGAAACCCTCTAAAGCCTATATTGGTTTTAGCGAAATTTCTTTCCTAGGCCACCGAGTTGGTCATGGTTTCCTAAAGACAGAGGACCATAATACTAGTAAGATACTTAACATCTCAATCCCTAAGATTAAAAAACAGGTGAGAAGTCTGTTAGGTCTTATTCAATTTTATGGCAGATTCATTCAGAATCTATCCTCTATCATGGCACCTCTCTCAACACTTCTAAAGAAAGGTTCGCCTAATGTGGTCCACTGGTCTCAGGAATGCCAATGCTCTCTGGATAAGATTAAAACATTGTTTTCAACACCACCTATTTTAGTGCTACCCACTAAAGATAAGACATTCGTTCTTCGTAGTGACGCTTCATCCACTGGGATTGGAGCGGCACTAATGCAAGAGTACTCTGGAACTCTGCATCCTGTAATGTATATTTCAGGAAAACTTAATGCGGCAGAAAGGAATTATTCGGTTTTAGACCGTGAGCTATTAGCTATGGTTTGGTCGATCCTCAAACTACAGAGATTCCTTCTAGGCGCACATTTCATAGTAGAAACCGACCAAAAAGCTCTTACTGCTATACAGAGTAAGAATTTGAAGAGCTCGAGGTCTACTCGATATGCAATTGCTCTTCAACCTTTTCATTTCTCTGTGCGAGCTATTCGTGGATCAGATAATGTGATGGCAGACATTCTGTCAAGATGCCCACATGATTCCACATAACTATTAGGGCTTAGACTTCTTGATATGTCTAGTTCTATAGTAGTTCCTTTTCTATATCATGATAGATACACATTTGTAATTTAATAATATAATGATTGTATCACTACATCGCGGTTCATTGATGTTTATTCACCGCTGTGCCTCGAGGATCTTTTCTCCATAAATCATACATTTCAGATATCTAATACGAATTGATGATATGAATTTTTTCGGCATTGTGTAATTGCGAGAATTGTATGATACTTTGATGACGCGTGCCTGGATTCTTCACCAGTCGCTCCTCATAAGTCGACTTCATGCCTCATATTAGGCGTTATAGGTATTCCTGAATATTTTCAATCTGCGCATTATTCATGCACGTTGTGAGCCTATTGTACGTTGTCCTAGATGTATTTCACAACAACAAACACCACCTGTTCTTATTTTATGCCCCGGGGAGGGTGTGGTCAAGACTGTTTTAACGTTGCGTCTTTGATAATTACTTTATTTTACATAGTAATTTTTTAGGGCTTAGGGAAAGTCTTTTTTGTGTTGTCTCCCTTTGTATACTCCGCGGATAAATATATTTTACTGCGATTTATTCGTTGTTTGGGGGTAATAATAGATGGTTCTTGCGGCTGTATA
>JAMPIV010019695.1:0-57500 GCA_024509875.1 Oreohelix idahoensis
GGAGTTAGGTGATAATGGAGGAAATTGATTGGGTAAAGGAGATTGTTTGGAGATTTGGTGTATGGGGAGGTTATGTGTTGGAATTTTAAGGTTTGTTGGTTAGTTGTTTGTGGGATTAAGTTGGGGTTATTGGAGGTTGTTTGATAGGGGTGTGGATATGATATGGTGTTGTGAAATGGATATGGGGGGTTTATTGGAGAAATTGATTTGTTAGGGGGTTGTGGTTTTTGATGATAGATTTGGATGGTGAGTTGGATAGGAGATGGATTGTGACAATGTAAACAATAACAAAGATCACCAACAATACAAAAACTTTCGCAGAAATCAACTAAAAATAAAGCAGAAATTAATGAAATATCACAAAAAATGTGACGATATCTGCGATAGAATTAAACAAAATACATGACACCACAGTGTATAAACAAAAATGTTGTATGAAACTAAATTATAGACAAGAGTAGGCTAACAAAAACAAACAAATCAAAACAAAACTAAAGAATGCGAAATAATAACGAAAACAATATTAAAACATGTCATCACAGCTAACATAAATAGCAACAGAAGTCGCTTAGCAAATTCCAGTATCGGAAATTTGCAAACCCTACAGAAAACGCTCACAATAGACGACCTCTATGACGTGGCATAATCTAACGGAGACACCACCCAACCGAGAACCCGCTGAAATATAAACATAAAAATATACAAATAACATATAAACATATAACATATAGAATGAGATGATACACAGAAGACTCAGCAGAAGTATAAGGGCACAGTTTACATACAAACAGGCCACTTAACTTATAGGCTTCCAATCGTAGAACAGCAGAAAAAACGGATGTCAATCAACGTCCTAAAGAGCGAAGCTCCAACGATGATGGCACATCTGAACTGCTTCCACTGCTAACACGATGGTACAAGAGCTTCTGAAATACTGTGTGTTGAGTTGTTTCGGCACTTGACCTTCTAATCCAAAAGTAAGTTGATGGAAATCGGTACTTGGCCTTCTTCAGAAAACAACCCGTTTCAACCGGCACTTGACCTTCTCAAAAAACGACAGCACTGGAACCTTGACAGCAGCAACTTGCTTGACTTGCGTAAAAGATAACAGCAGTCCGAGTTATCCGGCAACATGTAACAACGCCGGGTACTGTCAAATTCTTGTTTCCGTCAAAAAATTGAAATTTTGACTTTTACCGGGCAACGCCGAGTACTTTGAAAATTTTGAAGATGTTGACTGTATTGAAGAATGTTAATTTCTTGAAGGATGCTGATGAATTCTTGTTGAAAATGAAGTGGGTAAGGGACCCCGTGTTTGCTAGTACCAGAATCAAACCAGCTTATGGCCACCAAATGATGCGTGATGCCATATGATGATGGATGGCATCCGCATGTCTGGTTTTGTGTAGTGTGTAGATGTGTTCAGTCAAAACAATGTTCATGCAACAATAACAGGGCAATCCACATAGGACGTCAGTAAACTCACGACGTATAAAGTCAATGAGTCTTGAAACAGCCGTTGACTTTTTTCTTCATTATTTATTGTGGACGCCACAGTGACAAAATGGTTACGCAAATGTGTAGGCACATCAAACAGTCATTATCACAGCAACATTCAATACAGCAATAAACGGTAGACAGCATTACAATGATGAGTCAGATGCATGTTATATTTCATAGTGCTGTAAATGTAGTCAGGTGGAAAACTCCATCCTTTTCTATAACAGCCAGGAGATAACCAGATGTATGAGATCATTTCACTCTCCTTAGTTTGACTTCAGCAAGACAGACACGTCTGCCGAAGTATAAATAATGTCCTCAAAAATATCCTCTAGATAATAAAGGTTTTCTAAACCTAGTTCATTTAACAAAGTAGCAAGTAATGGTCCTTGGTACTGCATCAACCGATGCAGTACAATGCAGCGACATGTGAGCTGGGAAAAAACATCTCGTGACGACGACTTTCGCAGACAGGCTATGAATCGAAATCGCTCACGACCCAAAATCGATAGAGTTAATGAAAAAGTCAATTTACCTTGCTTTCATGAAATACACAGAAATATCACGCCTCCCGACATGTGGGAAAACACTAGAGGTATTATCTCGACTAAACGAAATATCCATAAGAGGACTACACATCCCTGACAGAAAAAAAAATAGCGGAGATCCCCTCTTCAACGAGGCATCTCTTTCGCCATTCCAAATCGCTCACTCCCACTAGTGGTGGGCGGAAACCGATCGACCAAACAACAAGACAAGTCATGCGCAGTCCAGCGCAAAAATGACCACAGCTCAAAAGTTAACTGCATTCGATACCAACGCGAGAATATGTTTGACCTACTTCTAGCGTACCTAACTATAATAAGAAATGTAAAACCACAAAAGGAAGCATGGCTAAAATCCACAAGTGCACTTGAGTGGATCCTTGCATTTCACAGAAATATGGTAATAACCTACTTAGTGGGATTGAACAATGTTTGAAATCATGCCATGGAATGGACTCAACAACAGATTTGATCAGTAGTACTGTAGAAATGAAATTATTTTATATAAAGGAATGTCACAAAAATTAAATTAATACTGGATTAATATTTAAACAAGAATTTCAGCTTTGGTTACTTTGTTCTTTATTTAATTTTAGGTTTTAAAAAAGTAAAGTTATTTACAGATCCTCCGTGCAAAGAACGGGCAAGAAATTCCACATATTATCTTTTGGACTCTGGTTTTCTTTCAGCAGTGGTCCAACTGTGGCCAAAAACCTAGAGTAATCTAATGTAGGGTCCTTCATAGACGTTTACCTTCGCATAACAAGATACTTTGTGTACTTTGCTTTCCAATGTAATGTCAGTAATATATAACTTATTTATGCTGTTTGTACTAGATCAGTGCTATCAATGCTGGATTATTGAAATTAGTATGTTGTCAATATTCACGTGCCACTCTCCTACTTTTTTATGTTACATATTGTAATTGGAGATTTGCAGGATTCGTTGAAGCCTCCATGATTGGTTGGAGGGATACATGAAGAGTATTGTGATCTAATTTGAACCCTCTCTCCTCTAATGAATAGTATCTCTAGTGTCTCATCTCTCGCTCTGTATATATATAGAAAATATTATAAATATATAAATATGTTATATATAATATATATAGTAGGTATTATATATATATATATATATATATAATATAATAATATATATATAATATATATATATATTATATATTATATATATATAGTATATATATTTATATATATATATATAATATATATATTATATATATATATATATACTAAAGGTTCTGGATCATTCTTAATCTCTTTGCTCTGTAAGGATAATTTCAACTATGAATTTGTCCAAAATCACCATATACACTCTAATGATCAATTACTTTGAAACAAATGTAAAATAAATATGACTATGATCATGACAATTAATTAGGAGTCTTCACCGAAAAGTCTTTAAGGCCTTGGATGAATTTAAGCAGATAAAGTTCCGGTTGTTTTTGGCCTCTTTAAAAAGTGGGACTTGCCAAAATTGCTGAAGGGCCGGTGCAGATTTTCCGTAGAATTCGTCTCTTGAAGCGTGGGGCACGTTTCCAGATCAGTTCAGGATGGAACCGCTCCGGTTAAATATGCCAAAAGCAAGGGCTCTAAATGTGGTGTCTGTCTGGTTTTGAACCTTTTGGTAATCTTATTCTGGGATATGAGTATTTAAAATAGGGATTTTCCTCCATTTTCAGGGAGCTATGCCCCTGGTCTGTACTGTTTGCCATGTTAATAGGCTTCTCCGAGGAAAACGTACCTAAATCCACGAGAATTAAAGGGTAAATTAGGGTCGTCCCTCCACTGCTTACCTTTGGTTTTTATCCTTCTACAAAAGCGAGATCTTATGATTGAATCGGGCTATGGGTAGTGTCAATGGATCCTGCTTCCCTTGATTAGCTCCTCTGATTTTTCACTATTTCAGTGGTTATCTGGTTAGGGACTCACAAAGAGAAGACAACACTATTGAAACAAAGGTCCAAAACCTCTATCATATTAGCACAAGTATTGGGTTGGCAATTCCAAAGTTTCTTTGCTCACTGTCCAGATCCCATCCTATCAGAAGTCCTCACCTAGAGACATGCAGGCATAATGGGAGAGGGTTTTTTTCGTCTGCATGTCTGCCGCAATGTGGTTGTTCATTCTGCCAAGTGTTCCAACACGTATCCTTCCTTTCTTGAAGGATTCTGGTCTGATCCTAGAGGTTTTTTGTCTTTATAGTTAAATCTTTGTTTGTTCCTTGTGGTATTGTCCTTTTGTTCATATTTGGTATAGTTTTGTGGATGGGGTTTAAAGTTTTCACCCTGCTTTTTGCTATTTCCTGAGTATTTCTGCCTGAGCTCTTGATGATCTCTCAGAACACATAAAATATCTTCCAAGCTCTATTTTCCTTGTTCCATAAGAAAACTTTATTCTCATTTCTTGAGACATGAAAATTCTTTCAATTGTTCCATCATGATCATTTCTTTCAAATCCTGGACACTTCCCTAGGCTAGGTCCATTTCGTCAAATATGGGTTTTCCAATCTGAAAATTGGTGGTAATTTTCTCCCGGAAGATAGCTTTAGCCGCTCGGAATTTCCCTTACTATAAGATTCTGAGTATCTTTCATAGCGAACAAGTAAAGCTTGATTTAAGACGTTCATAATCTGTCTGGTCTTCTTTATAAAGTTTCAAATACACATCATAGGCTACACCGTTCAATCCCTGAGATAGTTTAAGACTCCACTTTTCTCTTTCTTATTGCCATAAGTAGTGGAACGTCCTTTCTATTCTTATCCAGGTACGACGCTCTATAGCATCTTCTTTCTCAATCAAATGGGACCCAAGTGGAAATTCATGGCTCCATTTTCAGGTACTCAGGCTGGAGCTACTCTTTGAACCTGGGCGTGGGTCCTGCGTTCTTCTCTCTGTTGGTGGTCGACCTGGGTTCGTGAAGGATTCCTAAGGAAGACGATATTTTCTTTCCTAAAATGAGAGGATAGACCTAAAATCGTCTAAAACTGCGGTAGATAAAGGAAAATGAAGCTTCTACCTCGAGGGAGTGTTCAAAAGAAAATTTCAGAAGTCAAGACCAATGCTGAGTTAGTTTGATTATTGTTACCAACAGATTACTGGTGTGTGTATATATTGAATATATATATATATATATATATATATAGATTATATATATATAATATATATATATATATATATATATATATATATATAGATATATATGTATATATATATATATATATATATATATATGGATGTATGTATGTATGTATGTATATATATGATATACTATATATATATATATATATATATATATATATATATATATATATATATATATATATATATATAGATATATATATATATATATATATAGATATATATATATATATATATATATATATATATATATATATATATAGATAATATATATATATATTTATATATTATATATATAGATATATAACTTATATATATATATATAGATATATATATATATATATATAGATATATATATATATATATATATATATACTAGAGGTTCTGGATCATACGTTTGCCGGTCTCTCTGTAATGATGAATTCAACTATGAATTTGGTCAAAATCAACATACACAAATTTAATAATCAATTACTTTGAAACAAATTTAAACAAATACGACCAATGATTATGAAAAATAATTAGGTTTCTTTACCGACAAGTCTTTAGGCTTGATGAATTTAGCAGAATACAGTCGGTTATTTTTGGCCGGGTTAAAATTGGGACTTGCAAAATGCTGAAGGCCGATGCTGCTTTTCCGTAGAATCGGCTCTGTGCCGAGGGACAAGTTTCCAGATCAGCTCAGGAAGTAACTGCTCCACGTCAAGGCAAGAATCTTCAAGTGTTTGATCTCAAGCTTCGAACCACAGGTCTAGTAGTACAGCAAATGGTCTGCTACGAGTCGTACCACAAATAGGAAGGGTCGCCTAGTACTGGTACCACAAACTTTGAGAGGGAATAAAAAAGCATATTCTGCTGCTAATTAACTTTTTTCCTGATGTTAATCAGGTGCCCTTTCCCGCTGTCCGTCAGCCGCTTGTTTTTCTCAGATTTTTTAAATCTCCCTGACGCGTATAGAGGATATCTCTCAGCGCATGTGATGACAATCACCAGTATGTCAGTTTATCTAAGGAAAGATTTGTGACTGGAAAGCGGCAGTGACTAGTGCCTGAAGGAACATATTAAGTTTTCACACAGTCACAGAATGATAATATACAACTTTTCACATGTTGATTTAATCATCACTCACTCCATGCTCCATTCGGAGTCTGGGGTTACCTCTGCTTTTGGTTCTTCCGTGAGAACTAGCACGAAGCAATCACCAGTGTTTGCTGTGGTGGTTCATGAATGTATTCTTTTCACATCCTGAGGTTGCCAGCCTAGTATGAATCTTTAACACCACTATGTCAAATTCACAGCATAAAAAATATGTTACACTTCCCTCAATAATTGAGAAATCTTAGACTTCTTGCTCAGTAGAATAGTCTTGGAAACGTAAAACAGATGCCCCGAACACACGTCTGGGGTATTATTTCTATTTCAGAATCCATTTATGACTTGTAAGTGGTCTTGTAGAATTCCGGGTTCCGTATTAATATTGGGGAGTTTTCTACTGATGTACAGAGATGCTCTTTATACGTTTTTGTGTGTCGGGTCCTATCAGTTCAGAATCCAACTGTATTCTTTTCCGTGGTAAGGCCCGAGCTGTCTACGTTGACTTCTGGAATGCAGTGCCGTATCTCAAACTTTTTCTCTACGTTATATTGTAGGTTCCCGGCCCACGCTCCATCTGGCGTTTTCGACAAAACTCCCAATCAGCGCGATTGTTTATTGGCGCGTCAAATGCCAGCCAATACATTCAAAGTACATGTTATGATAACTTTTCCTCATGTAATATTTTTCACGGCTCATGCGTTTGAAAAATTCTGTCATCGTCCATATATGGAGTTGTGATATCCGTAAAATGTTGTCAAAGTTGACTTATATCACACTTCCTGCTCACTGTTCCAAATGTCTTCCATGACAGCGTTTATCTATAATCACCTGCCCCAAACAGCCGAGTCGGAAGTGATTATGCAATCTTAAGCAAACACTTCATGCTCCCATCTGTCTGGAGTCAATGTGGTATTATCATGTTTTAGTGATTCAATTAATCTTTCAGGGATGGGCGATACGCTTGTCTGGACATACGAAGGGAAGTGTGACAAATGGAAACATTGACTCTAGTACGGAGTTCTGTGCAGCGAAAATGACAAACATGTTGCGTGTGGCGCAGAAACACGGGCTATAAAGAAACAGTTATAGAAGAAACACGGGCTATACAGAAACAGTTATAGAAGAAAGACGGGCTATAAAGAAACAGTTAGAAGAAACACGGGCTATAAAGAAACAGTTAGAAGAAAGAATTGGGGACTTTCAAATGTGTAAATAAATGAGAATGAGACACCGGTGATGGTAACAGACGAAAATAAATTCTAGAAAAGCGAGAAATGTCAACAACAAAACTAGTAGTTAAAGAAAGAATATAACTACTGCACCCTGAAGCATGTCGTACGTGGTGACTAATATAAGGTTGTGCATGGGGCTAGCAGCAAAATTTTGTAAAACAAATCGTTATAGAAACAGCTGTTGCTGTAGCTTGGTGCTGGATTCCTGCAAGTGTAGCAGCTGTTGCTGTAGCTTGGTGCTGGATTCCTGCAAGTGTAGCAGCTGTTGCTGTAGCTTGGTGCTGGATTCCTGCAAGTGTAGCAGCTGTTGCTGTAGCTTGGTGCTGGATTCCTGCAAGTGTAGCAGCTGTTGCAACGCTTGGTGCTGGATTCCTGCAAGTGTAGCAGCTGTTGCAACGCTTGTTGCTGGATTCCTGCAAGTGTAGCAGCTGTTGCAACGCTTGGTGCTGGATTCCTCCACGTGTAGCAGCTGTTGCAACGCTTGTTGCTGGATTCCTCCAAGTGTAGCAGCTGTTGCAACGCTTGGTGCTGGATTCCTGCAAGTGTAGCAGCTGTTGCATCGCTTGGTCCTGGATTCCTGCAAGTGTAGCAGCTGTTGCAACGCTTGTTGCTTGATTCCTGCAAGTGTAGCAGCTGTTGCAACGCTTCGTGCTGGATTCCTGCAAGTGTAGCAGCTGTTGCAACGCTTGTTGCTGGATTCCTCCAAGTGTAGCAGCTGTTGCAACGCTTGTTGCTGGATTCCTGCAAGTGTAGCAGCTGTTGCAACGCTTGTTGCTGGATTCCTGCAAGTGTAGCAGCTGTTGCAACGCTTGGTGCTGGATTCCTGCAAGTGTAGCAGCTGTTGCAACGCTTGGTGCTGGATTCCTGCAAGTGTAGCAGCTGTTGCAACGCTTGGTGCTGGATTCCTCCAAGTGTAGTAGCTGTTGCAACGCTTGGTGCTGGACTCCTGCAAGTGTAGCAGCTGTTGCAACGCTTGGTGCTGGATTCCTCCAAGTGTAGCAGCTGCTGCAACGCTTGGTGCTGGATTCCTCCAAGTGTAGCAGCTGTTGCAACGCTTGGTGCTGGATTCCTCCAAGTGTAGCAGCTGTTGCAACGCTTGGTGCTGGATTCCTCCAAGTGTAGCAGCTGTTGCAACGCTTGGTGCTGGATTCTTCCACGTGTAGCAGCTGTTGCAACGCTTGGTGCCGGATTCCTCCAAGTGTAGCAGCTGTTGCAACGCTTGGTGCTGGATTCCTCCAATTGTAGCAGCTGTAGAAGTGAACTCCATGATCCATATGGAGCGCCAAGGACAATAATGATAGGAGGCAGCCTCGATGTGGTTTCTCAGAAGAATGTGGACAGATAAGATTCTTCATTAAACTATAGACAGCTGAGATTCTTCATTAAACTATACACAGCTAAGATTCTTCATTAAACTATAGACAGCTAAGATTCTTCATTAAACTATAGACAGCTGAGATTCTTCATTAAACTATAGACAGCTGAGATTCTTCATTAAACTATAGACAGCTGAGATTCTTCATTAAACTATAGACAGCTGAGATTCTTCATTAAACTATAGACAGCTGAGATTCTTCATTAAACTATAGACAGCTGAGATTCTTCATTAAATTATAGACAGCTGAGATTCTTCATTAAACTATAGACAGCTGAAATTCTTCCTTAAAATAGAGGCAGCTAAGATTCTTCATTAAACTATAGACAACTAAGATTCTTCATTAAACTATAGACAGCTAAGATTCTTCATTAAACTATAGACAGCTGAGATTCTTCATTAAACTATAGACAGCTAAGATTCTTCATTAAACTATACACAGCTGAGATTCTTCATTAATCTATGGACAGCTAAGATTCTTCAATAAACTATAGACAGCTGAGATTCTTCATTAATCTATAGACAGCTAAGATTCTTCATTAAACTATAGACAGCTGAGATTCTTCATTAAACTATAGACAGCTAAGATTCTTCATTAAACTATAGACAACTGAGATTCTTTATTAAACTATAGACAGCTAAGATTCTTCATTAAACTATAGACAGCTGAGATTCTTCATTAAACTATAGACAGCTAAGATTCTTCATTAAACTATAGACAGCTGAGATTCTTCATTAAACTATAGACAGCTAAGATTCCTTATTAAATTATAGACAGCTGAGATTCTTCATTAAACTATAGACAGCTGAGATTCTTCATTAAACTATAGACAGCTAAGATTCTTCATTAAATTATAGACAGCTAAGATTCTTCATTAAACTATAGACAGCCTTTGGTGGCACATAGACGTGACAAGAACTTGAAGGATCTTCTTGTTCACAGCCGTCTCCCAAAGGAGAATGCCACTCACTTTGACACACTACCCTGTGGTCGGACACGATTCACACGTGCAAGTATGTCATCTCCACCCAGAAGGTGTCCTTTCCTAAGGCTACGTACACCATCACTAGTAGCTTCACGTGTGAATCGCGCAATGTCATTTATACTATCATATGTAAATGTTGTTGCAAAACCTATATTGGCCAAACAGGCAAATGACTTAGGGACAGATTTAGCCAGCACTTAAATGACATCTCTCAGCAAAAGTCCACACCAGTTGCCATACACTTCAATGGTCCTGACCACCATGGTCCCATCGACATCCAGGTCACATCGATCCGATCCTGCTCCTCTGACACTGCTAGCCGAGAACAGCTTGAGAACCGTCTTATCCACCGCATGGGGTTTCTAAAACCAGCCGGTCTCAACACTTTACACACCTTTGTCTGAGGTCACCCTTTCCTCTCTTGCTCTATTTTGACTCTTTCCACTCTTATCTTATTCTTCTATTGTTATGCCATCCTCCATAATATGTATAAATATACACTGTTTCTAATTTGTCTTGATTTTTTATTTCATATTTATTTATCTCCCACTCATTCTGTTCTCTTCTATTTCCAGTCCCCACTTTTATTACGTTTGGGTAGTTTATTGTTCAGTTTCGTTTTTTTGTTTTTAGTTTCTTAGTATGTATTGTGTACATCCGGTGGCGGAAGTCACTTCCTTTTCAGCCACGCGTCCATCAGCGGACAGCAAATAGTGATAGGATTTCGATGCCTTGCCTTCAGGGAAGTACCTAGGTTTTATTTTTACATTTATTTAAGTTCTTATGTGTCCTATCTAGCCTTCACTTTCTTTCCTTTCCTGTCGAAGGCCTTGTGGCCGTAACGTAGACTATTTTCTTTGTCTTTTGTCCTCGTAAGACGAATCACCTTTTTTCGATTTTTTTTTCAAACCCATCCATTAAACTATAGACAGCTAAGATTCTTCATTAAACTATAGACAGCTAAGATTCTTCATTAAACTATAGACAGCTAAGATTCTTCATTAAACTATAGACAGCTAAGATTCTTCATTAAACTATAGACAGCTAAGATTCTTCATTAAACTATAGACAGCTAAGATTCTTCATTAAACTATAGACAGTTAAGATTCTTCATTAAACTATAGACAGCTAAGATTCTTCATTAAACTATAGACAGCTAAGATTCTTCATTAAACTATAGACAGCTGAGATTCTTCCTTAAACTATAGACAGCTGAGATTCTTCATTAAACTATTGACAGCTGAGATTCTTCATTAAACTATAGACAGCTGATATTCTTGATTAAACTATAGACAGCTAAGATTCTTCATTAAACTATAGGCAGCTGAGATTCTTCATTAAACTATAGACAGCTGAGATTCTTCATTAAACTATAGACAGCTGAGATTCTTCATTAAACTATAGACAGCTGAGATTCTTCATTAAACTATAGACAGCTAAGATTCTTCATTAAACTATAGACAGCCTTTGGTGGCAAATAGACGCGACAAGAGCTTCAAGGATCTTCTTGTTCACAGCCGTCTCCCAAAGGAGAATGCCACTCACTTTGGCACACTACCCTGTGGTCGGACACGATGCAACACGTAAAAGTATGTCATCTCTACCCAGAAGGTGTCCTTTCCTAAGGCTACGTACACCATCACTAGTAGCTTCACGTGTGAATCGCGCAATGTCATTTATACGATCATATGTAAACGTTGCTGCATAACCTATATTGGCCAAACAGGCAAACGACTTGGGGACAGATTCAGCCAGCACTTAAATGACATCTCTCAGCAAAAGTCCACACCAGTTGCCATACACTTCAATGGTCCTGACCACCATGGTCCCATCGACATCCAGGTCACAACGATCCGATCCTGCTCCTCTGACACTGCCAGCCGAAAACAGCTTGAGAACCGTCTTATCCACCGCATGGGCTTTCTAAAACCAGCCGGTCTCAACACTTTACACATCTTTGTCTGAGGTCACCCTTTCCTCTCTTGCTCTATTTTGACTCTTTCCACTCTTATCCTATTCTTCTATTTTTATGCCATCCTCCATAATATGTATGGATATACACGGTTTCATATTTGTCTTGATTTTTTATTTCATATTTATTTATCTCCCACTTATTCTGTCCTCTTCTATTTCCAGTCCTCACTTTTATTACGTTTGGGTAGTTTATTGTTCAGTTTCGTTTTTTAGTTTTTAGTTCCTTAGTATGTATTGTGTACATCCGGTGGCGGAAGTCACTTCCTTTTCAGCCACGCGTCCATCAGCGGACAGCAAATAGTGATAGGATTTCGATGCCTTGCGTTCAGGGAAGTATCTAGGTTTTATTTTTATATTTATTTAAGTTCTTATGGGTCCTATCTAGCCTTCACTTTCTTTCCTTTCCTGACAAAGGCCTTGTGGCCGTAACGTAGACTATTTTCTTTGTCTTTTGTCCTCGTAAGACGAATCACCTTTTTTCGATTTTTTTTCAAACCCATCCATTAAACTATAGACAGCTAAGATTCTTCATTAAACTATAGACAGCTAAGATTCTTCATTAAACTATAGACAGCTAAGATTCTTCGACTATAGACAGCTAAGATTCTTCATTAAACTATGGACAGCTAAGATTCTTCATTAAGCTATGGACAGCTAAGTGTCTTCATTAAACTATAGACAGCTAAGATTCTTCATTAAACTATAGACAGCTAAGATTCTTCATTAAACTATAGACAGCTGAGATTCTTCAATAAACTATAGACAGCTAAGATTCTTCATTAAGCTATAGACAGCTAAGATAACTAATGAAGAATTCTTGAGAACAGTTAATGAATAATGCAATGAAATAAAATATACAATGAGATGACAATCAACCTTTAACATGGGTTGAGAAGTGGAACGCTCGAAATTGTCGTAACCACGGAAAACACAGAGAGAAAAACAAGTAGAAAAAGACAAGGATGGAAGATAATAAAAATAAATAATACACACATAAAGATATGTTTTTGGCACTCGTGAGAAATAAAGAAGAACATACTGCGGAAGGGAATCGTACTATCCTCCCTGCGAACTAGATGATAGTTCGATTCGCTTCGTAGCTAGGCGGTGTTGCCATTGTCCTGGGTTCAATTCTCCGGTAAGTCCTTCACTTCTGTTGTTTTTACGTTGTCTAGTTTTTCACTTCTTTATTTCTCACGAGTGCCTGAAACATATCTTTATGTGTGTAATATTTATTTACTGTTTACTGGCCTTGGGTTTTCGTCTTTATTTGTTTAAATGAAGAGAGATAATGGGTCGTTTGATACTGTGACATGGGTAGAGATCAACAGCAGAACTGATGGAAAACATAAACAATCCAATTATCCATTATCCTTATTATTTTTCCTGTATCACATATGAAGTGCTCCCACTACTGGACAATTAACGATCGGCTATTGGAGAATCACACTGCAGTCGATCGATTCAACACGACCCAGACTTTTGGAATTTGGCATCAAACGTAAAACTACCATGGATGGACGCATGAGAGGATGAAGCAGGCATGTATACAACCAACACGCAGCAGGAACAATCAGCATTCATAACCTTTGACATTCGCTGAGAAACTGCGTGCCTATGGGTTTGCTCTACGTGCAGTGATGTCGTTTATGAACCACACTAACAAATCCAGATATGTGGAGGGAGGGACATGATCGCCTATAGCTCTAGGTACGGCTGGTGATATGACTTGATCAGACAAATGAGGTCTGTGGTAATTTATTCACTGAATGTGAGCAGAATATAAAAATATATCTTTGTAAATTGAAAGAACAAAATATCTAAAAACAAAGCACACAAGAATTATAACTGCTCCAAAAATATTTTAAAAATCTGGAGAAAAAAACGTTAGGCTTGGCAGTGCGAGACATCACAGCAGCCTGCATATGCCGTGACCAGGATTCGAACCTGGGTTGTCGCGGCCACAACGCGAAGTACTAACCACTATACGATCACGGCCAGGACGCCCACAGGACAAATTGGCTCAAATTATTTGGCCATTCGCAACGCGGGTCATGCCAGGTTCACGATTTAGATTACTAAGGTCTAGTTCGTTAACAAACGTTTGTTTCTTTGGTTTTTTCTTTCTTTCTGAAAGTACAAGCAAACCAGGTCAGTGACGCCTCGGTTCACATTGTCAAACATTGTCAATAGTAAAATAGAATTTTTCTTACAAGCTCGAAAACATATATGAGGTGAAAATTAGTTTAAGTGCAAGTATGTCATCTCAACCAACAAAGTGTCTTTTCCTGAGGCTACGTACACCATCACCAGGAGCTTCACGTGTGAGTCGCGCAATGTCATTTACACGATCATATGTAAACGTTGCTGCATAACCTATATTGGCCAAACAGACAAACGACTTGGGGACAGATTCAGCCAGCACTTGAATGGCATCGCTCAGCAAAAATCCACACCAGTTGCCATACACTTTAATGGTTCTGACCATCATGGTCCCACCGACATCCAGGTCACGGCGATCAGATCCTGCTCCTCTGACACTGCTAGCCGAGAACAGCTTGAGAACCGTCTTATCCACCGCATGGGGTGTCTAAAACCAGCCGGTCTTAACACTCTGCACACTTTGTCTGAGGTCACCTTCTGCTAGCCCTCCTCTCTCACCGAAATAATGACCGCCCCCTCCCCTCCCCCCTCCTCCCCTCCCCTTCCTCTCTCTTGTTCCATTTTGACTCTTTCCACTCTTATCCTATTTTTCTATTTTTCTGCCGCCCATTATAATGCGTCTTATCCACCGCATTTGTCTAAACCTGAGTGTCACTCTGCACACCCTGAGGTCACCCTCCTCCTCCTCCTCCCCTCCTCCTCCCCTCCCCTTTCCTCTCTTGTTCCATTTTGACTCTTTCCACTCTTATCCTATTTTTCTATTTTTCTGCCGCCTTCTAATAATATGTATGAATATAAAATACAGTTTTTAATATGTCTTGATTTTTTATTTCATATTTATTTATCTCCAACTCATTCTGTCCTCTTCTAATTCCATCGTTCAGTTTCGTTTTTTAGTTTCGTAGTATGTATTGTATACATCCGGTGGTGATAGTCATTTCCTTTTCCGGGCACGCCAATCGGTTTGCGGGAAGTTTCCTTCAGGGAAGTACCTAGGTTTAATTTTTATATTTTTTTTATATTTATTTAGGTTCTTATGTGTCCTATCTAGCCTTCACTTTCTTTCCTTTCCCTGACGAAGGCCTTGTGGTCGTAACGTTGGCTATTTTCTTTGTCTTTTGTCCTCGTAAGACGAATTACCTTTTTTCGATTTTTTTTCACACCCATCCAAATTAGTTTAAGCACAGCTCACTGCACATACCCCATCTTTGACGCAAATGGGCTCAGGATAAGGGTTCCGATTTTTAAAAAAATAAAGTTTTTGGCGAGGCGCGTCCCGTTCAACCTAGTCGGTTATATTAGGGCGCATGTCCAAATATAAAAGACCGTTAGGTCTGAGATTATCAAGCTTTTACATCTAGAGTTCAGATTAGCGTTAGCAGCTGTTTTTATACCCGGATCTTTAACCGTATTATCTTTAAACTAGCAATAACCCGTCAATAATGACGGAAGTAAATAAAAAAACTTTAATACATTTTAAAATTATTTTTTAATTCAATATAAAAGTTATTTGATGACAACATTTTTTGTGAAAGTGCGTGGATTTGTTTCAAAGAATGTTCCCTGATAAAAAGTGTTTTTAACAAAAACTTTCAAGTTTTCATGATTTGTTCCTCGGGTGAGGGCGACATAGAGCTGGCCGTGTCCGAAAACAGGTTCAGGAAGGAAAACTCCTATGTGTTCAAAAGATTGTCCCTGCGCCTTATTGATCGTCATTGCAAATGCTAAAATCACTGTGAATTGACGACGTCGCATCCTAAATGGCAAACTGCGCTCGTTCGGTTCTAAGTCAATGCGAGGAATTAAGACTCGTTCTCATTCATTACTGCCAGTGATAATGTCTGCATCAATGGAATTCCGATGCAAGACTTTTATGACCAAACGCGTGCCATTCAATAGTCCGTTTTTTGCGTTCAGATTTCGCAATAGTATGATAAATGCAGCAACCTTTAATTTCAGCAAATGCGGTGGCATTCCTGATGGGCACTGCTCGTTAAGGAACTCGGTTGGGAAATCAACTGCGTCTTTGGGATCATCGGAAATATCTATGCTCCAATAAACCGTTTCATTTCCAGCGAGTAGCTCCAACAATAAGTCTGCAATACTGTTGCTGCTAAAAACTTGTCGCAACTTATTCTGACCATGCATTCTGACTATAGTTAATTTTTAATGCATGGGAAGGAACTCATGGAATTGTAGTCACTTTTATTTCTACAGTCGTCTAATCTTGATAGCTATCGTCAAGAAGTTGTCTTATCTTGATAGCTAGGGTTGCCGATAGTTGTGTGAACGATTTTTGAGTCATGTCCATTTATGGAGCGCTCAGATCGCCAGTTCTTTGAAAACAGTTGGCAATCGCAATGTTTCAAGATTCATTTCCTTTTAAGGTAAAAGGTCTTTAGTCGAACATCGTAGGACATTCTTCGTTTCGTAAATTTGGCTGAGTTGTATTCGATTCGCGTGTTCTGCGCATGTCTCTTTTTGTGGCGTTGTTTAAACAATTTCCGCCCAGGTTAGTCTGAAGAGAGAAGCTGATAAGGCGAGACGTAGCTATGTGCTAGTCTTCGCTTAGATTATTCAGGAAGGAGTTCTCATGATTGTTGTTCCTTTTTTGAGATGATATATCTCCATGTTATTCCTAATGCCTGGAGGCATATGTGAATTTGTGTATTTATTCCTGATGAACAGGTAAATGAATCCTTTTTTGCTAAGTGACTTTATCGCCATCTTGTGATGTTGACTTTCGCTTAGCCTGCCTTATTATCAAGTCTATATTATGACGAGTTTGCTCAGCTCACGATCCACTTGTATTGTCGCGCATCGATTGATGCCGGTCCTACGGACTACTTGCTTCCTGAACTTTGTTGATGGATCTAGGTTTGATACCTTTGCTGTATAAGGAACATAGAGAACGATAATGTGGCGCTCAAAAGACATGCCTGTCTTGTTGAGGTCAAATCGAGGAGACCATATTTAATCTCCTAGCTGATATCTACTAGCTCTTATGGAAAGGGGAAGTTTACTACCTGACTACATGAACAGCGGTTTACGATATCCTGAAAAGGCACATAATGTACTTTATTATTATGCTGTTTGCTGTGCCTGTTGAATCGACTACTTCGATGATACAATGACTGTTGTACTATCCCTGTGATGTTTTTCTACATAACGATGTCCATGCATTTTGTCATTGTGGCGTACAATATATATTGCCAAAAACCCATCACTGCTGTTTAAAGCTTGATTGACTTCATACGTCGTGATTTGGTGTGACGTTCCTGTTGGAACTGTACCTGTATGACTGTGCAACTATTTTACACATGTACACCAGTCCTAAGTCTACACCATACTTTAAGTGCCAGCACTACCTGCCCTTGGCAACAGAAGTTATATACTTACATCACACTTAAACCAGACTACAGACACCAAGTTACTACGCCTCATCATCCCTGGTGTCTGAGGGTGGCACACTACTCTGCAAAGGCCAGTATCATAGTACCTTTGGGAAGCAGATGAATTACAACACCCTCAACGTTGTGTGGCATACTGTGTCTTCATCGCCTTCAACCATTATGGCGTACACTAAAGAGACACTCAACAATAAAGAGCCACGCAACATTTGGTGGCCATAAGCTGGTTTGTTCTGGTACCAGCATACTCGGGGTCCCTTACCCACTTCATTCAACAAGAATTCAACAAACTGCATTGTTCCAGAAATCAACATACAGCGATTTTTCAAGACATCTACATACAGAATTATGGCAGTACCCGGCGTTGAATCATACATTGCCAGTTGAAACGTGTTGCTGTCGTTTGTGAAGGTCAAGTGCCGATTGAATAAGAAGGCCAAGTATCGATTCAAGCAATTTACGATTGAATAAGAAGGTCAAGTGCCGTTATTTACACTACCTGTACTGTTTAGAAGCTCAAGTACCATCGTCATGGCAGTTGAAGCAGTCCAGATGTACCATCATCGTTGGATCTTCATTCCTTAGGACGCTGATTGTCATCTGTTTGTTCTGCTGTGGCTGACGTTTGGATACCAATAAGTTAAGTGGCCTGTTTGTTTGTGAACTGTGCCCTTATACTTCTACTGAGTCTTCTGTGTTTCATCTCATTCTTTTGTTTACATGTTATATGTTTATATGTTATTTGTATATTTATATTTATAGGTTTATGTGTCTGCGGGTTTTTCGGTTGGGCGGAGTCTCCCTTAGATCATACCACGTGATAGAGGTCGTCTATCGTGAGCGTTTTCTGTAGGGTGTGCAAATTTCCGATACTGGAATTTGCAAAGCGACTTCTGTTGCTATTTTTTTGTTAGTTGTGACGATATGGTCAGTGTTGTTTTCGGGATTTTCTTCACATTCTTTAGTTTTGTTTTGATTTGTTTGTATTTGTTAGCCTCCTCTTTACTATAGTTTAGTTTCATACAACATTTTTGTTTATACACTGTGGTGTCATGTGTATTGTGTAATATCCTCGTAGATATCATCACATTTTTTGTGATATTTCTTTAATTTTCGCTTTATTTTTTGTTGATTTCTACGAATGTTTTCGTATTGTTGCTAAATCTTTGTTATTGTTTACATTGTATTGTTTACATTGTATTGTTTACAGTGTAAAATTTACATTGTTATTGTTTACATTGTGATAGTGTTTATATAGTCATTGGTTAGACTTATAGTAGTTAATTCACATTTAATAGTGGGTTATGCTTATGCATTACTACTACACTTATGATTAATGAATGATGAATAGTATTGTGCACTATTGAATGGGAAGTGCACCTATGATCAAGAGTTGATTGATGATATTTCAAAAAAGTCTATACACAAGTTCTTTGATATAAGACTTGTTTCCCACAGAGATTGGGATAATAATATAGTGTTGTGAGTAAACCAGTGCTTCATTTAAGACTTGTTATAATTAAATTTGAAATAAGATAATTAATTATTTCAGGTTGTGGACTCATATTATTACTCATCATGGCTACATTTGAGCACTTTATTGAGCAGGGTAAATTGCTTGGGAAGACTGGTGATAAGTTAGAAGAATTTGCA
The DNA here is from genome assembly GCA_024509875.1 of Oreohelix idahoensis. Classification (NCBI taxonomy): domain Eukaryota; kingdom Metazoa; phylum Mollusca; class Gastropoda; order Stylommatophora; family Oreohelicidae; genus Oreohelix; species Oreohelix idahoensis. The sequence goes on from JAMPIV010019695.1 coordinate 19,088, forward strand.
ACTGCTCAATATGATAAAGCAATGGAAGCTGAACAAAAGAAACTGCAGATGCAGGTGGAAATTAAAAGATTAGAAAAACAAGCTGAGGCTGAAGAAAAAAAGTTACAAAGAGAAGCAGAAGCAAAAGCTGAAGAGAAAAGACTTGAGGCTGAAAATAAAAGACTTGAAAGAGAGTCTGAAGAGAGAAAAGCAAAAAATGGAGCATGAAGAAAAAATCTTAGCTTTGGAAGTTGAGAAATTAAAGGTGATGAACATGGGTAATGCTAATGATGCAAATAAGGTCTCAGATAAGACTAATGCAAGCACTTTCAAGCTTAATCTACCACCATTCAATGCTTCCATCGACGATATAACATTCTATTTGGACAGATTTGAAACTTCATGTAAAGTACATAACATAGATAAATCATTGCAGGTTTATCATTTGTCCAAAATACTTAGAGGTGATGCTTTGAGTATGTTAAGTATGGTAGATGAGCCTGACAAGAACAACTATGAGGTTGTCAGGGCTATGTTGTTAAAAAAAATACCAACTTGACGAAGACGGCTATCGTCTTCAATTTAAAAATATGTTACCAGAAACTGGTGTGCAATTCTCTGAATTCATTTCAAAGACACGTCTTACTTTTTTACGTTGGGTGGAGCTGTCTAAGACAGAAAAAACTTATGAAGGACTTATGGACTTAATACTTAGAGACAAAGTCATGTCTTCTGTCAATGAGTCTTTCCTTGCTTTCCTTCATGAACGTAAACCTAAAACAATAAAAGAAATGGAAGATTTCTGTAGCCAGTATATAACTGCGCATCCTCACGTAACCATTGGTAACTCTAAAGTAAAAGAAGGTCTGCCAGTTGCTTCGGCAGCACCTTATGGTCAAAACTCTAGTAATAGATTCCAACAAAATTTTGATAGGAAAAGTAACCGTAGTTACGGTCAAAATTATGGAAATCAATTTCAGGGTGATTCTTCGTCGAAGAATTGGAGACGAGCTGACAGTCCTCGTTACTTCCAACCTAATAATTTTAAGCATTTCAGAAGAGGATATGGTAACAGAGGCTTTTCCTCGCGTAAACCTCAAAACCAAACAAATAGATGTTCACATCAATGTGGACATGATAATAATCATGGAAACTGTAGTTCGAAACATGATAACAGTTATAATAGAGACAATAATAACTACAGAGACAATAACAACAGTGATAACTTCAGAGGTAATGGTAGTCGCGGTAGATCTCAATACAAAAAAAAGAGATATCAGCAGGCTAACTCGGTTCAACAAGAATCTCAGGGAGCCTGTAATCAGGTTTCTGATAATAAAAACTCTGACGCTGTCACTTGTTCTTCTTTTGACTTTGGGAGAGCAAACAAGTGCCCCCAATGCAGTACTTTGTTCGAACCGACTACAATATCGACTTTGAGTTGTGGTCACCCTCTCCCCGCTCTTCCTGCTTCGGTTGCACATGACGGGAGAGGTTCTTTAATCCTACATAAGGGTCTTGTTAATAATACTCCGGTCTCACTACTTTTCGATTCCGGATGCACCACTATTGGTGTTAGACAATCGCTTGTAGATCCATCCTGTGCGACAGGAAGGGTTATCAAATGTGTCACATTTGGCGGCACTCTAGAGAAATATTCTACTGCTGTAATCCACATTGCCACTCCTTTCTTTACAGGAGATGTGCATGCCTGTCTCTTACCTAATCCAATTGCGGACCTTATTATTGGTCGTATCCACGGAGTTAGGGAATGTACCCCACAGCAGATTGCTGCTTGGGAAGATGATAATATGCAAGCTACCAATGCAGTGGTTACAAGAGCACAAGCTCTACAAACACCACAAACTTCATTGGATAATAATAATGAAGTTCATAGCCAAGATAGTACCTTGGTTATTTCTCGTGACTCGTTCATAAAATTACAAGAAGAAGATCCTACGCTAAAGAAATTCTTCATTCTTGCGAAGAAAGGTGATCCAAATAAGGATACACAAAGAAAATCTTGGATAGAAATGAAAAACGGCGTACTTGTACGTATGGTACAAGACTCGGCTACGTCAGCACATTCGCAAATTCTTGTTCCCAAGAGTATGAGAGTGCAAATATTGCAGCATGCTCATGACTCGCAATGTGCTGGACACATGGGATTTTCCCGTACAAAGTCGAGAGTCCTTGCGGCTTTCTTTTGGCCCTTTGTTAACAAGGACATTCGTATATACTGCCGATCATGTCAGGTATGTCAGGAGGTCAAATCTAGAGGACCACGACATGCTGCGCCTATCCAGGCTGCTGACATCCCTATTCGGCCATTCCAAAAAATGGCCATAGATATTATTGGCCCTTTTAAGATAAAGTCGGCCAGAGGACATCAGTTTATCCTTACATGTGTCGATATGTGCACACGTTGGCCAGAGGCTATCCCTCTAAAGAGCATATCTACTACAGATATCGCAGATGCTCTTTGGCTGATATTTTCTCGCTTGGGGTTCCCCAGAGAAATACTGTCAGACCATGGCACTCAACTCATATCTGATACTATGTCTCAAGTAATGTCTACCTTACACATTAAAAGATCTCTCAGTAGCATCTATCATCCTATGTCTAATGGGTTAGTTGAGCGTCTGAATAGAACGCTCAAGACTTTACTTGGTAAGATAACTGAAGACCATCCTCAAGATTGGGACAGGGTTTTACCTGCGGCTCTCTTTGCCTATAGAGAGGTCCCAAACGAGCACACAGGATTTTCTCCCTTTGAACTTGTCTTCGGCGCGCGTCCGCGCGGCCCTATGTCTTTATTACACGATCTCATCACTGCCGATGATATTAGTGATGACACTCAATCTTCATATGAGTATGTCATTGCTCTTAGGCAAAAGATCATTGAGGCATGCAAACTAGCGACTGCTTCGTCAGAAATTGCTAAAGAAAAAGCAAGGCAGTTTGCTAACAAGAACAGATGTCTACGACAACTTTGTCCAGGTGACAAAGCATTCGTCCTACTCCCCAGTAGGGAAAATAGACTTCTGATTGCATGGAAAGGTCCATATGCAATAGTCTCACGAATTTCCGATGTTGACTATGTGGTTGATATAGATGGAAAGCATAAAACTTTCCATATCAACATGCTGACGGAATTTCATGAGCGTCCAGACTATTTGCTGCCTATTTTCCAGGCAACGGACGAATCTTCTGTACCTCATGGTCATTACTCATCCCTGTCAGTAATACAGGATGAGGAATCTGTTTTTTCTGATGTCGATCTCCCTCTTCCAGTGGTTCCACTACATTCTATGGAATCTTGGAAAGATGTGTCCATTTCTCCTAATCTTTCTGTTGATGAACATCGTCAAGTCTCGTCGATGTTACAGACATTTAAGGATGTTCTAACCGACATCCCTGGTCACACGCAGGTCATAGAACATGACATAATTCTTACCGACAATAATCCTATTAGGGTTAGGCCGTATCCTATCCCTATACACTTTCAGTCACAAGTGGAAAAGGAATTGGATGAAATGATCCAATTAAACATAATTGAACCATCGACTTCTCCGTATTTTTCTTCCATGGTTATTGTTCGGAAGAAAGATAAGAACATACGAATTTGCGTTGATTATCGCAAATTAAATCAAGTCACAAAGTTCGATGCTGAACCTATGCCTTTACTAGAAGATCTACTTATTAGACTTTCTAATTCTAGATTCTTCACTAAACTTGACTTGTCAAAAGGTTATTGGCAAGTGCCTTTAGCAGATCATGCCAAACATCTGACTGCTTTCTCTACACTAGGGGTTTATTTCAATGGAATGTAATGCCCTTCGGTCTTATGAACGCCCCTGCTACTTTCGTTCGCATGATGCGTCGAATTCTTTCTCATCGTTCAGATGTCATCGCTTACTTAGATGATATCTGTCTCTTCAGTGATTCTTGGGAAGATCACTATCTGGGTTTATATGACATACTGTCTACTCTACGTGAGTATAATCTGACAGCAAAACCTTCTAAAGCTTATATTGGTTTTGGTGAAATTTCTTTCTTGGGTCATCGTGTTGGTCATGGTCTCTTGAAGACAGAAGACCACAATACTTCGAAAATATTGAACATCTCTGTACCTAAGACGAAGAAACAAGTCCGGAGTCTCTTGGGGTTAATTCAATTCTATGGAAGATTTATTCCGAATCTATCTTCGATAATGGCACCTCTGTCAACGTTTTTGAAGAAAGGGTCGCCTAATCTGATTCGTTGGTCTCACGAATGTCAATCTTCCTTAGACCAGATTAAAAATATATTTTCTTCTCCTCCCATCCTAAGATTACCTACTCTTGATAGAACTTTTGTTCTTCGAAGTGATGCTTCATCCACTGGGATCGGAGCAGCACTTATGCAGGAATATGCTGAAACTCTGCATCCTGTCATGTACATTTCTAGAAAACTAAATGCGGCAGAGAGGAACTACTCGGTTTTAGACCGTGAATTATTGGCTATGGTTTGGTCTATTCTCAAACTACAAAGATTCCTCCTGGGCGCACATTTCATTCTAGAAACTGATCAGAAAGCTCTTACAGCTATTCAGACTAAGAACTTGAAGAGTTCGAGATCCACTCGATATGCTATTGCTCTTCAACCTTTTCACTTCACGGTACGAGCTATCCGTGGGTCGGATAATGTGATGGCTGACATTCTGTCTAGATGCCCACATGATTCCAACTAATACTTCTGTTCTATTTCTAGATATACGACAGAGCCATAACACTCCTATATTACTGCAATACATTAGCACGTCTGTCCTCACTTTAGGTGAACACATACTATTGTGCTTCGTTATCATCTTCTTCTGTTCCCATCTTTAATATAAGAAGAAGACTGAGTAGTTAATATAAGGGCCGAAAGTTCACTCGGTCACAATTGTTAATAATAATGTATTGTATAGTATGAAACTTAATGGCTATTAAATAGATTTATATTGGTTGTTTTTTCTCAGCATTTTTTGTTGATCTGAGAAGCTACCTTTCTGTTGTCAAACATGGAGAGTTCCACATTGTACAGTTTCTTTGGAACGACAGGAGATGTGTCCTGGATCGTCATATAGGTTTAATTTAATTGTGTAATGGTAATATTAAACATTTAGATAATGTAATATTTAACATTCAATATCAGATGTGTACATCCATTCTAAGCGGTATTAGATTATGACACTGCTATTTGATTATAATGATATGAACTTGCATATTTATATTGTATTTTCATGCAAGCGTAGTATGTGTTGGTGGCACCTCCCCGTTATATTTTTTGAATCAGATTTTTTATCTGTTGAGAAATATTCTCACCAGACACTTTATGTGTCAATTTAGCCTCATATTAGGCAGTGCAATTAGTTATCCCCGCATAATTCGTGCGTTGATAAACCGCTTTTGGTTTTACTCTTGGATATTTAAAAAAAAAAAAAAAAATGTTGCACATTTTTTTTTTATCGGGAGGTGGCGGTAATGTTGCTGCTAAAAAACTTGTCGCAACTTATTCTGACCATGCATTCTGACTATAGTTAATTTTTAATGCATGGGAAGGAACTCATGGAATTGTAGTCACTTTTATTTCTACAGTCGTCTAATCTTGATAGCTATCGTCAAGAAGTTGTCTTATCTTGATAGCTAGGGTTGCCGATAGTTGTGTGAACGATTTTTGAGTCATGTCCATTTATGGAGCGCTCAGATCGCCAGTTCTTTGAAAACAGTTGGCAATCGCAATGTTTCAAGATTCATTTCCTTTTAAGGTAAAAGGTCTTTAGTCGAACATCGTAGAACATTCTTCGTTTCGTAAATTTGGCTGAGTTGTATTCGATTCGCGTGTTCTGCGCATGTCTCTTTTTGTGGCGTTGTTTAAACAATTTCCGCCCAGGTTAGTCTGAAGAGAGAAGCTGATAAGGCGAGACGTAGCTATGTGCTAGTCTTCGCTTAGATTATTCAGGAAGGAGTTCTCATGATTGTTGTTCCTTTTTTGAGATGATATATCTCCATGTTATTCCTAATGCCTGGAGGCATATGTGAATTTGTGTATTTATTCCTGATGAACAGGTAAATGAATCCTTTTTTGCTAAGTGACTTTATCGCCATCTTGTGATGTTGACTTTCGCTTAGCCTGCCTTATTATCAAGTCTATATTATGACGAGTTTGCTCAGCTCACGATCAACTTGTATTGTCGCGCATCGATTGATGCCGGTCCTACGGACTACTTGCTTCCTGAACTTTGTTGATGGATCTAGGTTTGATACCTTTGCTGTATAAGGAACAATAATGTGGCGCTCAAAAGACATGCCTGTCTTGTTGAGGTCAAATCGAGGAGACCATATTTAATCTCCTAGCTGATATCTACTAGCTCTTATGGAAAGGGGAAGTTTACTACCTGACTACATGAACAGCGGTTTACGATATCCTGAAAAGGCACATAATGTACTTTATTATTATGCTGTTTGCTGTGCCTGTTGAATCGACTACTTCGATGATACAATGACTGTTGTACTATCCCTGTGATGTTTTTCCACATAACGATGTCCATGCATTTTGTCATTGTGGCGTACAATATATATTGCCAAAAACCCATCACTGCTGTTTAAAGCTTGATTGACTTCATACGTCGTGATTTGGTGTGACGTTCCTGTTGGAACTGTACCTGTATGACTGTGCAACTATTTTACACATGTACACCAGTCCTAAGTCTACACCATACTTTAAGTGCCAGCACTACCTGCCATTGGCAACAGAAGTTATATACTTACATCACACTTAAACCAGACTACAGACACCAAGTTACTACGCCTCATCATCCCTGGTGTCTGAGGGTGGCACACTACTCTGCAAAGGCCAGTATCATAGTACCTTTGGGAAGCAGATGAATTACAACACCCTCAACGTTGTGTGGCATACTGTGTCTTCATCGCCTTCAACTATTATGGCGTACACTAAAGAGACACTCAACAAAAGAGCCACGCAACAAATACTTTAAATTAAACTCCTGGATGGTGAGCATGGTGAAGCATTAGAAATGATAACCACTAGCACAGAAGAGAAAACAAATGATGGTGAAGATTACATAAAGATGGAAGAACTGAAGGCAGCACTGGAGAAAATCAAGATGGGCAAAGCAGCAGGGCATGATGGTATAACACCAGAAATGGTTAAGTACATGGGGGCATCAGGTGACCTATTACTCTTAAGGGTCCTACAGGCAGCGTGGTGCAACAAGACCACACGAAAGGATTGGAAGATTGCCATCATAACACCAATTTTCAAAAATGGTGACAATCGACAATGTGGAAAAAATAGAGGCTGTCACGAAGTGGATTTAAGGTTAGAGTTTGTCTGAGTATATAGACAAGACACTAGTATGAGAAAGTCTTAGAAGATAGATTTTGTATGAGAAATGACAGTGACTGTGGAAAGATGAGACTTATAGCTTCGAGGATGAGAACCTAGATTGACTCTCTCTCGCCACTCGCGACTTAGTTAAGAGCTAAAGACTCATCACCTCTGACTACCATAAAGGAGATAAGGTTTCACTAACAGTCCACAGACACCACTATACAGACAAGCATATACGTACAGTATAGTTATAGAGAAACTGATCCAGTATACAGTTTATAGTTTATTTACACAACAAAATAAACAACACATCAAAATAAATAACGTGCAAGGTTGCACACCTAAAAAGAACCAAAACAATTAAAATGACAGACTATATAACCCAACCCTTTCACCCTCTCTTTCAACCTGCTTGGGAAAAAGAATTACGGATTAAACACACGGTACTTGGTGGGGATCTCTAAGTACTTGCCACCACTCCTAACTATCCTATTATTAATTTTTAATCTAATACACTGTCCGGCTGCAGACGTAACTAAATGTCTACACAAATCTGAATGAACTATCTAATGTCCTACACAGCTAATCACCAGCACTGATCCACTACCGGACTTCTTCAGTGCAAATGCAGAGGCTGTCCTCTGACTCTGACTATCTGACTCTATAAATTCTGTCTTTCCTCTGGTTCTGCTCAGTGTCTCTCTGACACTCCTGTCTTCTGCTGAGTGGCGTCTCCGTTACGTCCCTCCTCTTGATAGCATTCGGAAAATGAATGATGCCCCTCTCTCCTGATCCTGACTAAGATTCTTCATTAAACTATAGACAGCTGAGATTCTTCATTAAACTATAGACAGCTAAGATTCTTCATTAAACTATAGACAGCCTTTGGTGGCAAATAGACGCGACAAGAACTTGAAGGATTATCTTGTTCACAGCCGTCTCCTAAAGGAGAATGCCACTCACTTTGGCACACTACCCTGTGGTCGGACACGATGCAACACGTAAAAGTATGTCATCTCAACCCAGAAGGTGTCCTTTCCTAAGGCTACGTACACCATCACTAGTAGCTTCACGTGTGAATCGCGCAATGTCATTTATACGATCATATGTAAACGTTGCTGCAAAACCTATATTGGCCAAACAGGCAAACGACTTGGGGACAGATTCAGCCAGCACTTAAATGACATCTCTCAGCAAAAGTCCACACCAGTTGCCATACACTTCAATGGTCCTGACCACCATGGTCCCATCGACATCCAGGTCACAGCGATCCGATCCTGCTCCTCTGACACTGCCAGCCGAGAACAGCTTGAGAACCGTCTTATCCCCCGCATGGGGTGTCTAAAACCAGCCGGTCTCAACTTTTTATACACCTTTGTCTAAGGTCACCCTTTCTTCTCTTGCTCTATTTGGACTCTTTCCACTCTTATCCTATTCTTCTATTTTTTATGCCATCCTCCATAATATTTATGGATATACACGGTTTCTAATTTGTCTTGATTTTTTATTTCATATTCATTTATCTCCTACTCATTCTGTCCTCTTCTATTTCCAGTCCTTACTTTTATTACGTTTGGGTAGTTTTTTGTTCAGTTTCGTTTTTTAGTTTTTAGTTTCTTAGTATTTATTGTGTACATCCGGGGGCAGAAGTCACTTCCTTTTCAGCCACGCGTCCATCAGCGGACAGCAAATAGTGATAGGATTTCGATGCCTTGCGTTCAGGGAAGTACCTAGGTTTTATTTTTATATTTATTTAAGTTCTTATGTGTCCTATATAGCCTTCACTTTCTTTCCTTTCCTGACAAAGGCCTTGTGACCGTAACGTAAACTATTTTCTTTGTCTTTTGTCCTCGTAAGACGAATCACCTTTTTTCGATTTTTTTTCAAACCCATCCATTAAACTATAGACAGCTAAGATTCTTCATTAAACTATAGACAGCTAAGATTCTTCATTAAACTATAGACAGCTAAGATTCTTCATTAAACTATAGACAGCTAAGATTCTTCATTAAACTATAGACAGCTAAGATTCTTCATTAGACTATAGACAGCTAAGATTCTTCATTAAACTATGGACAGCTAAGATTCTTCATTAAGCTATGGACAGCTAAGTGTCTTCATTAAACTATAGACAGCTAAGATTCTTCATTAAACTATAGACAGCTAAGATTCTTCATTAAATTATAGACAGCTGAGATTCTTCAATAAACTATAGACAGCTGAGATTCTTCATTAAACTATAGACAATTGATATTCTTCATTAAACTATAGACAGCTAAGGTTCTTCATTAAACTATAGACAGCTGAGATTCTTCATTAAACTATAGACAGCTAAGATTCTTCAATAAACTATAGACAGCTGAGATTCTTCATTAAACTATAGACAGCTAAGATTCTTCATTAAGCTATAGACAGCTGAGATTCTTCATTAAACTATAGACAGCTAAGATTCTTCATTAAGCTATAGACAGCTACGATAACTAATGAAGAATTCTTGAGAACAGTTAATGAATAATGCAATGAAATAAAATTTACAATGAGATGACAATCAACCTTTAACATGGGTTGAGAAGTGGAACGCTCGAAATTGTCGTAACCACGGAAAACACAGAGAGAAAAACAAGTAGAAAAAAGACAGGGATGGAAGATAATAAAAATAAATAATACACACATAAAGATATGTTTTTGGCACTCGTGAGAAATAAAGAAGAAGAACATACTGCGGAAGGGAATCGCACTATCCTCCCTGCGAACTAGATGATAGTTCGATTCGCTTCGTAGCTAGGCGGTGTTTCCATTGTCCTGGGTTCAGTTCTCCGGTAAGTCCTTCACTTCTGTTGTTTTTACGTTGTCTAGTTTTTCACTTCTTTATTTCTCACGAGTGCCTGAAACATATCTTTATGTGTGTAATATTTATTTACTGTTTACTGGCCTTGGGTTTTCGTCTTTATTTGTTTAAATGAAGAGAGATAATGGGTCGTTTGATACTGTGACATGGGTAGAGATCAACAGCAGAACTGATGGAAAACATAAACAATCCAATTATCCATTATCCTTATTATTTTTCCTGTATCACATATGAAGTGCTCCCACTAATGGACACTTAACGATCGGCTATTGGAGAATCACCCTACAGTCGAGAGATTCAACACGACCCAGACTTTTGGAATTTGGCATCAAACGTAAAACTACCATGGATGGACGCATGAGAGGATGAAGCAGGCATGTATACAACCAACACGCAGCAGGAACAATCAGCATTCATAACCTTTGACATTCGCTGAGAAACTGCGTGCCTATGGGTTTGCTCTACGTGCAGTGATGTCGTTTATGAACCACACTAACAAATCCAGATATGTGGAGGGAGGGACATGATCGCCTAAGGCTCTAGGTACGGATGGTGATATGACTTGATCAGACAAATGAGGTCTGTGGTAATTTATTCACTGAATGTGAGCAGAATATAAAAATATATCTTTGTAAATTGAAAGAACAAAATATCTAAAAACAAAGCACACAAGAATTATAACTGCTCCAAAAATACTTTAAAATGGGGAAATAAAATATTAGGCTTGGCAGTGCGAGACATCACAGCAGCCTGCATATGCCGTGACCAGGATTCGAACCTGGGTTGTCGCGGCCACAACGCGAAGTACTAACCACTATACGATCACGGCCAGGACGCCCACAGGACAAATTGGCTCAAATTATTTGGCCATTCGCAACGCGGGTCATGCCAGGTTCACGATTTAGATTACTAAGGTCTAGTTCGTTAACAAACGTTCGTTTCTTTGGTTTTTTTCTTTCTTTCTGAAAGTACAAGCAAACCAGGTCAGTGACGCCTCGGTTCACATTGTCAAACATTGTCAATAGTAAAATAGAAGTTTTCTTACAAGCTCGAAAACATATATGAGGTGAAAATTAGTTTAAGTGCAAGTATGTCATCTCAACCAACAAAGTGTCTTTTCCTGAGGCTACGTACACCATCACCAGTAGCTTCACGTGTGAGTCGCGCAATGTCATTTACACGATCATATGTAAACGTTGCTGCATAACCTATATTGGCCAAACAGACAAACGACTTGGGGACAGATTCAGCCAGCACTTGAATGGCATCGCTCAGCAAAAATCCACACCAGTTGCCATACACTTTAATGGTTCTGACCATCATGGTCCCACCGACATCCAGGTCACGGCGATCAGATCCTGCTCCTCTGACACTGCTAGCCGAGAACAGCTTGAGAACCGTCTTATCCACCGCATGGGGTGTCTAAAACCAGCCGGTCTTAACACTCTGCACACCTTTGTCTGAGGTCACCCTCCCCCCTCCTCCTCCCCTCCTCCTCCCCTCCCCTTTCCTCTCTTGTTCCATTTTGACTCTTTCCACTCTTATCCTATTTTTCTATTTTTCTGCCGCCTTCTAATAATATGTATGAATATAAAATACACTGTTTTTAATATGTCTTGATTTTTTATTTCATATTTATTTATCTCCAACTCATTCTGTCCTCTTCTAATTCCATCGTTCAGTTTCGTTTTTTAGTTTCGTAGTATGTATTGTATACATCCGGTGGTGATAGTCATTTCCTTTTCCGGGCACGCCAATCGGTTTGCGGGAAGTTTCCTTCAGGGAAGTACCTAGGTTTAATTTTTATATTTTTTTATATTTATTTAGGTTCTTATGTGTCCTATCTAGCCTTCACTTTCTTTCCTTTCCCTGACGAAGGCCTTGTGGTCGTAACGTTGGCTATTTTCTTTGTCTTTTGTCCTCGTAAGACGAATTACCTTCTTTCGATTTTTTTTCACACCCATCCAAATTAGTTTAAGCACAGCTCACTGCACATACCCCATCTTTGACGCAAATAGGCTCAGGATAAGGGTTCCGATTTTTAAAAAAATAAAGTTTTTGGCGAGGCGCGTCCCGTTCAACCTAGTCGGTTATATTAGGGCGCATGTCCAAATATAAAAGACCGTTAGGTCTGAGATTATCAAGCTTTTACATCTAGAGTTCAGATTAGCGTTAGCAGCTGTTTTTATACCCGGATCTTTAACCGTATTATCTTTAAACTAGCAATAACCCGTCAATAATGACGGAAGTAATTAAAAAACTGTAATAGATTTTAAAAATATTTTTTAATTCAATATAAAAGTTATTTGATGACAACATTTTTTGTGAAAGTGCGTGGATTTGTTTCAAAGAATGTTCCCTGATAAAAAGTGTTTTTAACAAAAACTTTCAAGTTTTCGTGATTTGTTCCTCGGGTTAGGGCGACATAGAGCTGGCCGTGTCCGAAAACAGGTTCAGGAAGGAAAACTCCTATGTGTTCAAAAGATTGTCCCTGCGCCTTATTGATCGGCATTGCAAATGCTAAAATATCTGTGAATTGACGACGTCGCATCCTAAATGGCAAACTGCGCTCGTTCGGTTCTAAGTCAATGCGAGGAATTAAGACTCGTTCTCATTTATTACTGCCAGTGATAAAGTCTGCATCAATGGAATTCCGATGCAAGACTTTTGTGACCAAACGCGTGCCATTCAATAGTCCGTTTTTTTTGCGTTCAGATTTCGCAATAGTATGATAAATGCAGCAACCTTTAATTTCAGCAAATGCGGTGGCATTCCTGATGGGCACTGCTCGTTAAGGAACTCGGTTGGGAAATCAACTGCGTCTTTGGGATCATCGGAAATATCTATGCTCCAATAAACCGTTTCATTTCCAGCGAGTAGCTCCAACAACAAGTCTGCAATACTTTAAATTAAACTCCTGGATGGTGAGCATGGTGAAGCATTAGAAATGATAACCACTAGCACAGAAGAGAAAACCAATGATGGTGAAGATGACATAAAGATGGAAGAACTGAAGGCAGCACTGGAGAAAATCAAGATGGGCAAAGCAGCAGGGCATGATGGTATAACACCAGAAATGGTTAAGTATATGGGAGCATCAGGCGACCTATTACTCTTAAGGGTCCTACAGGCAGCGTGGTGCAACAAGACCATACGAAAGGATTGGAAGATTGCCATCATAACACCAATTTTCAAAAATGGTGACAATCGACAATGTGGAAACCATAGAGGCTGTCACGAAGTGGATTTAAGGTTAGAGCTTGTCTGAGTATATAGACAAGACACTACTATGAGAAAGTCTGAGAAGATAGATTTTGTATGAGAAATGACAGTGACTGTGGAAAGATGAGACTTACAGCTTCGAGGATGAGAACCTAGATTGACTCTCTCTCGCCACTCGCGACTTAGTTAAGAGCTAAAGACTCACCACCTCTGACTACCATAAAGGAGATAAGGTTTCACTAACAGTCCACAGACACACTATACAGACAAGCATATACGTACAGTATATTTATAGAGAAACTGATCCAGTATACAGTTTACAGTTTATTTACACAACAAAATAAATAACACATCAAAATAAATAACGTGCGAGGTCGCACACCTGGAAAAGAACCAAAACAATTAAAATGACAGACAATATAACCCAACCCTTTCACCCTCTCTTTCAACCTGCATGGGAAAAAGAATTAAGGATTAACCCCACTGTACTTGGTGGGGGTCTCTAAGTACTTGCCACCACTCCTAACTATCCTATTATTAATTGTTAATCTAATCCACTGTCCGGCTGCAGACGTAACTAAATGTGTACACAAATCTGAATGAACTATCTAATGTCCTACACAGCTAATCACCAGCACTGATCCACTACTGGACTTCTTCAGTGCAAACTCAGAGGCTGTCCTCTGACTCTGACTATCCGACTCTGTAAATTCTGTCTCTCCTCTGGTTCTGCTCAGTGTCTCTCTGACACTCCTGTCTTCTGCTGAGTGGCGTCTCCGTTACGCCCCTCCTCTTGATAGCATTCGGAAAATGAATGATGCCCCTCTCTCCTGATCCTGACTAATGCCACTAATGACTTTGGTATCAAGCACGAGGTATTTGACTTGGGATGTATATGCTTCACTGCTGCTGACAATTCTTTAAAGGCCGATTTAACCCTCTTAGGGTTTAAGGACCAACGGCATTATTTTGGCCGTATATATATATAAAACCAACCTCCAGGGCACGCGCCTCTTTGGAGTGGTATAACGAGCTAAAAGCTCCGGATTTTAAAGATAAACCCGTTTCCGCTGAAGCATGGGCTTCACTGCAGGAGAACTGCTTTCTATTACTGGTGCAGACGTACTTGGCTCCGGTAAATACCGGGTCACCAGTTCTCTTTCACCTCTGGCGATGCCTTGACCCTTCTACTCCTGAGAAGGCCGAATACCTTGGCAAGTTGTAAGGCAATTTACAACCCTTCTTGTGTGCCGTGAAAATGCTGTAAAACGAAAAAAATAACAACGACTGTACAACAATTCAACATATTCTCATCCCTAATATATAACCACCTAAATAAATACCTCTCCCCTAAATCAATACAGCTCCCCTACACAACTATGCACCGGCGATACACAACTATTCCTACCCAAGGGTCACCTCTCTACAGTCTTCTCCTATCTCTTTCCCCACCTCAACGTAACTATCTGTCTCGTTGAAGCGAAACATTCCCCAGTAAAATTCCTAGGCCCTACTTTTTACGACTGACGCGGGAAAGTCATCACTTAACACAATATTAACACACTGTTGTGGATTCAACTCAGTAATATTAATTACATCCCTTACACACCTGTCTCCTGGCTACACAACAAATTAATACACAATTAAATAAAGTACACAAATACGCTAGCGTATTTACACTGCAAATTAACATAATCAAATTGCGATTTTCACAACTACTACTACATATTGCAGAGCGCCCGTGTATCTAAGCGCGAATCCTCACACAGTTAATATCTCAAAGCCGCTACACAAATCAAAGACACTACTAGCTTATCATAGAAAAAAAATTATATGCACCACTTACATTTTTTATTATTTCTATAAGATAGTCTACGACGCTAATTAAGATGTACACATACCTAATTTATCGAATTTCTCACTAAGAGCAGACGATATGACGTTGATTCCACGGCAGTAAATTTTGGAAAACCAGAGAGACCTCTAAAGACTACGACGCTGTTATTTATCATAGAAAAACGACGCTATAACCCACGCCTATGAGTCATCGCGTGGCGTCCCTCTGGGGCCGCCCTGGACCAATAATAATGCTGCATTTTAATAAACTCTGACCTCCGCCAATGATATCGTAAACTAACTCATGACTCATGATTATTCTGCTCACGCGCAACTAATTGCGTCACGTCAGATATTACTACTGACCGTTTTCCGTTACTAGAATAAATATGTTTGGTTCTAGGGGTGAATCCGCCCCCCCCCCCCCCCCCCCTCGTTTAAACAGGATGGGTGTTCCTATCGTCGGAAAATTTTTACCCAGCCTAATAATATAACTCAACCGCCTAATAAAATGAAAATGAACGCAATTACTTACAGTGAGAAGAGGACTGGGTGTCACATATGGAAATAGTGCAGCAGTGATCATCCACTTTTGTCCCTCCCCATCTAGTTTATTTTTTGCTTTACAGTAATGCCTGATTCACCATCGCAATTAACACGCGAGCCATCTGGCAATTAAGCACGAACGTGGAGCAGAGCGAAGTGAGCATTACGGCGTAATCGTTCTTTGATCAGAGAAACGGAGCGATAAGCCTGAGACGTACTTGGAGTGCTACATTTTCAAGGGAATTACTTACGTAGCTGAGAGGTGGCAGAGGGGAAGAAATTACCTTTTATTCAGGAATGGAACGGCAAATTGGCCCGGCCCTGGTCGGAGGTGTGACTTTCGCATTAAGGAGCGAAAGAACGGAATCCATAGATATATTCCTCGTCTCTCCTAGCTCAGATATCAGTCACTCAGAGAATTCTTGAGAATAACTAGCTCGATATTATGAGAGTTTTCGTACATAGTACTTCTTATATTCGTGGAGATATTTTCAGTTTCTTCTGTTTTGTGGTAATTTATATACTAGCATCTTAAGTGATTTGATGTGTTTAAAGTTTTCATTTATATTTCACTGGGATTTTCTGTGTTAAATTGAATAACGTATTAAATAACTTATAGCTAAATTTTTCCAGCTGTAAAGTAAAAATTACTCGCTATTTCCCAGTAAGAGATGTGTTAAATTGACTAGTTCATATATTAAATAACTGTCTAAAGTTAGTTGCTTATCCTTTACAGGACGTGGCAATCAACCCCAGCTTTTATTGGCTGTTTGTGATTTTTCTAGGCAATTTTTTCATTCAGTAGTTTGCCATTGCTTTCTGAACGGTACGGCGCTTATACCATTGTTAAAAATCCACACAAAGCGATATGCTACCAAACCGCCTGCAGCAGATTTCGAACCTGGTATATCTGGATTATGAAACTGCGTTCATATCCATTAGGCCACAGACGCCGAAAAATAACTGTCTACTGACGGTATATATATTATTTACTTCTATCCATTTTATGTAAAGTTCATAAATGACTATAAAAAATAGTGTTCATATCACACGTTAAAAAACGATAGGATAAGTTAGACCCTTGTGTTTTAAATCTTCTTTATAACGGAGCTGTGAAGAGGGCTTACTTTAACACGTGGTAGATAAATATTGACATTATGTTTAAATGTTTATATTTTCTTCCATATAATATAGGCTGGTCAAAACCTGCGTACTAGCGGACTTATGATCATATGAACTTACGTTCTAAAGTATTATAATCTTATAAGCAGCCAGAAACTTTATAATATTGTTGCGTCTTCGGGCTATGACCTGTGCGGTCCATTTTCTTCATTTTATGAGAGAGACCAAACTAGAACAATAATTGTAAAGGTTAACTGGACCAGAACTATCACCAGATTTCATTTTACCAATCTTATCAGCCGACTGTGGCCAAATATATTGTCAGCAACATTTGTGTAACTTCAAATAATGTCTCAGCGGTCAGAGGCAACACAGAATATATCTGTATTCTTCATCTTATGTCGGTGACCACCACGTATGAACCTTACTCCAACCAACTGAAGGCAGAGATACCGTATTTTACCCAGGAAAATTAAATCACCAACTCTAGCGACTACCGTGAAACGTGCAGTCAGCAACTACGGCTAGTCTGGGGCTGGATTTGGCAAAACTTAATATGACACTGAGTAGTCGTGTTACTTATTAGTGTTTATTTCCACGGAATGCCTGTGACATCTATTGGTAAGCGAATTATGAAAGTGGCCACTGTACGTATGTGAATTAAATGAATGGAGAAAGAAACTTACTTCTGTTGTTAACCACTATCATACAAATCTTTTCTCGTTTGTTCTCATTAATCTGAGTATTTACGGGATAGATTAATTAGGGACTTGTCCTTTGTTTTCTTTATGGACTATCCCATACACTTATGTTAACTTTTGATCTTGTGGGTGAATTTACCTGTTTGGATCTTCTTCTATTTTCCTTTACCAGAAGGGAGAACCTATTTGATTAATTTTCATTTTGTCTGTAAAACCATGATCTATTGTTGTATATGATTTATGTTGTAAAGATCTAGTGATAAATAAACTTAATTAACTCTTAAGTATTTATTGTGTTGGTCAACACCTACCCTATCATTTATCCCATAGTAGAATTCCAGAGACTGTCCTTTCTCTTCAACGATCACCTTGTGAAACAGAAACTATTTCTTACGCCTTACACTCACATAGTATCACTATCACCTCCGCTCAGACAGGAGTATAAACACCCATTACCTATCTGAAAAAACATCTACGACACTGGGGCAAAATTGAAATTAAAATCCACAGTACCTCCTTATAAATAAACGCAAATAATACGTGGAGAAGAAAAATGGGGCCCGTTGAAAATAAAATCATAGTAAATCCTCACAGAGGCATATCCCTTCTCAGTGTCCCTGGTAAAATCTACTCTAGAATCCTAGAGCAGAGACTCTGACGCCTAGCTGAGCTACAATTGGATGAGGTCCAGTGCGGATTCCGAGCAAACCGAAGTACTCAAGACCTAATCTTCACACTCAGACAGCTGGGTGAAAAGTCCCTTGAGTATAAGTGTGAGATCCACCTTGGAGCTATTATAGACCAAAAGGGAGGCATCAAAGAAGAGTTGTCACTCGAAAAGCAGCAGCTGGGAGACTTTTTCAGGCTATAAATCGAGGATTCCTCAGCCAGAGAGAGGTTGGTAAGAAAACGAAGATGGCTGTATACCGCTCCACCAATATCCCAGTTTTGACATATGGATGCGAGTCATGGGCAACGACTACAACCCACAAAAGCCAGATCCAAACCTCAGAAATGAGGTATCTGAGGAAGCTGGTTGAACTAACAAGAAGAGACATGTCCTCAAGCAGACGATACGTCAAGGCCTAAAATACCATCCCCTGCAGACCTAAGTAGAACAGTCCCAACTAAGATGGTTTGGCCATGTCTGCAGAATGGGGGAAGATCGGCTACCACGACAAGCATGGGAAACAAAGAGTCAGGGATCCAGACCCCCAGAACGACCCAGAGTCCGCTGGGAGGACAACATTAGACAATCTTTGAAGGACCGAGGACTAGAATGGAACCAGGCTAGGAGGAAGACAGCCGATAGGATAGTCTGGCGCTCTCTCTCCCAAACCTCTACACCTCACGGTAGAAGGGGAACTACTAAGTAAGTAAGTAAGTACTTTGAATTAAAATTTTGTCTTGAAGAAACAAAAACTTACGTTTTAAGGTTATTTTTAACAAAATGATGAGTTAAATCCGTTTCCGGAATGAAACTGGATTCTACAATCGAAAACTTACATTTTATTCATATACAATTCACCGACTTTTTTCGTTGAGTGTTACTATTTTCGGGACAGTACATACAAGGGAAACAATACAATTAATGTCTAACTTTCAACCACAGTTGCATCCCTTAGATGTGACCGACGTACAAACGGCGAGAATTACGGAGTTTAATTAAGCAATTATTAATTTCAGCTCGTTCAAGCCCCCACCCCGATCCACTCAGTGAAACTCTTCTTATCATAGTTTAGCTCTATTAGGGTGTCCTTAGTAAATTGACTGAGACAAACATGCAGTACATTCAAAATGATTAAATTTGTATAATCACAAATAACAAATTTAATAATCATCTAAGTTTTAACAGTTAAAAAAAAAGGATAATGACTGATCAGGAAAAATATCATCACTGTGGTGATGGACTGGTTATTTTATGTAAGAAGTCACTTGGCAGCTTATAGGTTTAATATGGCTGCCAATGGTAGTTTCTTTCCCGCTGGGTTTTTTTGGGTTCTGTGCAGATAGGTCACTGGAGTTCTCGAGTTTCTGGTCAGGTTTGTAGGGCGCAGCACGCTCCCAGAAATGTCAGGGAGTGTCTACGAAGTTGGTCCCTCGTCTTTAAGCTCAGGCCACTTTTTCCTTCCTGTTTCAGAGATAGCACCCTCAACTGGCACCACCAACAAGCCAATCTTGGCTCACAGACTGTTTGCTCAGATGAATAAAGGCACTTGGCTATGCCTCTTACACGTGTTCTTGGGGATCGTTATTTTAACACTAGATTTCCTCAACGACTCCGTTTTTTTTTCAGTTTCCTCAGACCCCGGTTCCTTATCAAATGATAGAGATTTCCTGGGCGGTTCAAGTCCTTCAAAATATTCCAACAAAAGTCCGGTCTGAAAACTGGAATTATGATTTCTAACTTCTGGCAGTCTGGTTTCGTCTTGGCAAGCGATCTTCACAGCGAATTTTCACAGTGTCTTAAAACTGCGAAAAGGTCAGGTTATATTGCCTGTCCTCCCCCGCACCTGTTTTGTTACGATGCTAAGAACGCTCCAATCGTTTCAAACATTCGTGTTTAGTTGGATAATTCAAAATATTTCCGACCTGGAATAATAATCCATCTCTTTACCATTTTGACAAAGAACGCACCCTGGCCTTATCAGCGATTAAACCAATGCGCTGGGCGATTTTTTTGCTACTCAGTAGCCTGATGTTGGGCACACCCGAAATTAACCAACATGGTTGTCGGCTAATATTATCTTATCAGTTCCTTCCCCAGCAGGGATGGTCAGCTAAACAGACAAGACGAATTATCGCTGAGAGGAGTGTAAGAATGTTGAAAATACAAAATATCTGCTACATAGCAGAGAAAGGAAAAGGTGCTGACCACTGAAAAGCACATAATAAAGTCAGTACAACAAATGTAACAGATTACTTCCGGAGTGAAGCAGAGATTGACCCAAATAATGTCACAACTTAATACTTAATAAAATTGTTCATAAGGTGAATAAACAACATTTAAAACAAACATCTAATCAAACATGAACAAGTACACCACAGCAGACGTCCTGAGCCAACACCAGCAGTTACAGAGGCATTACGGAGAAAGGGCTGAGATTCAAAAGTTCCTAGTTCAATACCATAAAACGCACCGTAAGTAAGTCGGTTGGTCGGTCACATATAAGGGAAACAATACAATTATTGTCTAACTTTCAACCACTGTTGCACCCCCTTAGCTGTGGTTGAAAGTTAATGTACTCTCTCGAAAATAGAAAAATTGCGCAAATGAAGGTGTGCATGAACAGTTTGATTATGGAAAGAAGCCAACAACACGATTGATAAACAGTACATGAACTGGCGACAGGAAGGTGCGGAAATGCTGATTAAATCAACAGACAATCAAGATACTCTTCTGTCCAGTTTCATTCCGGAAACGGATTTAACTCGTCATTTTCTTAAAAATAACCTTAAAATGTAAGTTTTTGTTGTTCTGAGACCTTAAACTACATTAATGTGTATTTTTTCGAAGTCACCTACTTTGAGATTGCCTAGTCCTCATATTAGTCGATAACTTACACCTACGGAAACCAAGTATCCCATTCTTGAGAATGAATTGCTTGCAATCAACTGGAGCGTAACCAAATTTCAACGATATTTAATAGGCGCCTATTTCACGATCGAGACTGATCAGCGGGCCCAGGCGTCGACTCTAAGAATAAAAAGAAGTTGAGAATCAGGCAAAATTTTAATTTAAAGTATTGCAGACATTATTATGGATCAAAATGATAAGATGGCTGCAATTAAAAATCTGTCAATTTTGACGGGTTATTGCTAGTATTAAATTACGCGCTGGGCGGATAATGAAAACAGCTCAAAATTGAAATAGGTGACCAGTATCAATTGCAAACCTATACTGCGTAAGCGTGGTAAGAGGAAGGTGGGGATTGAGGAGCCTGCAGTCACGGGGCATGAGACTATGTAAGGGCCCCGGGTGAGAGAGAAATATAAAAACTGACGGGCTCCTCCTTATCTCTGCTAAATGGCTCACTTCTATCGACAACTGTCACGGATAAAAAGGTATGTTCGATAGTGGCTTGTACAGGCAATCGCACGTTATTGCTGTTATGTTTTTTTCGGGAGGGGGGGGGGGGGGGGTGGGGGGGGGCGGCGGGAGCGGTGGGTGATAGGGAGGTAGCAGGAAAACGTATTTAGCTATCCTAGAATGGCCAACGAATTAAGCCTATTAATTGCAATAAACTACAGACACCAGCTGACACTCGCACACGCACGCATAGGCAGATATACACACGGAGGCACACACACAGGCTCGCACATGCACACACCCCTCCACACACACACACATATAAACACATGCACAAATCAGATCAAATTTCCATCCAGTCTTTTGCGACAATCTGGAGGAAAACATCCCAGAATTCTAGCTCACTAAAGGTGTTTTAAATGTTCAGTCATCACGAGGCCAAGGCTACCAGTAGCAGCACCGGCAGAAATAATAAAATAAATTATCCGTAATTTGACACCGATCTCGCGGTTCTATAATTAGCTCAAACAGTAAGATATACACTGGCAAAGTGACGACATGGCTATAAATCACTTGTGCTCAAGATCAAATTGCATCAGTTGCAATGTAAACCAGCGAGTGAGAAAACCTTACGAAACTTGCAACCAAGCCACGTGGTTTGCTTGAAACGCCACTGACACTTTTTTTTTTAAAGAGTGATAAGGGCATTAAATAGTACTGGTGGTCAAGAATAGACAGAAAAAGAAAAAAAAATACACAAGAAGATTATTTTAGGGCGCATGTGTCTGGCAGCTGTACAAAACCCCTCGGTCTTTTATATTAGAACATGCACAGTAAAATAATCTACTGTCTTTGTGGTTAGGTTTGGCACGGGTTGCTCCCACTTTTCTCTGCAATGATGGTTCAACAATAGCCAAAACCTAGAGTATCTAATGTGGGTCTTCAAAGGTGTCTACCTTCTCACAAAAGATTACTCACGTTGGCAGAGATGCAAATAGATGGCTGATGATGCTTCTACCTCGAGGGAATTCGCACAAGATATTCAGAAGTCAAGAACAATGCTGAACGTGTCTTAGCAAAGTTGACTTAGTATCTGCCCTCCGCCTTTTGTGAAGGGATATATTGTATGATTTATCTTATTAGCTCGTTGTTCAAAAACCACCCAAATGAAATATTAACAGTAAATTCTTCTTATTAGAGAGATTATCTATAATTATCTAATTAATACTATAAATATATATTTATATCTATATATAGTATTATAGTATATATATATATATTCTATATTATATCATATATATATATATATATAATATATATATATCGTAGACAGGTACCACAAATGGTCTTGTAGACTCTACACGAACTTTAGAGGCAAACAAAGCACTCTGTTAAGGTTTTAAGTTCTCTGATACTAATCAGCAAAGTAGCCTTCCCACTGTCTCTTCCAGCGACTCTTTTTCTCAGCAATTTGATCCCCTCTGAGTATACATTGTAGCTCAGTGGATATGATAAAAATTTACCATAACTTTTAGTTAGTCTGAGCGAAATGTATGTCTGGACAGCGGGAGAATGCAATGGCTTGTGCCTGGGTGAACATGTCTAAGTATACATATAACGTATTACAAATTAATAATAAATATAAACACATGATGTCATCATCATTCACTCCTTGCTCTACTTGGAACTAGGGACTACCTCTGCTTTTGGGTTCTTTATGTGAAACATACATAAAGCAGTCACTAGCTCTTTGCTGTCGTGGTTCATGAATTTATCATTTTCACATGCTGGAGGTTGCCCAGCCTCGTATGTGGACATATATAACCACCAGCTCCAGTTCAAACATGTTAAATTTAAAATTATAAAATATATGTTACAACTTACCCCAGTAGTGTCGGCGTCTGTGGCCTAATGGATATGAACGCAGTTTCATAATCCAGATATACCAAGTTCGAAACCTGCTGCAGGCGGTTTGGTAGCAGATCGCTTTGTGTGGATTTTTAACAATGGTATAAGCGCCGTACCGTTCAGAAAGCAATGGCAAACTACTGAATGAAAAAATTGCCTAGAAAAATCACAAACAGCCAATAAAAGCTGGGGTTGATTGCCACGTCCTGTAAAAGGATAAGCAACTAACTTTAATCCCAGTAGCTGGGAAATCTAAACGTCTTGCTCAGTTGAATTGTCTTAGCAGCTTGATAAAGATGCCTCGAAAACACGCGTCTGGGGTATTAATTCTATTTAGAATCCCTCTGTGACTTGGAGCGGTTCTGTAGATTTTGTCACGGAATTGCCTCCCCTGCTTTGCAGTGGTGATCCAACAGTGGCCAAAACTCAAGAGTATCTAATATGGGTCTTCAAGGGTGTCTACCTTCGCACAAGATTACTCTTGGCAGAGTTGTAGATAGAAAGATACTGATGCTCCTATCTCAAGGGAGTGTTCATTAGATATTTCAGAAGTCAAGAACAATGCTGTGTTGGGCAGGGCAATTGTTAACTTATATCTGATCTGCCGCCTTTTATAAAGAATTAAGCAATTATTAATTTCAGCTTGTTCAAGCCCCCACCCTGTTTTACTCAGTGGAATTCTTATTATTATGGTGTAGCTGTGTTTAGAGTGTATTTAGTAAATTGACTGAGACAAACATGCAGTACATTCAAAATGATTAAATCAACGATAAATTTGTATATTTACAAATAATAATAATCATTTATGTTTTAACAAGGTTTTAAAGAATTGAATAATTATTTATATGAAAAAGTTTATCATCACTGTTGTGATGGAATAGAAGTGGGTAAAGGAGGTCATTTGGCAGCTTTTAGGTGTTACTTAGCTGTCAGTGACGGTTCTGCTTCTTATGATGGGTTGGTTCTTGGTAGACTGATAACGCTCGTCGCTGGTCAAGGTTGTAGGGCGCAGAACGTTCCCAGAAGTGTCAGGGAGCGTCTACAAAGTTGGTGCCTCATCTTAAAGCTCAGGCCACTTTTCCCTTCTTGTTCCAGAGATAGTACCCTCAACTGGTACCACCAACTAGCATGGTAAATAAATAGAAACAAATTTCTCTCCTGAGTATTGTGTTTCCCGACATATGCTTATGTGTCTTCCTATTCCTATTCCACCATCCCATCTACCTCAGAATTTACCCTCGAAGAGAATTAAACTTAATTCCTCGAAAGAAAACTTTCTTTAAATTGAGTATCTTTATATTAACTTTACATTCAATTGAAAAGGCTAATAGTATTGATAGAATATGTTTACATTAACATCTACACTGATGGAAAGTGTTCATAATATAGATTGAATATGTTTTCATTTGCATCTATACCAATTGAAAAGCTTTGAAACTTTCATTAATTTTAAAGTGAATATGCTTACACAGGCATTTACACTGGTTTGAAAATGTAGATGTTATAATTAGAATGTACATCATTTCTTTCATCTTTTCCTCCCTGCTCCATATGGAACTTGGGACTACCTATGCTTTTAGTTCTCTGTAATCTGTCAAAACTACCAATAAAGCAGTCACCAGCCCTTGTAGTGGTGGTTCATGAAATCATCATTCTATATGATGAGGTTGCCAGCCTCAAATGACTAGGGCATTCACTAGCCCTTTTTACATACAGTTGACATTCAAAAATCCGGCCATCGATTCCGGTTCCTTCAGATTTCCGGCATGGATTTCGGAGCGCATATTTTAATTTACCACGTTGGCGCGCCACTGTTTTCTGGAGCCGTTTATGTTTTGGTGCAGCTGTTGGGTCTTGCTTTCACGTGTTAACAGGCATTCCTGCTAATTCCTTCTCAATTTATCATTTATTTGCTGCTGTATAGCCCCATTATGGATTCAGCAAATAAAAGAAGTGGTGTAAAACGTAAACATCGTGCGTTGTCGATCGCAGATCATTTAGTTTTTAATTTTCTTTCTTTAAAGGACTGTACAGGTAGTCATTTTCTGTTTAATATAAACAGCATATATAACCATAAAAAATCCGGCATTTTCAACAATCCGGCACTCCTCAGGTCCGGAGGTTGCCGGATTTTTGAATGTCAACTGTATTAATATTCACATGGCAATATATACATATCAGTTCACATGTTAGTAATGAAAAATATAAAATGTAAAAAGTACAACTTACGCCAATCTTGACTCATAGACTGTTTGCTCAGAGAAGTATGTTTAAGGAACTGGTGATGCCTTTTTTTCTCGTGTTCTTGGGGGTCGTTATTTTAACAATTAATTCCCACTATGACTCCTTGTTTCGGTTTCCTCAGATTCCGGTTCCTTTTAAAAATGGTTTTCCGTTAAGTCCTTCACGATGTTCCACAAAGTCCGGTCTGATAAATTGAATTCTGGATTCTAACTTCTCAAGCAGTCTGGTTTCGTCTTGGCAAGCGATCTTCACAGTGTCTTGACACTGAAGCGTGTCAGGTTCAAATACTGCCTGTCTTCCCCCGCATTTGTTTTTGTTACGATGCTAAGAAAGTTCCAATCGTTTCAAACATGCGTGTTTATTGCGGTAATTTCAAAACTTTTCCGCCTGAAATAATATGCGTGATGCAAAAGGTCACGTTTCCCATATATGGAATGAAAACATCCGATCCTCTCTCGGCAATGTTTACAAATAACTTATTATTACTTTATTCTAAAGTAATGTCTTTGTAACAAAGTGTGTCGGAAAAGATGATGTCATGCATGTCTGTCCAAAATGTGTCGCAAAGACGAGTAATCACGTTATCTGTCGCTTGAGCATACAAAGTCCGTCTCTTTACCATTGTAGCGTACGTTGTAACACATGCCTAGTAAATGCATGAAAGACAGGACAAGTATGGCATGTGTGTGTAGGTGATGCGTAGATGGCAGGGTTGTCGCACGGAAGGTCCAGGGTTCAAATCCTGGGTAAGCCACTCATGTCTGTTGTTTTTCTGCTTTCTAGTGTTCTACTTCTTTATTTCATACGAGTGCCTGATAACATACCTTTATGTTTGTCTCATATTAATTTAGTGTAGACCCGATAATTAGTATTAGAAGGCGAATCTAGGGCATCCAATCAAAACGCCGGAGACTGCAAAAGCCGATCGATAATGGTATGGCACTTTAACATGGCGAAAGCAGTGTACTTTTTTGTACGAACTTCTGGGCGGATTTATTTTAGTATAAGCACATGTATTATCGAAACGTGATAGAAGTTAGTTTGTTGTTCGAAGGAAAAAGCAAGGAATGTGCATTTCAAAGGAATATTGGAGGGAAGAAGTATTTGTGGAGAAAATTGAGTTTGCCTGGGCCAGCACATTGGAAACAACTAAGTCGATAGACTTTAAAATTCTGTAAATATTATATATCATAACCAAATTCAACCAAATATATATGGAAAGCAAGCGCCCCGTCTGGGAATTGAAAGACGGTATATCAGAAGGTTATCGATAGAAGTGTGTTATTATACGGAGTATAGGTTTGGATGGTAACTTACACAGTTTTACTCAGCACTACGGAAACCAAGGAAGTTGAAACGAACCAATGACGCTGTTCCCCTATACGTCCGCGGCCAACTTATAAAAAGAGGCAGCGCTGCATTCAAACCGTACACTAACACAAAACAGGCCAGAGAGATAGACAGAAGAAGAGAGCTGCCAAGGCTAATACTTTGCCGTATGCTTGCCGTGTAGATTTACTTCACTAATTCAAGTCTAATTTGTGCTTAACATCTATCCGAGGGTATCTGGAATTACTGTATATATTTGTGAAACTAATATCACTGTTTATTTCAGAATTTTAGTTGGTTGATCTACATCGTTAGGATATGAATGTACCAGGCAGGATATTTGTATTAACTAGTATGATTGCAGAAGATGGAAACCGACAATATAACCTCAACAGTCCTTGTCAGGATTAATATAACCTCAACAGTCCTTGTCAGGATTAATATAACCTGCTAGGAAGTACAACACTTTTCAGAGCTGACGGCATTCCATATGTGAAAGACAACGGTAGCATCATACCTATTTTACAATGTCTTCTTCTTTCTTCTTTTATCCTTAGCCGCCGACCGTCAAAGCAGTCAGTGGCCATCACGCCTAATGCCATCTTGTAGGGCAGCAACAAATTGATTCCACTTTGCTCGGTCGGTGGCCGTCCTTCGTACAGTGCCCCAACTTTGGTTCATTCTCTGCATCTCAGCCTCCACTGTCCTCCGCCAAGTTGTTTTTGTTCGGCCTCTCTTTCGTTTTCCTTCCGGGGTTAACAGCATAGCTGTTCTTGTGATAGCATCAGGGTGACTTCTAAGGACACGGCCAACCCAATTCCAGCGTCTGCCAGCTATGATGGTGTGCATGTCCTCTTGCTTGCTCTGAGTAAGCAGATCTTGGTTGGTGATGGTATTCGGCCAAAAGATTCGGAAAATTTTTCTTAGGCAGGTTGTGTGGAAAGAGGACAATTTCGACATTTCCTTCTCTGTTACTCTCCAGCATTCCGCACCATAGAGAAGCACAGAAAGCACACAGCTCTCATATAGTCTTAATTTTGTGTTCGTGCTGTACTGAGAAAAAAAGAGGACTTCCAGATGATGTTTAGACTTAAAAAGGCTGTTCTTGCTTTGTTCATTCTGTTGTTGATGTCTTTGCTTGCTCCGCCGTCTGGTGTTACTATGCATCCTAAGTATGTGAAAGTGTCTGTCTGTTCCAGTTGCTGATTCCTTATTGTTATGGGCTCAGGGTTGCTCACATTGAGCGTCATGACCTCTGTCTTCTTTAGAATGATGTTTAGGCCCACCTGCTGGCTATACTTATTAAGGCTATCCGTTCTTTCCTGGATGTGTTGATGTGAATGGGCTAGTAGTGCAATGTCATCTGCATATGCCAGATCCTCAAATGTAGAAAATGTAGTCCATCTTATTCCTCTTGGACTGCCTTCTGTTGTCTGTCGCATCACCCAATCTATGACTGTTAAAAATAGAGTGGTTGATAAGGGGCATCCCTGTCGTACTCCTGTCTTCACCTCAAAGGTTAGGTTGCTCTGCCCAACGCTACACGTAAAGTTGGCATAGAGGCTTTGTATGATTGACATGTTTACAATGTAATTTGGTGTTTTTTATATATTATATTATTTGATAAAATGTTCTGCAGCTAGACACCTGTCTTGTCTCGCTATTGCTAAATCATACTGAGCCATGTATCATTCATATACATGCAAACATCTGAGACACACTCATATCATACACACTTGACTTGTGGTTCCATAAACACAGACAACCCACATGTCTATCATTGTTCACAGGTTCATATGAGTCATCATAAACCTGAGATCTAGAGTTCAGTTCAATCCAAGCTGCCTGGAATATCACAGGAGCCTATCGACTGTTATCTGTAATTCAGCCTTAGTCCCCTTCACTGTTGGGTGGGCTCATGCAAAGATCGTCAGAATGCAGTGTTGTGTGACATCTTAACAAGAACTGATCTTACTCTGAAGAGTATGCCCAATAGAACCCATTCCCCTGCATCATTTGTGATCCGTCAGGAACTCTATGAGGAAAAATTATTGACTTTTAGCAAAGCCAGAGCCTAGATCTTAACAGTCAACAGGCAGGATAAACAATTTATTTCTATCCAAGGAAGATCGAAGAAGGTCTAATTTTAATATTACAGTCAATTACCTTAGAGATTTAAATTCACCATAATCCAAATGTTGTAAAAAAGTTTTAATCCCTATGATTTCATCTATCCAAACACACCCAATTACAGCACCCAACGTATATATTTATGTAAGTAAATTCCGAAATAGTAACTGAGCTGGACACTTATTAATTGTATAAATATTATAAAGTTTGAGTTGTTTCTGATTTATTTAAATATCAAAACAACAGATCACACGTTATAACATAGGCAAAGGTGGCAAGGGTTTGCACTTGAAAGCATTACTACCTAATACTTTCCTGAAACAGTATAAATACCACCGCTGGTGACTATCTTGTGGTACCAGTATTTCTTTCCAACACTGGGACTTTCACTATTTTCATACAGAAATTCTATTTCTCGTTTTTCCTCAGGACTACTGACACTATACTCATAAAAACCTTTCGCTACAACCATCTTGGCAAAGGACGCACCCTGGCCTTATCAAGCGGATTAAACAACTGCGGCATGGGCGATTTTAATGTTGCTCCGTAGGCCGGATGTCGGGGCACCACCGAAATTGACCAACATGGTTGTCGGCTAAATATTATCTTATCAGTTCCTTCCCCAGTAGGGAGGAAAACAGGTAAGCAAACAGACATGACGACATATCGCTGAGAGAAGTGTAAGAATGCTTTGAAGATACAAAATATCTGCTACATAGTAGAGAAAGAAAAAAGGTGCTGACCCACTGAAACGCACGGCAATTAGTTCAGTACACAAAAACAAATGTAACTGACTACTACCAGAGTGAAGCAGAGATCGAACCCATATAATGTCACATATTTCCAGTTTTCGTATTAATATTGTTTGAGTTTTTCTACTGATGTTTCAGAACGATGCTCCAGTACGTTTTGGTCCCGGTCCTATAAGTTCAGAATCCTGACTCTATTCTTTCCTGGCTTTGTATTGTTTGTCTACCCTGACGATTTTGGAATGCAGTGTCGTATATTTTTAATGAGCTACGTTATATAGCAGTTTTTCCTGTCCAGCCGTCCACTTGGTTTCTGACTTGGCTTCCAATCAGAACGAATGTATATTTTTTGCTCACATTTGATCCAATTCACGAGAAAGGAAGGAAGTGGGTCCGCGGCGTTAGTTATTACCTTCTGATGCAGACACACCCAACCTGTATTCTCCGCCAAAATGTCTGAACGGGTTTGCGATGAACACGCACCCAGATGGACATTCTTGTCTGGCGGAAATGAATTACGTAGAAAGTCAACAAATACGTTCCCGCTTTACCGTAATTATGAAACCGTCGTCTATCTGTATGAGCTTTCAAAACGCTCGGCGATTACAATTTTAATCTGCCAGCGTGTCTATTATTCGTAAAATGACAAGATTGCATTGTGAAAAAGAGGTAACCAAATCTAAGGAGTGGCGGGACACAATTTTATATGCGTAAAAAAAAAAGATGGAGAGAGAGAGAGAGAAGAGGTGTAAAATTGACGCGACAAAATGTCGTCACAGGTAGAACTGGACATATCCCGCGAAAAACAGACGAAACTCCTGTATTTAAGAAAAAACAAGTTTATGCCTTCTTAGTAAGAGTAGTCCCATAGTATATACTTTTCTGTATGGGAGTGAAGTGTTAGATACTTCAGTCTATGCTAGGTCCCAGCAATCGAGAGAAAGGTTTACCAGTTCCCTTTCCTCGCTGCCTTTGTCTTTCTCTAACTCAAGATCATACTCAGGTACCCATTTACAGCTGGGTAGACCTTCTAGTATGAGAAAGCAAAGCTTACTCAAGGGAAATATAACTGGTGCCGGCTCTGGCAATTTTATTCCACATTTACTCACTCCTGTCTTTGAAGATAGCAGGTTTGAACCGCCATCCAATTAAGTAACCTCTAAATCGGGTTTATTAACGTGTGGTCTACAGACCCCCTGGGAGTGCAAATAACCTAAAATTTCAGTTTTTTTTTACTTTGTTTTAAATATCCATTTTTGTCCCCAATAAGGTCTCTCTAATCTTTTTATCGGACAATCCTAGACAGGTCTATGGCACACAAAAGAAAATAAATATGTTAAGAAGACCTGATCTGAAATAAGTTGAATTTTTCCCTTTTCATGTTATTTCTAAATAATCAAGTTGTCCCTCTCTAGAATATTCTTACCTTCAATGTCGATAATTTCTTCTGTCGTCGAGCATCAGCTCTGCTAAACTGCTATGTACTTTTGTATAACGATTTTAATGTTGGTGCCTTTGTGTTTACAACATTCTTATTGTGCTATGTAAGTATGAATACGGTAGGTTTTCTGCGCCCAAGTACCACAATGGCAAGAGCGCTTCTTTTCGAGGTAAAGGGACCAGGTTCGAAACCAGTGAACAGAGAAAGCGCATATGGCCATCACCAGTACCATTCGTGAAAACACTCTACGGAAATACCAACAACCTCGAGCTAACCACTGCTTTCTTTGAACACATTAAAGTTGACGTCTGAAAGTGAACAAAGAAGAAGAAGAAGTAATCAAGTTACGTCATGCTCCAATATTTGTTCTCTTCAAGTACCACGCCTGGTGGGGTAGGTGATCATGACTATCCGCAACTACCCGTCTTCAGTACTATTTAAGAGTTCTGTGACGAAATGGACGGCCTCAATCGATCTTTGGTTCTCTCCGGCAGTATCGGTACATTTGTGGTACTGATTTTTATTATGTGCTGTCAATTATCGCACTTTTCTTTCTTTCTTTACTTTTCTGCAAAGTAGCAGATATTTGATTTTATTAAATCACCCTGTAGGTGATAAATATCACATTTGCAAGGAGCGACTGATATGATATATCACATTTGCTTGGCGCTACCCAGATTTGTGGTTATAGGCGCGGCAGACGAACACGTTCATCGGCCAGCGCTATCGGCTTAAATCACCGATAAGACACGGAGTTTTGCGCATTCATACCACAGATAACGAGATTTCTATCTGTGTGACACATGTAGGCAAACAAGTGTGATATAATCTCTTCCGGTCACTTGGCTAAAAGTAATCATGGATTTATTAAATTTTAGACAATATGAGTCTACAAATGTGTTCGTGAGAGTTTATGCAAGACATCATATTAAAATATATGGGAGACGTGACCTTTTGCAAAATTTTTCCATGTAGGAAACTTTTTGAAAGTGCCACACCCGACCTGTTTTGAAATTATTGGATTTTTCTGATTAAGATTGATAACAACATTGAGGGGAATATAGCCTGCCCATTTTGCAGTTTTATCTCACTGTGAATTTCAAGCTCGCCAAGACAACCTCAGGCCTAGCCAGAGTGAAGACTAGATTCATAATTCCTTTTTGCTTTAACCGGACCTTTTATTGGAGAACCAGATAATATTTAAAAACAAAAGCGCCGGAAATCTCTACATTTTAATAAGGAACACCGGGACTAGGAAACTAAGGAAACACAGAGCCAGAAGGGAATCTCTTGCAAAATTAAAGACATCCCAGACGCGTGTAAACGATTCATCTCGTTTAATCCCCTGAGCAAAAAACGTCTGTAGCCAAAATTGGCGTAAGTAGTGCATTTTTATTCTATGTTTTATTACTAACATGTGAACTAATATATAATGTATGTATATATTATGTATGTATGTATGTTATATATGTATGTATACTTTATTATGTTGTAATGTATGTATGTATGTATGTATGTATGTATGTATGTATGTAACCACTTTTATATAAATATATATGTATAATTATAATATATATATAAATATAGATATATATATGTTTATATATATATATAATTTTATAATATAGATATGGGCATATATTACCCTGTGAATTTTAATGGTATCAAACTGCTATTGGATGGCAAAGTACCATTTGAGGCTGGCAACCTCAGTATCTAGAATAATGATTCATGAAACAAACACTGCACAGGCTGGTGATTGCTTTATTGATAGTTTCGTAAAGAGAACTAAAAGCATAAAGTAGTTCCAGGTTCCCTATGGAGCAGGGAGGGAAAGATGAAAAGAAATGATGTACGTTCTCAGTATAATACTTACATTTTCAAAGCCGTGTAAATGTCCCTATAAACATATTCACTTTAAAATTAATGTAAGTTTTCAAGCTTTAAACCCAAGTAAATGTCTAAGTGAAAATATTCACTTTAAATTAATAGAAGTGTCAAACTTTTCCATAAGTGTAAATATAAACGAAACATAAATGAATTTATATTGTGAACACTTTTCAAACAGTGGAGATGTAAATATAAAACATATTATATCTGTACATTTAACCTTTTCGTTTAAATGTAATGTAAAGCTAAAGCTATTCAGTTTAAATGTAAAGGAAGTTTTATCCCGAGAGATTAAATTAAATTCTCATCGAGGGTAAATTCTGATATGGGTTTTAGCTAGGAATTCATAGAGCGCTAACGGGATTACAAAGACTGTCAGATTACTGTAGGCTCTATTTCCATTATACGTCACAGGCAGTATCTGCCATGGGATTATCTTCACCTTTTGTAATGCGCAAGAGTAGGTTAATTGATGTCGCGTGCTCTTGTTTCGGCATGTCAACCTTGACCTTTACAGGAAAGTGTCAATGTTGACCTGTGTTCAACTTTAGGATTTAGAAAGTGTGTTCATGAGAATTCGTCATCACCGTCAGTTTAATATTTGTTTTCTACTGCACATGGGACTACCACTACAGTTGTCACCCTTGCAGGAGGTCAGCACCAAACACTTAAATGTTCTTACAACAGTGCTTTTACATTTTGTTTTACACGATAAGGTGGCCAGTTTCATGCACAACCTCATATTTGTAGCCGCTTACGACATGCTTGGGTAGTAGTAGTCCTGCTGGCTTGGTCTTTTCAGAGGGGAATGTGCTGGATGTGTACATGAGTGAGGGTTGTTAATGTTAACATGTGTTCATGAGCGAGGCGTGTTAATGTTAATATGTGTACATGAGTACGGCGTTGATTATGACATGTCCACACGTGAAAGTAAGTATAAATGCTAACGTATACACACACAGATCAATATCAGCGTACACATGTAATCACGAGTAGGATGTTGTCAGTGTAGATGTGTGTACACGATATGGCGTTTTCAGCTTGACGTACACATCATCATCATCATCACTTTCCTTTGCGCCCCTCATGAAACATGTAGCAACCACTTACAGCTGGTTACCTTGCTAGAACTATGTACCAATCATTCACGTGCTCTTACACCAGTGGTTTATGTAGCAATATGTTTTTGATGATGAGGCTGACCTACATATGCACAAGTACACGAGGCTGACCTACATATGCACAAGTACACGAGGCTGACCTACATATGCACAAGTACATTAGGCTGACCTACATATGCACAAGTACACGAGGCTGACCTACATATGCACAAGTACACGAGGCTGACCTACATATGCACAAGTACACGAGGCTGACCTACATATGCACAAGTACACGAGGCTGACCTACATATGCACAAGTACAAAAGAGTATTAACGTTTGTTGGGGTATCTCACAGCAGAATTGATGAATATCTATTATTTATGTTGTAATAAATATTTTGTGCGGGGTCGCTGCGCATAAATGACTGTTTCCGGCTTTACAATTGTTCTCACACATTCATCACCACCACCACCACCACCATCACCACCACCATCACCATCACCACTAGCCTTCAGCTCCCTAAGGATCATAGGCCTTCAACAAACTTATACCAAGTCTTCCTGTCACGTGTCATCAGGTCAAGGTCTGTCCTTCACGTCTGTCTCCAGTTCTCGTTACTGTGTGCTCTTTATCTCCCCCTACCTCTCATACCCCGAGGATTCCAGAAGCAGGACTGCCCCGTAATACTATCCCTGGGATGTCTCAATGACTGTCCTATCTTCAGCGCCTTCTTCTCAACTATTATTCCACTGGCGCTAATGCCAGACGACGATACAACTGCTGGATTTGTGGAAGAAGAAACGGATGTTGCTAGAAGGCGTGGCTTACCCCTCCCCCCACACACACACACGCGCGCGCACACATACAACGGGTGCATTTAACCCCTTCCCTCGTTTCATTTCTCTTTTAGTACAAGCGGCTTGCTGGACCGAGCCAGAGAATATTATAGAATGTAACAGCACTACCCCAAGTGAGATATTTTCCATCGTTCTATTTGTGCGCTTAAAACTCAAATATCGCGGAGAAACATCATAAATCTCAAGGTGTTTACGATCTAACTGTATCAAATAGAGACAGAAACTCAATATTGCAACAATGCAGACAAAGCGAGGAAAACGGGCGATAATCTACCAGCATAATTTTGATGACGGAGTTAAGGTGTCTAGTTACCATCTGCATCCGCGATAAACAACTTTCGCGGATTAAGGCATCGGAAGGATTTCAGGTTGATAGGCAGTGCAGAAACATCTTCAAAATGGCCGACAGTCTTCCTGTTCTAACAATCGAAAGTGCCACTTAATAATCAAAGAAGTGGCCACAACAGGTTGATTGACAAGAGAACGACCCGAACGAGGCTGTTATGAAACACAGCGTGTCATTAACGATCTTCTAAAACTGGCAGCCTGTGTAAATGTAGTAATTTGCAATCACAATACATGGAATAATCTCTGGGCCAAGAATCTATGGGCCTGTCTAAAATCTTAATAGCAATGAAAAGAAAAAGTGGGAAGAGAAATAAATTATGAAGTAAGCCATCTTTATGAGTTGTCGACATCATTTATGGAGATACCAGCAACCTAAGGTTAACACACGATATATTCAAGTTGACGTCTGAAAGCTTATGAAGAAATACAATATGAATAATAACAAGGCGGTTGTTTTTCTAGTATCATGCTAGCTGGCGTAGTGGATCATGTCTCTCCACAGCTTTCTGTCTTAGTGCTGTTTATCAATTCTCTAGCTTTGTTCTATACAACCACGTCAAACTGTCCAGTATTTTATCTTTATTGTGTCTCATCAATCTTTGTTTCATATAATCTTTCCTGTGGCATCAATCTTTATTTCATGTAATCTTTCCTGTGGCATCAATCTTTGTTTCTTGTAATCTTTCCTGTGGCATCAATCTTTGTTTCATGTAATCTTTGTTTCTTGTAATCTTTCCTGTGGCATCAATCTTTGTTTCATGTAATCTTTCCTGTGGCATCAATCTTTGTTTCTTGTAATCTTTCCTGTGGCATCAATCTTTGTTTCATGTAATCTTTGTTTCTTGTAATCTATGTATCTTGTAATCTTTCCTGTGGCATCAATCTTTGTTTCATGTAATCTTTTCTGTGGCATCAATCTTTGTTTCATGTAATCTTTGTTTCTTGTAATCTTTCCTGTGGCATCAATCTTTGTTTCATGTAATCTTTCCTGTGGCATCAATCTTTGTTTCTTGTAATCTTTCCTGTGGCATCAATCTTTGTTTCATGTAATCTTTGTTTCTTGTAATCTATGTATCTTGTAATCTTTCCTGTGGCATCAATCTTTGTTTCATGTAATCTTTTCTGTGGCATCAATCTTTGTTTCATGTAATCTTTGTTTCTTGTAATCTTTCCTGTGACATCAATCTTTGTTTCATGTAATCTTTCCGGTGGCATCAATCTTTGTTTCTTGTAATCTTTCCTGTGGCATCAATCTTTGTTTCTTGTAATCTTTCCTGCGGCATCAATCTTTGTTTCATGTAATCTTTCCTGTTGCATCAATCTTTGTTTCATGTAATCTTTCCTGTGGCATCAATCTTTGTTTCTTGTAATCTTTCCTGTGGCATCAATCTTTGTTTCCTGTAATCTTTCCTGTGGCATCAATCTTTGTTTCGTGTAATCTTTCCAGTGGCATCAATCTTTGTTTCGTGTAATCTTTCCTGTGGCATCAATCTATGTTTCATGTAATCTTTCCTGTGGCATCAATCTTTGTTTCATGTAATCTTTCCCGTGGCATCAATCTTTGTTTTATGTAATCTTTCCTGTGGCATCAATCTTTGTTTCATGTAATCTTTCCTGTGGCATCAATCTTTGTTTCATGTAATCTGTCCTGTGGCATCAATCTTTGTTTCATGTAATCTGTCCTGTGGCATCAATCTTTGTTTCATGTAATCTTTCCTGTGGCATCAATCTTTGTTTCATGTAATCTTTCCTGTGGCATCAATCTTTGTTTCATGTAATCTTTCCTGTGGCATCAATATACTCAGTGTTTCCAGTTATCGCGAAATGGTCATCATTCCTTTTTATAAGAATAACGAGCTTTCTGTGAGCACTAGCTCCTTTCAAAATATCTTCATCACTATTGTTAGTTGTTATTGGTATTCTTAGCAGTATTCTGTAGACCCACATGTCTTTGGCTTCCATGGATTTTCTTGCTAATTTACTAATTGTCCACAACTCGCTTCCGTATGTCAGATCTAGCTTTATAAAACACTTAAGCAATCTCTTTTTTACTTCTATTGACAAAGATCTGTTACTTAAGATATTTTTCCTTTGATTGAAAGCTACTTTGGCCTGGGCTGTTCTATTCTTTACCTCTGGCAATCATTTAATATAATACTATTAAATTATTAACGTGCCTAGGCATTTGGGTCTAATGACGTGTTTGATATCTGATCCTTTTTCTGTCATGGTGCATTCTGAAGAACTGATTTTATTTTACAAGAAGAAGAAGAAGAGGAAGAGAAGGAAGAAAACAATAATGTGGAAGAAGAAGAAATAGAAGAAACAGAAGACAAAGAAGAAATAGAAGAAGACAAAGAAGAAATAGAAGAAGACAAAGAAGAAATAGAAGAAGACAAAGAAGAAATAGAAGGAGACAAAGAAGAAATAGAAGAAGACAAAGAAGAAATAGAAGGAGACAAAGAAGAAATAGGAGAAGACAAAGAAGAAATAGAAGAAGACAAAGAAGAAATAGAAGAAGACAAAGAAGAAATAGAAGAAGACAAAGAAGAAATAGAAGAAGACAAAGAAGAAATAGAAGGAGACAAAGAAGAAATAGGAGAAGACAAAGAAGAAATAGAAGGAGACAAAGAAGAAATAGGAGAAGAAGAAGACAAAGAAGGAGAAGAAGAAGAAGAAGAAGAAAAAGGAGAAGAAGAAGACAAAGAAGGCAATGAAGAAAGAGAGGAGGAAGAAGAAGACAAAGAAGAAG
>JAMPIV010019695.1:62500-63734 GCA_024509875.1 Oreohelix idahoensis
GTTTATGCAATGGTTCTGGCCCGTCAAGCCCCCAGTTGGAATCCAACAAATGCCCTCTTATAAGTAAGGTCTCTCTCTCTCTCTCTCTCTCTCTATACATATATATATATATATATATATATATATATATATATATATGTATAGAGAGAGAGAGAGAGAGAGAGAGAGAGAGCTTACTTATAAGAGGGCATTTGTTGGATTCCACCTGGGGGCTTGACGGGCCAGAACCATTGCATAAACCATTCACAAAAGGCGACGGGCCAGATAATAAGTTAACAACTTTGCTCAGCCCTTAAGCAGCGTTTGTTCTTGACTTCTGGGAATATCCTGTGAAGGCTCCCCTAAGGTAGAAACGCCATTCATCTTCTATCTACATCTTTGCCAAGAGTAATCTTGCGCGAAGATAGATACCTTGGACGACCTACTATATATATTTATCAAGAAAAACTGGCTCATACGTTTGCTTTCGTACATATAAACGGAATCAACTATTATTGTTTAGTTTAAAATAACATACAACAAATTTAATAGTCAATTAGTCTTTAACATGGGGAAATAAATATGGAAAAATTGGGTGAAAATTGAAATTAAAGTTTCCTCATTGAGGTTCAGAATGGGCTTTAGAATGTCTTTGATTTTTGCTGTAGCCTGTTATATAAAACTTAGCTCCAGATGAGTCCTGCAACTGTGGTTTTCGTCCCTTCCTGGTGATGACGGCACTTCTTCACTCAATGTGTCCGATTTCGGCGGCTGGTGGTGATGCTCTTCTCTCACACTAGCGGCGTTGGGAGCCGCGCTGGTGTAGTAGTTACCAAACTGCGCTGGCGACCGGGTGACCCAGGATCAAACCCGTGCGAGGACATGTGAAGATTCCCATGTTTCCAGTCTTGTATTAAAATTGCGGGGTTACTTGTAAATTCCAAAGTTGCCCAATACTCGATCTGGTACTTTATTACGGGTGATATTACTCTTGTAGTATATTGTTGAATACATTGCAAAAAGTTCAGTGACAAATTAGGCATCGTACTGACAAACACGAATGGAGACGGGCAAAAACATACATGACATCAGTTCTGACGAATCCAAGCCGTGAGGTGGATGGGTCCACATAATATGGTTGACGTTTATTAATAATAGCAGATAACGACATCATGGAAAATGGCATGGTATATGTATAGATACTTCGTCCTGTCCTTCAATAGTCACGTCTCATCAAAACATTTCTGGCCGCTGT
>JAMPIV010019696.1:0-232114 GCA_024509875.1 Oreohelix idahoensis
AATATGTATTCATTGTTGTTATAAAGGTATATGTGTCCTGATTCAAATACAAAGGAACCAGGGGATCACAATCAATTTTAATTACAAGTATATGTACAGACTTTATCAATATGAATATTGTAGTGACATATATTATTAAAAATATCCTATGTGTGTCAGTTGTGTAGTAGTAATATGAGGTAATACTGGTTTTGTTTTGTTCAAGCTCTGTTGGTATTTGTCATCATGACTTCAATAGTTTGTCTTTTGGGACTAGTATTGGAGATGTTCTCAGTTCCTGATATTAAGACAATTAAATTCCCCTCTGAATGTTATTTTTACAAAGTCATTTCAAGATGAGGGGACATAATGTTGAGCTCAGCTGGCCAAATCAGCTGATCTTGCGTGATGGCGGCAGGAAGGGACTCCTCTGCTCGAATTCTCCCCTGGGCTCTGGAGACACCTCACTGATAGCTAAAAAGACCAAGGAGTATGCTGTCCGACTCTGGATTCAGCAAAGCTCTGACCAGGTGCTGCTCAGTACCATCAAGACCACTGTCCCTGTAATCAAGAAGGATGTACCTTCTACTTCATAACTAACTTATACTCTCTTTTTACACTGATCACAATACATCACAAACATTGAGTTCAGAGCGTTAGGCCAACTGTCAGCTTCATCTGAAATACTTTATACCAGTATTTACCTCCTTAATGGTTACCACGCCTCTGCACTTCCAGCATTATTTCTTTCTAGTCAATCATCCAGGTGTCAGTGTACTATTTGGCCATTCCATGCCGTTTTACTTTCCTCCGACACCCTCTGTTCAGGCTGGAGCATTATAGGCTTTATCTCCTGTTTGCCACTGAACTACACATATATATATACAGGCATAAATTAACAATTCACATTCAATTTTCATTAAAAGATACTGAATGGTTCAAGCTTACCACAATTCATAGAATAAACACAGATACGTTGATTAGCAATGAATTCTGGCACATTTACTGGCACAAATTCCCATCTGCTTATGTTCCAGGCTTTTATTTAGCAAAAATATGAGCTGGCTTCAACGCACTGTTGCTTTATCAAGCTTATTTAAACAAGTGGTTTCGAACTAACGCTCCTAAGTGATTATATCAGCGAGTCTGGCCAATCGAGCCACGTTTCAACAAGTGTTTGAAAAAATGTTACCTTCCTACGTCTCCCTAACAACCAAGATAGTATTTATAGCCCGACCAATCGTGGTTAGTCTTTCATTTGTTGCGCTCCAATCAATTTGGAGTTTACATGGTAGGCTATTTCTGTAACGTAAGGTTTTTTCAAACACGTTATAAAAAAATTTTATGAGCAGAAATGATTCCATGTTGTCAGGCATCCCCACTATTTTATTTTGGTTATAATTTATTAATTCCTGGACTATTTGCGTAACGTTTTACATATTCTTTGTCAGCAAGCCCTAAGGAACCCAAATATCCAAATTTAAAAGAGCTACGTGGCTGCGTCCCTTCTCGCTATCCTTTAGTCCATCTGTCTTTTGGTTTTTGGTAACATAGTGTAGAAAAAGACATGAATGGAATTTAAAATTTAGGTCAACTTGCATATTTCAAGGTTTTTCTTAGAAAGGCAGCACATTTTATTGTGTGTTTGGGAAACGCGTGTATGTTGCAGAAGGCCTTTAATATCAACGTGAAAGCGTTACAATTTGCCGACGAAGTAGAAAAGAAGGGGGATTTCGAGTACTGTCATTGTGACAGCACTGTTCTTTACCATTCTTCTTCCTTTATTTATTATATGTATTTAGTAGGCTTTATATTTACTTGATAATTTATATATGTGGATTAGAATATTCCACGACAGTAGGGTCGGGTGACTACCAATGTCACCAGTGCCCTTTTCATGCTAAATTAATAGCCATATTGTGAAGCGCATTGAGCATTTTCCGGATTGCTCACTCGTCCACTCCCCACTTTTCTTCTAACATTTTGTTTCGGTTTCAAATCTGGCGGATTATCTTCAATATTAATTTCAGCCAGTTCCCTAACTGCGGCTTCAAACTGAGCCTGGGTTGACTGGTCTGAGTTTCTGTTTTCTCTGGATGCCCTTCTCAGAGTTGCTAATCTAAATATTTTTGGTGAAAACTGTTGGTGGGAAGGTGGATACCTATCCTCTATGTCAACCTTATTATTTTTATTTTCCTTGTTATTTTTAAGCCCATATGTTTCGGAATGCTTGGCTGGCATCTGATTATGATTTTCCCAACTTGGGGAATGTACCTTGCTACATTTTTCACAGGCCCCCACAAATTGTGCAATATCAGCAGCTACTTGGGGCCAGTAATATTTTCCCGATGTCCTTTGACGTGTGGTTCCATTCCTCTGGTGTCCACCGTTGGGTACAACATGAGCTTGTGCCATCACTTTTTCCATGTAGGGAGTTGGCAATACCAACTGTCCCTGTTCTTTGGATCCTGCTCTAGCTTTCCTGAAGAGCAGTCCCTCCTTCAAATAAAATTGTCCTTTCTTAGGGTGTGCATGGCTTGTTGGCAATTTGCCAAAGCAAGGTTTTAATGTTTTATCCTTTGCCTGGGCCTTTCTCATCTGCTTATGAGAATAAACTAGTGGTGGTTCCTCCTCCGTTCTACAAGAGGTCGACCTAACCTGAAGCGTGGCCATTACCACAGGTTTTACCGGGCTTCCTAGAAAAACATATTTACTTCCTAACACCAGCGGGTAATTAGGGTCGTCACACACGGCTGCTCTGATCACTCCTTCCACGTATCTTGTCTCTACATTGATCTCGGCTACGGGAAGTGTCATGGTGTCTATTCCCTTTACGGCCCCTTGTATCTCCACTGTTTCTGTGGTATACTGTTCAGGGTGCACTAGGGTTGCACTCACAACTGAGTCATATTCTAAACCTGAATCGTAAAGGCACCTAACCTTGGCACCATTACATGTCACTTCTTCGCAGATGGGGGGATATTGAAGATTAATATGATTCTCTGTCAGTTTGTTCTTCCCCTTGTTCACTGTTATCATGCAGGCCGCGTGATATGGAGGAACTTTCCTACCACAGTCAATAGTATTATGATTATTCATCCTACAAACTTTACAATATTTCCCTTCTGGTTTGTAGGGTCTCCGTTCTCTGAAATGCGAGTTTCTATCTCGTTGGTCAAAACTTGGCTTATCATAATAGGCTTTACCCTTATTAAACTTATCTCTGTGTTCATAGGTAGGTTGGTTTTGGTTTGGTGGAGCTTTATCATAGTCTATAGGCTTCTTCTTTAAACTTGCTATCTCAGACTGGGCTGCCTGATATCTCTCAGCCACATTTAAGATCTCCCCCAGCCTCTCAGCACCCTGTTCCGTGAGAAATTTTCTCAGGTCTGGAGCCATGGACTCTCTTAACTGCTCAGTCATAATCATTTCCTTTAAATCTTGGGTTTTCCCCAGAGCAGTCCATTTCTCCAGGTATGTCTCCAGGCGTGCAGAGAACTGGTGGTAAGTCTCTCCAGTCAACAGTTTGGCATTCCTAAATTTCTTTCTGTAAAATTCACTATTTTTCTCATATCTAACTAGAAGAGCTTGCTTAAGAATGTCGTAGTCATCTTGATCATCCTTGCTCAGTTTGGCGAAGACCTCATAAGAGGTTCCCCTAAGCCCCTGAGATACCTTCATACTCCATCTCTCTTTCTCTAGTCCATACATAGTAGCTAACCTTTCAAATCTAGATAAAAATGACTCAATATCATCATCTTTTTCTACAAATGGGTCCAACTGGAACCCCATGGCTGAGGTTGAGGCGACCTGGCTTGCAGCAGAGTCGGAGGTGGATGAGCTACTTCCATTATCAGGAGCATGGCCTTGTAACTCCATCTCCCTTAGTCGCAACTCATGTTCCCTTTGTAACCGTTTCTCTTCTTTCTCAGCCTCCATCTGTAATCTCTTCTCCTCCTTGGCAGCCTCCAACCTCTTTTCTTCTTTCCTGGCCTCAGCCTCAAGCCTCTTTTCTTCTAACTGCAGCCTCTTGATCTCAGCCTCTCTATCAGCCTCTAACTTCTTAAGTTCCCTAGCATCCTCTAACATAATTCTCTTCTCCTCAGCTAATCTCTTATCTTCCCTTTCCATATACTTATCGCACTCTGATCTGACATACTGAATCAGAGCTTCTTCTTCTTCTTCTTCCGTCCTTAGCCAACGACCGGCAAAGCAGTCAGTGGCCATTACGCCTAGTGGCGTCTTAAGGGCAACAGCAAATGGATTTTCTTTGCCGTTGTTCCCATCACGCCTAATGGCGTCTCTAGGGCAACGACAAATCAATCCGTCTGTCGTTGTTTCCGTAATCAAAGTGACTGGCAAACGGGTGATCAGCCCATTGGGGAATCAGAGCTTGCCCATCTAAATTCATTTCCTTTGCAGTCTGCACAGGAGCAGATCTGTATTTAGCCATATCCGCCATTTTATAGTTAACAATATGAAATACTATCCACTACCTTAACTAATTAACCAACTCTAAACACAAGACAAAGGGCAATGATATCTCAAACCACTCTCAAATTATTTTTACTATTAGATTTTACAAATACTGGGACTAGTGACTCACTGAATGTAGGGTACTAAGAACCTTTAAATCCCGGACGAGCGTCCCAATTAATGTGGTGAATTAATTGTTATTATTGGTTTAAATATTATATTAATGGTATCTGGTGTGAGGTCAGCTATGCAAGTCCCTGAGGTTTATTAAATACAAATAAGTTTACAGGGTAACCCGATTATATATCTTCCCCTACTGAAGTGTATTGGTGTGTGTATGTTGTCTAGCAAGTGTCTAGGGTATATGCAATGTGATGAAGTGTATGAACAGGACAACAACTACACCTATTACTAATAAACAATGATTAAACAAGTCACTGGGTAAAGTTTTGAATGTAACTTATTTTTTTTTTTCAATTTATTTTCCTGTATCTAGTTATTCTTCTGACACAGGAATAATCAACTCAACATGTTAATGAAATTATTTACAACCAATTATTTTACAACTGTCATTGAGTCGGTGTTATCCCACAAT
The DNA here is from genome assembly GCA_024509875.1 of Oreohelix idahoensis. Taxonomy (NCBI): domain Eukaryota; kingdom Metazoa; phylum Mollusca; class Gastropoda; order Stylommatophora; family Oreohelicidae; genus Oreohelix; species Oreohelix idahoensis. The sequence continues at coordinate 5,051 of JAMPIV010019696.1, forward strand.
TATTTATATGTCTCAAACTGGGAAAATGTCAAGTATTTCTTGCTCCCAGAAAAGGGTACAAGTTTATTGAACGTTTTTGTTCCTCACTGTCTGATACACTATCTTTTGAGAAAACTGAGAGAGTGGATTGTTTGTGATATCAATTTCCCAGACAAGTCTTATCTGAGGTCTCTGGAACCAGGCTGGTTGAAGTATGTATAAAACGCCAGCATCCACTGCCAAGACACGATTCTGCTTCTATAGGTAAATCACTGTGTAGGCACTCAGTAGTTAGGCCTCACTGCAGAACTTAGGGACAGGTGTTAGATCACCTGGGCTCACTTTCACTCGTAGATGAAACTCGCATCAGAGAATTAAAATCACTAAATAGTTGAATATTGCGATATATGGTAACAAATCCAGATCGCTGCTTGTGCAGAATTAGCAAACAAGACAGTACTCTTGCCTTGTCTATAACAACAACGTCTTTAGTGTAAGAAATTTTTCATCTAGTGGCCCCCTATACTCAATACTAATTGGTTTTATACAACCGGTTGTCTATTATACTACAGCCAATCAGAGACTGTTTAGTGAATAGCGTTCCTTTTCAAATAAAACTGACCTCAAATATTCAAAATAAGGACTCCTTCCGATACTCCGACTCATCTCCCTCCTTTTATTTTCAAACTACCTTATGTAGAACGAACACTACGCTACATCACAAGTGTGTGTGTGTGTGTGTGTATCGTCTGCCAATTCCAACCGTGTGTCGAGAAAAAGGGGGTCTTGCAAGGTATAGGTAGTATGTGTTAATTCTTGTTGCAGTTTCGTTCTACAAGAAAATTTTTAGTCTCAAAGCCAACGCTAGCAAAGCGTATAATGTTAGACTGCGGAAAATCGTTTTGGCATTACTTCGGTATACAATTTTAGCGTGCTGCTGGCGTATGGGAAGAAGCCAGTCAGACACACGCGGGCTGGTTCTATATATTAGCATTGGGAGTACAATTTCCTGGAATTTAGCGTTTGTTCTCACAGATTTTACTACACAATTGAAACTCAAAATGATAATTCAAAGTATTTACATAAAATTGATTCAATTTATAACTGAGTATATTATTTTTCACAACTTTAATTAAATATGTCAATCTGGAACAGTGTCAATTAACTCTTGCTCCTATGAATGGGTAATGATTGAAAGAACGTCTGTCTTCATCATAATCTGAATGATCTAATACACATTTGGGAAATGAGAGTAGTTGAGTTTGATATATCAAGTGCCCGGAGACGATTTCTTAACTTAGTGTTTTCTAGTCTACAGGATGAATTATGTTCACATCACCAGCTTCCACTGCCAAGTCAGGATTCTGCTCTTGAAATATAACAAGGAGGCACACAGTCGATACTGCCTCAAGTCTTTAGATGCAGAAGTATATACAGGTATAGGTTTACCTGGGCTCACTTTGAGTCATAGATGAAACCCTGGAACGATATAAATGCGTCCTACTCAACCTCTGATATACTCTCTCTTTCCCTAACTAATAAACATTTTCAATCATATTCAGACTCAGCATGGTAACTAAACAATTAGTTAGCGTTCTTAATTGGTTTGTTACCATATTCATGGTCAAATAAACTTCAAACTATAGTTTGACACTTTCCTTGACAAAGGAAACATTTTAAGTTAATAATATCAAGTCATGTACAATCACGGTGACTTGCGGAAGACGACGGCCAGTGGTTTTCCTGGTCTTATGTCATAATACTGTACAACAATTTTCTCATTAATATTTAATTTTACTTTCTCCCAAAGTGTCAGAAAGCCTGTCTGGCTTTTCAACAACATGTTAATATATTTCCTAACAACTCTGTGAAACAACACAAAGTTTGATGTTGACTTCCCTCTAGATACTTCTACCCCCATAATTTTCATACATATTCAATAATACATACATAATAATAATGATCATTAACACTTTACTCTTCTATTTCCCAATTAATGTCATTGTATTCGTCACTGTCTTTTATTTTAGCATATAAGAACATTTTCTAAGTTTTTCTTCTATCTAACCTTCTATGCTCCACTTGAGTTCAAATTCAAATTTTCTGTAAACAACGAACTCGAGACACGACAACCAATGCTCCCTTTCTCACCTTCGCGTACTACATTTTCAAAAAGTTCCAACGTTAAATCGTAATTTTTTTCTTTAACTGTCGTTCTCATTCAGAACGAAACAACGCTTTTGTAGTACGTCACAAAATTGCGACCACGCGTTTGCCGTATGATACAATATCGCTACTTTTTAGCCCGAAATACGAATGTGTGTGTGTTTTGGGCTGTGTCGCGTCCAACAGCGTGGATATATACATTGAACTGAGTGTCGAGCGAAGGGAGTCTGCAAAACTTGCGACATCGTTTTTCCAACATGCTACGACATTGGCATGCACTATCGTTTTCGGTTCGCGAGGCCAGAAAAAACCAAACGCATGTCAAATTGTAGCATTTACTCTCTCACTTTTATGCCTTCGCGTATTCCTTCCCCGTTTTCTTCTTACACTCTTGCTGTGAATGCTAAGCATTGTTTTTCTCAAAACTGTTACGTTAGTGTCTCAATGACGAGGTATAAAATCTAGTACTATTTGCAGGCGTAGGAGACAACGTTTCACGCAACTTCCTTATTTTATCCCTATATTATTTGACTTTATACGAGTGGTCTATTTGAACTGTTGTCCATACAGATTTCACTTTATGACACAATCTCCCCGGTTTGAAAAGCTTGCACCAATAGTGAAGCTTTCAATATCTGTATGACAATCAAGTTCAAATTAAGTCATTCCTGACTTTACTCTGCCTTTATTTTGATCATGAATTTCTGCAGTGGGGTCATTCAAGGTAGGCACGACTCAAGAAATCTGCCTCAGACCTCTGCAAACCAAGAATCTAGTTCAGCCGCAGGTGTTACTGCCTGTCTCATGCTGAGTATCAATCTATCTTCACCATTAATCTTCCCTGAGTCTGTCCCATGACATGTCCAGAGATTCTTTAGCGGTTCTAGACCCCCCTCAAGTTTGCAATAGTTATGAGGGAGAAATATATAAATATGGTGATGGCAGAATTATGTAGGGGATCCAATAATCCTCTTATCAACCTGGATAAAACACTCGGAGCAATTTCAATCCAAAAAGCAACATATGAATTCAATGTGCTCCTCTCCGATGTGCACACAGCCATCTAATGGTCTGCATTCTGGCTTAACTGGAATTTGGAAACACCCTTTAATAATATTCTTGTAAGATTCTATAATTCGCCACTCAAATGGAGGCCATATTCACCAACTGTATTCTCCGCCTAACGACAATTTTGGTGAAATAATATAATAGGTGGGGAAATGAATTTCTGCATCAGAAATCAATTCGCCCGTTTGTATTGCTATAGTATGTGGGTAATCTCCAGCCAGGGTCCGTACAATACCTCCCCGTGGACTGTGTAGGGCCGGTCACTAACCCGTTCACCGGTGCCCTGATGATGCTAAGTTAATAGCCATATTGTGAAGCGATTGGATCACTCTCCCAATTCCTCAATCGTCCACTCCCCACTTTTCTAATGTTAACCTTTTGCTTCGGTTTTAATTTTGGCGGATTATCATCAATGTTAATGTCAGCCAGCTCCCGAAATGCGGCTTCAAATTGAGCCTGGGATGACTGGTCTGTGTTTCTGTTTTCTCTGGGTGCCATACGCAGAGTTGCCAATCTAAATATTTTTGGGGAAGACTGGTTGTGGGAAGGTGAATACCTATCCTCTGTGTCTACCTTATAATGTTTGTTTTTCTTTTGATTTTTAGGCCCATATTTTTCAGACTGCTTGGCTTGCATCTGATTATTATTTTCCCAACTTGGGGAATAAACCTTGCTACATTTTTCACTGGCCCCCACAAATTGTGAAATATCAGCAGCTACTTGGGGCCGGCGTCTGTGGCCTAATGGATATGAACGCAGTTTCATAATCCAGATATACCAGGTTCGAAACCTGCTGCAGGCGGTTTGGTAGCAGATCGCTTTGTGTGGATTTTTAACAATGGTATAAGCGCCGTACCGTTCAGAAAGCAATGGCAAACTACTGAACGTAAAAATTGCCTAGAAAAATCACAAACAGCCAATAATAGCTGGGGTTGATTGCCACGTCCTGTAAAAGATAAGCAACTAACTTTAACTTGGGGCCAGTAAAATTTTTCAGATGTCCTTTGACGGGTGGTTCCAATCCTCTGGTGTCCACCGTCTGGTACAACATGTGCTTGTGCCATCACTTTTTCCCTGTATGAAGTTGGAAGTACCAACTGTCCATATTCTTTTGATCCTGCTCTAGCTTTCCTGTAGAGCAGTCCCTCCTTCAAATAGAATTGCCCTTTCTTAGGGTGTGTATGGCTTGTTGGCAATTTGCCAAAGCAAGGTTTTAGTGATTTGTCCTTTGCCTGGGCCTTTCTCATCTGTTTATGAGAATAAATTAGTGGTGGTTCCTCCTCCGTTCTACTAGCGGTGGACCTGACCTGAAGCGTGGCCATTACCACAGGTTTTACAGGGCTTCCTAGAAAAACATATTTCTTTCCTAACACCAGCGGGTAGTTAGGGTCGTCACACACGGCTGCTCTAATCACTCCTTTCACGTACCTAGTCTTGACATTGATCTCGGCTACGGGAAGTGTCATGGTGGCTGTTCCCTTTAGGGCCCCTTGTATTTCCACTTTCTCTGTGCTATACTGGTCAGGGTGCACCAGGGTTGCACTCACAACAGAGTCATATTCCAAACCGGAATCGTAAAGGCACCTGACTCTGGCACCATTACATGTCACTTCTTCACAGATGGGGGGATGAGGAAGTTCATGCTGTTCTTTAGGCAAATCCTTCTTTCTTCCCTTGTCCACTGTTATCATGATACCGCACGATATGGAGGAAGTTTCCTACCACATTCACTAGTAGTATGATTATTCATCCTACAAATTTGGCACCATTTCCTTTCTGGGTTGAAAGGTTTTCTTTCACTGAATTGCGGGTTCCTGTCACGTTGGTCATACCTTGGCCTATCATAGTTTATTTTACCTCTATGTCCTTGGTCCCTGTTGTTAGTATTATAATCATCCTGATAGGGAGGGGGTCTATTACTTTCTACTGGTTTCTTTCTCATGCCAGCTATTTCTGCCTGGGCTGCCTGATATCTTTCAGCCACAGTAAGAATCTCCCCCAGTCTCTCAGCACCCTGTTCTCTGAGAAATTTTCTCAGGTCTGGAGCCATGGACTCTCTTAACTGCTCAGTCATAATCATTTCCCTTAAATCTTGGGTTTTCCCCAGAGCAGTCCATTTCTCCAGGTATTCTCCAGGCGTGCAGAGAACTGGTGATAAGTCTCCCCAGTCAGCAGTTTTGCATTTCTAAATTTGTTTCCTATAAAATTCGCTATTCTTCTCATACCTAACTAGAAGAGCTTGCTTAAGAATGTCATAATCGTCTTGGTCATCTTTGCGAATACCTCATAAGAGGTTCTCCTAAGTCCCCGGGATACTTTCAAACTCCATCTTTCTTTCTCTAACCCATATATGGTAGCTAGTCTTTCAAAGCGGCTTAAAAATAATTCAATATCATCATCTTTCTCCACAAATGGGTCTAAATGAAACCCCATGGCTGAGTTGGAGGCCCCCTGGCTTGCAGCAGAGTCGGAGGTGGATGGGCTATTTCCCATTTCAGGAGCATGGCCTTGTAATTCCAACTCCCTTAGTCGTAGCTCATGTTCCCTTTGGAGTCTTTTATCTTCAGCCTCCCGTTCTGCAGCCAATCTCTTGTCTTCCCTTTCATCCTCAAGTCTCCTTTCTTCTTTCTCCCTTTCAGCCTCAAGTCTCCTTTTTTCTTTCTCCCTTTCAGCCTCAAGTTTCTTCTCCTCCAACTGCAGCCTCTTGATCTCAGCCTCCCTCTCAGCCTCTAACTTCTTAGTCTCCCTAGCATCTTCTAACAAAATTCTTTTCTCCTCCGCTAACCTATCAGCCTCTAACTTTCTTCAGCTAGCCTCTTATCTTCTCGAGCAATAAACTTATCACACTCTTCTGTTACATAGGCAATCAGACCTTGACCTTCCATCCCCATTTCCTTTGCAGCCTGCACAGCAGCAGATCTGAATTTGGCCAAATCTGCCATCTTATTGTTAATACTATAATAATCTAATGTTGTCAAACTAATTTAAAATAGTTAACCAACCTCTAACTAAACACAGAACACTGGGCAATGATACCTCAAACCAACTCTCCAATTAATCTTTAATTTCGTACTTTTAAAATCCCGGAGCGAGCGACCCAATCTATGTGGTGGATTTTGATGTTAATTGGAAAAATGTGAATTTTATGCAGATGTGAGGTCAAGCTGTGAAGATCCCTGAGTCTAATAGATAATAGGGTTTGTGTTTTCAGGGAACCTTTCTGCTACCACCCTACGACCTCAACCTGCGACGTATTTTATCCTAAGTATAATAATGGTGTATGTCTGTTATCTGGCTAGTGTCTAGGGTAATGTAAAATGTGCTGTAATAAAATGACAACAAATACACCTAAGAACTCTATGATAAGTAATTAACAACACCCAGAGTTAAGTTTAAAATGTGAAATCTTTTTTACAATTTATTGTTCCAGTATCACAATTTTGTGTATACTGGAATATTGAAACTCAAAATGATAATTCAAAGTATTTACATACAATTGATTCAATTTATAACTGAGTATATTATTTTTCACAACTTTAATTAAATATGTCAATCTGGAACAGTGTCAATTTACTCTTGCTCCTATGAATGGGTAATGATTGAAAGAACGTCTGTCTTCATCATAATCTGAATGATCTAATACACATTTGGGAAATGAGAGTAGTTGAGTTTGATATATCAAGTGCCCGGAGACGATTTCTTAACTTAGTGTTTTCTGGTCTACAGGATGAATTATGTTCACATCACCAGCTTCCACTGCCAAGTCAGGATTCTGCTCTTGAAATATAACAAGGAGGCACACAGTCGATACTGCCTCAAGTCTTTAGATGCAGAAGTATATACAGGTATAGGTTTACCTGGGCTCACTTTGAGTCATAGATGAAACCCTGGAACGATATAAATGCGTCCTACTCAACCTCTGATATACTCTCTCTTTCCCTAACTAATAAACATTTTCAATCATATTCAGACTCAGCATGGTAACTAAACAATTAGTTAGCGTTCTTAATTGGTTTGTTACCATATTCATGGTCAAATAAACTTCAAACTATAGTTTGACACTTTCCTTGACAAAGGAAACATTTTAAGTTAATAATATCAAGTCATGTACAATCACGGTGACTTGCGGAAGACGACGGCCAGTGGTTTTCCTGGTCTTATGTCATAATACTGTACAACAATTTAACTGAACTCAATTTTCAAATCTTGGACTACCCTACCCTTTCCCAATATCTGTCAAGCTGAGAAAGATGTAGTCTGTTAGTCCATCTGTTTTCTGTCAATATCTCCTTTATTTATTGAGTGGTTCAAATTCTGATAAATAATTATTGATCCCGTTGCTGTCTGTCACACAGTGCTTATATTTTTATACGTTTATTTATTATATTTACTATTATCGTTTTTCTTCTTCAATTCTTCAAATAACATATTTTTCTATCTACGGTAAGATACATTAACACTTTATTCTTCTATTACCCAATTAATGTCATTGTATTCGTCACTGTCTTTTATTTTAGCATATAAGAAAATTATCTAAGTTTTTCTTCTATCTAACCTTCTATGCTCCACTTGAGTTCAAATTCAAATTTTCTGTAAACAACGAACTCGTGACACGACCACCTATGCTCCCTTTCTCCCCTTCGCGTACTGTATTTTCAAAAAATTTCCACGTTAAATCGTAATTTTTTTCTTTAACTGTCGTTCTCATTCAGAACGAAACAACGCTTTTGTAGTACGTCACAAAATTGCGACCACGCGTTTGCCGTATGATACAATATCGCTACTTTTTAGCCCGAAATACGAATGTGTGTGTGTTTTGGGCTGTGTCGCGTCCAACAGCGTGGATATATACATTGAACTGAGTGTCGAGCGAAGGGAGTCTGCAAAACTTGCGACATCGTTTTTCCAACATGCTACGACATTGGCATGCACTATCGTTTTCGGTTCGCGAGGCCAGAAAAAACCAAACGCGTGTCAAATTGTAGCATTTACTCTCTCACTTTTATGCCTTCGCGTATTCCTTCCCCGTTTTCTTCTTACACTCTTGCTGTGAATGCTAAGCCTTGTTTTTCTCAAAACTGTTACCTTAGTGTCTCAATGACGAGGTATAAAATCTAATACTATTTGCAACTTCCTTATTTTATCCCTATATTATTAGACTTTATACGAGTGGTCTATTTGAACTGTTGTCCATACAGATTTCACTTTACGACACTGCTTCTAATTGTCCTTCTTCATCTTTTGACCCATCTGTATATATAGTTAGGCTATTATTTATATACCGTTCGACGTACTCTAGTGCTTTACTTTTTGCTGAGATTATGTCGTTCGATTTGCTTATGATCTTTGATAAGTGGGAGTCAGTTACTAGCACTTTTAATTCCCATGGTGGGATCTTTGCTTTATATTGAGTACTACTGTTTATCATATTAAATAGGTTTGGGTGTTGATCCACTTCATCTATTATTGACAGTGCCTGGTTTTGGACTGTGTCTAGTTTTTTCTTATTGCTTGGGGCGGCTGATGCATAGACAACACTGGCATAGTCAAGTTTGCCCCTAATAAATGGTATCTATTATGGTTTAGTGGAATGTGGCCTATGTACTGGTTACCCCTGTCAAAGGTTTTGTGTGCTGGGTGAGTTGGATCTTTTGTAACTCTTGCTCAGTAGCTGAATCTCAGTTCTTTACTTCTTAGCTCCAGGGGTATAATGCCTAGCGCTACTTCTAGTGCCTCTGCTGATGTTCCCTTTGAGGCACCTGCTATTATTGACAGTGCCTGGTTTTGGACTGTGTCTAGTTTTTTCTTATTGCTTGGGGCGGCTGATGCATAGACAACACTGGCATAGTCAAGTTTGCCCCTAATAAATGATTTATAGAAGGTTAACATTGTCTTATTGCAGGCGCCCCAACCACTTCCTTTCATATATCTTAGCATGTTAATAAGTCCCCTACTGCTTTGCACTAATAGGTCTATGTGTTTGTTCCAGTTTAGTTGCTGGTCTAGTACCATACCCAGAAATCTAGTTGATTTTGCTGTGCATACATTTTGCTTATTAATGCTTATGTCAATTATATTATTTTTAATTACACACCCTCTACTGAAGATCATTCCTACGGTTTTTTTAACGTTTAGATTAAATCCCCACTTGTGCATCCAGTCAGATACTTTATCTATTTGTTTTTGTACTGTTTTATAGAGGAATGGGAGATTTCTTCCCATTCTCCATATCGCAACATCATCTGCAAACTGAGATAGGTTGTTTTTTAAGTCTTTAAACTCGTCGCCTAGGCCGTTGACCATAATAGTAAATATAGATGGTGATATTACTGATCCCTGTGGGATTCCATTCTGTTGTTCATGAACCTCAGATCTATCATTGTTTATTTGTACTGTGAAGTATCTATCCTGCAGGAAGTTTTCTAAATAATTGTAAGTTCTGCCTACTATACCTAATTTCCTGATCTTATATACTGCACCCTCCCTCCAACACTCATCATATGCTCTTGCTACATCAAGGAATATTGCTACTGTCTTTTCATTCCTTTTGAAGCCTGTTTTAACATCATGTTCCACCTTCAACAGTTGCTCTATTGTACAATGTTGGCTTCTAAAGCCTGCCTGGGTTCTTCTTCTTTGATCCTTAGCCGCCGACGGTCAAAGCAGTCAGTGGTCATCATGCCTGGTGGCGTCTTGTAGGGCAACAACAAATTGATTCCACTTTGCTCGGTCGGTGGCCATCATTCGTACAGTGCCCCAACTCTGGTTCATTCTTTGCATCTCAGCCCCCACAGTCCTCCGCCAAGTTGTTTTGGGTCGGCCTCTCTTTCGTTTTCCTTCAGGGGTCCATAGCATAGTTGTTATTGTGATGGCATCGGGGTCTCTTCTGAGGACATGGCCAACCCAGCTCCAGCGTCTGCCAGCTATGATGGTGTGCATGTCCTCTTGCTTACTCCGAGTAAGCAGATCTTGGTTAGTGATGGTATTCGGCCAAAAGATTCGGTGAATTTTTCTTAGGCATGTTGTGCGAAAAGAGGACAATTTCGATATTTCCTTCTCTGTAACTCTCCAGCATTCCGCACCATAGAGAAGCACAGAAAGCACACAACTCTGATATAGTCTTAATTTTGTGCTTGTGCTGTACTGAGAGGACTTCCAGATGTTGTTTAGACTAAAAAAGGCTGTTCTTGCTTTGTTCATTCTGTTGTTGATGTCTTTGCTTGCTTTGCCGTCTGGTGTTACTATGCATCCTAGGTATGTGAAGGTTGGACTGTACAAATTATGCTTTTCTAGGTGAAATTTTATTCTACTGTTGACTATTATTTCTAGAATTTTTCCTAGATGCGATGTTAACGATATTGGCCTGTATGGCAGGGCAGTTACTTGTGCGCAGGTCACAGCGCCAATTAGTATGTTATGTGACAGGGCGGGTTACGGCATCAATTAGTTATATTGATTGTTATATTCAATTAGAGTTAATCCTTCATATGTTGTTGTGGTTCAAGTGCTAACTGGCGTTCCGCCAGAGATGGTAATACTTGACCTTTACTCATTTTTCTTCTTCTTTCCAGGTTTGTTCTTCCCTTTATGTTTGGTGATAAGCAAAACAGTTTCAGCACAACAACGTATATCCAAAAGAAATTACTGTAAATTTCCACAAACAGCAATTCAGTAGAAAATTATATTAAAATTTATTGATCTCATTAGACAAACACTGTAAATTTCACAAAATGATGGTTGTTTATCCAAAATGAAAAACATATAATCCAACTGAATAATATACACACTTGTCTACTCAAAAAAAAACTTGTCTTGATATCCTCAAAGACGAAGTTCACCTAACGCTATCTAAAAAAAAATCCTCTAGTCTAAAATTATGGAATCCTTGGAATCATAAATCCTGAAATCATCCTTATCGCCCACATCTCTCCTTTTTATACTGTTCCTGTCTTTTTTCCCGTCTTTTTCTACACGTCCCATTCTTTTTTCCATACGTTACAATTTCTACACACGTCTCTCTGTTTTCGACATTTTGCACACGACTTTCTGTTATTTCGACCTTTTTTCATGTGTGATCTTTTCCAACTTAACAATTGGATTAAAAAAAAACCAGATCACACAAACATTCATTTCCCACTTTCCGCGCATAAAACCCATTCATTATTATTATCTGGGACTGACCTACGTTTGCCTTCTCAGAGCAGTGACTGCCAACTGAACTTTGAATGATACTGCGTTTTGTGTAAAAACGTCTTATTTGCTTTTGACGTCTGTCATTCTTATATGTAGCATATTATAGCACGTATAAATGCTTAGCGTGGAAGTAGTAGGGATAATGCTAGCGTGGAAGGCCATGTGGTCACCCCTGTATGAGCTGACATCATGTGTTTCCTTATCTGGCTTTAGTATGGGGATGACTACTGCTGTCTTCCATGAACATGGTATTTTTACCGTGTGCCAGATTTTGTTGTAGAGGGATGCAATCACCATTAGAGTTGTATTTGGTACCTTTTTGAAGATTTTATAGCTCAGAATGTCTTGCCCAGAGGTGGTATTGGTTTTTTCCTGCTAAAGCTCTTTCTATTTCTTCTACTATAATATCTGCATTTAAATAATTAGCGTCCTGTGTGTTGTCCGCATTTTCTTCTTTTAATTTTTTAAAGTGTTTTTCGCCAATTTATTTCTGCCTTATCTAGACTGTCTATTGAACTTACCTGATAAAAGTATTTAGCTAGTATGTTGGCTTTTTCTCTATCTGTTTCAGCTCTCTTTTTTTATAGTTTGTGTAATTCTCTTCAGTTTTGGTTTTTCTATACGTTATCAGGGCCCTTTACCTCAATTTCAAATGACCTGTGAAGATGCATATTAAACAGTAATGAATGCAAGTTAATTTCATGCCTCTGTGTTCGAGTAATAGATTATGCTATGAAAAATAACTTCGCTGACATCATTTGTTAACTGTTACATTTAAGAACTAAGAGTGTGTCGTAGTTAGCCAGACGAGCCCGTGTCTTTGACGTCATGGCGAAGTTTCCTTTTGCAGTTAATGCATTCGCGGGTCACAAGAGTGTGTCTCTATTTAACTTCCACTTATCTTGTCTAAGAATGTTTCTTGTCTTCTGTTGCTGATTAATTATCAACACTTGCGTTGGCAAATGTTTGTCGCAAACTTTGTTCACCATTATACGCGTCTATCTAAATGACCTGATATTGATACGATGACAACAGGAGATTGGAAACTTGATGGTGTCTAACTCGGGATTTCAGGGTGCACGGTGTCGCCATCCCAGACTCGACGTATCGTGCGCCAGTGTTTGCGGGAGACGGTAGGGATGATAATTGATATTGCCGCCTCTTGTCTCCGCACGCAGCGTCAACACTCAGTTTTTCTCCTGCTTTCCATCGTCAGACACACACCACCCCCCATCCCACTTCTCTGCTAAGCGCTCGGGTCTTTCGCACCATTCTGGTGTTAGAGATGTGGTGATGTGGTCAGCTTCGAAGTACTGGAGAGAATGAAGGGAAAGAGCAAATGACATTTAGACACAGTCTAACTTTTGGGATACGAACCTTAAAATCAGATTTAGAACTTGTTACTAAGTGCAGAATACCAACATTTTTGCTCATATTTTTGTGATTGTTGTGCCTACAGAACGAACTGCCTGTGGAATGGAATGCGGGGTTTCTGGATGAATACATTTTTATTGGCGTTTTTTTTTCCAGTTTGAAAACATTTGTTGGACGCTGGTATTCATTATGCTTTGCCTCATATTATATGCTTTAGCTTGTGGCATCAAAAATATATTCCCATGAGTATTCCTTATATTGTAAGCTTTGTAGATATAGACTGCAACAATAGCAACATTTTGACGCGATATAATGTAAGCTAGCTATATTTGGCGCTGTCGATCTGCTTAATAGTGCAGCATGTAATATATGATAACGTTGCTGCTTTTGGAATCGTATGCTGCATTGATATTGAAAGATGTTGTTTAAAAGGAGCGTTTTAATTTAAGCCCTTTAGCCTTTTGGAGCATAGGTATTTGCATCTTTATAGAATTTCATGTCTTTGAACCATCCATTATTTTTCATGTGATTCGGAATTTATGTAAGTATTCGTTATTATCCCCTTGCTCTTTTTTCCCTCCACATATCACTTCATTTATCTGTTTGTCTTTCCATGTAGATTTTGTGTTTCATTCATTAATTCATTACCCCGTATCTGCTCGTGGAATATAGGCTTCAGCAAATATGTGCCAAGTCCTCTCGACCTGCGCCATCCGCTCAGAATCTGTGCTTATCTCCTGTAAATCTTCCATTTTATGTCTGCAGTTCTCTTCTCCATGCTTTTTTGGTCTTCCTCTACTTCTATGGGGATTCCAGAGCAATGACTGTCCTGTCATGCTATCAGAAAGTATGCTCAGTGTTTGTCTTATTCGTCACCAGCATCTTCTCATCACAGGTTCCACTGGCACTTATCTGGTTCTTGTCATCTTGTCCACACTGGTGATCTTTTGATACCTATTTAATCTTATTCTACGGAAGCAGCCATTTATGCAAGTCTTGTAACTTCTTGGTTATTGTTTTAGTTGTTCTCCATGTTTCATAACCACACTATAGGACTGCTTTGACATTTAAGTTGAAGATTCTGATATTTGTGTCGGATTTCATATTTGAACGTCAGGATTTAGAGGGAAGTAATCTCAGAATGTACGAAGTACATGTACAGTTCTTGTTAATGTTTTATCCGTGTAATGACAACAAGGTTTCTCGGTAGTTGGGTGGTTAACACGCCAGCGTTTTAACGCGAAATACTGGAATAGGAGCCCTGCAAAGCGTCCAGCTGCGTCAAACCCTGGCCAGTCCGCAGTATAGCGCGGCTGAAGAAAAAAATAGTGTATATCTTCCCTCTACACTGAACGACAAAATGTGAAAAATATACATTCCAAGTCATCGTCACCATCATTTCTATTTTCGCTCTTTGTGAAGAATGGAAGTGCTGCCGTTGGCCACTTTGCAGGACGCCTGCACCAAAGCAAAAACAGTGATTTCTATAGCAATTTGTTTCACATTATGAGGTTGCCAGCCCAACGCACACCCTCATGTCAGTCGCCTGTTTATCTCCTCAGAGACCCACGAGAACTACACGGAGCGAAAGAAATTTTTCTCTTTTTTTTTAAATTCCGTAGATATGCATTTGTGGTTTGCTTTTACTTTCAAGAAAGTTTAAATAATAAGAAAATTCTCTAGAATTATATAAGATGTGTGTTTAGTTGTGTTGTGTGTATGTATCGTGAGTTAGTTTTGGGTGAATATGAAACGTAATAAGAATACACCAGTATTGTAAACGTTCGGTATCAGGACTCTCACTTAACCCAGCCTTGGCAATTTTGATCCATTTTCTGAAAACGAAACATCTTAGTCTGAATGCTCTCAGCTCTTTTACCTGCCAATACCTCGCTATTGCAGCAATTAATGGATCAGGGCTGTATCAGTCAGCACCTTAAAGACTTATTACCTTCGGCTGCTCATGAAATGTCTCTTCAAGGAAGCGACAGTTACCGTAGCATGCGTTTCGGTGACATATGGAATCGTGTTTAAAAAAAAAAAGAGGGGGGGGGGGGCGCTGAGCAGTACATTGCTTGTGTGAAATCTTCCTCGTTCGTCCTGAAAAGGACGTTGGTTGTGCGTTGTGTCTGTTTACACCGGAGCTGCGATATCTGCGCCTTTCGGCCGACACATCCGACTTCAGCACGGCATTTTTTGGGACCGGGTTTGCATTCACTCTTCGATCCCTACTCTCTCAGCCAGACTGCAATGATGCAGCCTATTTCCAGGACCACCACGTGGAGGTGAAGTAGGGTCTTGGTCAGTTCTGGTTCGCTGACCCTGACGCAAGCAGTCAAGCTATGGGTCGCGGACTGCATTCTCTATTGCTGCATCTTTGGGTCCCGCTTGTGTGAAATGAATAACGTTGTTTGAAAGAATTTGTTCTCTGGACGTGAACACGTCCGTGATGGTTTCAGATGGCTTAAAGATCTCATATCGGTACATGTAAACCTCATAAACTTCGCAGTTCATACAACGTTTAAAGGTGTAGATCAGTGTTTCCCAAACTTTTTCGGGTCACCCAGGACATGTCCCCAGCGCCCCCTACATTTCCCCATAGTACATAAAAAAAAGCTATAAAGAGTGAAAGATAAAAGCAACAGCTAATTCAAAACAGTGACAACTAATTGCTTTATTTATTACATTGTAATACAAAGCTATAGATACGCTTATTTATTAATTTAATTTAAAAAGAAAAACTTAATTACCTAATCCAGTATGACAAAAAGAAGTCTACTAGAGTATATTAGTAACAAACCTACTTCATTGTTCTTTTAACTTCAGTGAGATGGATGTTCCTGGTGCAGTGATATCAGCTTCTCAACATCAGGCTGAAAGTTACTCATAAGGAGTCTCAGATCCCCCGTTCAGTAATTTGCAGTCTGTTTCTTTGCTTTGAAAGAAGTTGGACAACCGCGCTGAAACCGCGCTCTACTAAATACGATGTTGGAAAAGCAATACAGAACATCTTAATCTTTCCCCCACACTGCAGGATAGCGTTCAGAGACTTCTTTCTGCAACTGAAAGTCTTGATATGATTTTTTTAACATTGGCTTAAGCTCAACGTCATTTAGCAGCGATATCAGTTCCTCTTCCATCCTTCCTAATTCCTCACTGCACGTGTCTAGGAATGGATTTATTATCTAATCTGGAATAGTGATCAAAAGAAGATCCTGAAACCTCTGAGACATGTCTTTAAGCAGCATCTCTAGGTGTGCACAATATACTTGAAGATTATCCTCTGGTATTTTGTTTTTCTCTACCAACTCAAAGAGGCTGGGAAATTGGATTAGCTCCCGACGGCCAATATTGCGTTTGAATAACGTTAATTTGGCCAGAAACATGGAGACGACAGATTTGACTTTTGTAAGATTAATATCATTTCCTTGCAGTTGCAGATTTATGTTGTTAAACTTTGTGAATAAATCTGACAAATATGCAGTGTCATGCCTGATGTTCGTTAGTTCTGTACTGAGCAAAGCATGCGAGTCTTTAAATAATTCTACCAGTTTCAAACAGAGCATAAAAGCGTCATCAGACAATTTCCTTTTGAGAGCCATCTGACTTCTCAAGACTTCAGCAAGCGTTCAAATTGTTGATCATTCTCAGTACAAAGCTCTCGAAATAGTATAGAATTGAGAGCATGGGACTTAATTCTATTAATCGCTGTTACAACAGTATTTAATGATTTGTCAAGCCAATCACTTAAATTTTTTGCAACAAGTTACCGTCTGTGAATTAAAGTGTATTGTAAATATACCAGGTAAAGCGATAAACCCGCGGTAACAACCTATCATTGATGGTGCCACATCTGTTGCACAAGCAAGAATGTTAGTAAGCGGAATGTCCTTCTCTTTGAAAAATTGCTCAACAACACGAAAGATTGACTCCCTTTTCGTATCTGTAACTAGTTGCCTTGCAAATAAGAACTCCTGAGCAGCCAAGCTTTCATCTTTTACGAAGCGAACATACGCAAGAAGTAAAGATTCGTTGCCCGGAAAAGTTGACTCATCCAACTGCAATGCAAATTCTGTTGTCCGAAGTATGTTTCACAATGTGTCTTCAACATTCTCAGCCATTTCGTCTGTTCTTCTTTGAGCAGAGGTATTTCTGAGCGGAATAGCCTTAATTATTTGTTCAGGTGACCTATGCATAACTGTACTCACACCTCTAGTTGTGTGAGGCTTTCCAGCTTTAGCTATCAGCAATGAAATGTTGTATGAAGCTCATAAACCATCATAATTTTGTTGTGAAGTGCTGGCAAACATGTTGCGAACAGTTTTCCGTTTCTGAAAGTTTTCACGAAGGAACTGAATATTTGCCAAGCTTTTGTCTGCTTTATCAGAGTGCATTTTTCTTCAAATGTTCAAGAAGTCTTGAAGGTTTCATTGCCTCACTTGAAAAGAACCTCTCACAAAACAGACACATTGGCAGCTGTTGGTTATTCCAGTACTGGAATAAATCTATATTTCAGATAGTCCACGCTGTATTATTTTTCTGTCATATTTGTTCTGGATTCTGGAACAAAGAATTGATTTTACAATTTTGCAGCTAGAAAAATGTGCTTCAAGTATGCAACAAAAACTGATTTAAATGTGGCTTTACAGAAATTTTCACACAAATGTTCTTTCCAGTTTACTCTTCTTTTTTTTTTAAAATAAAGTTTCGTAACCACAGCCATCAATAAGTTAGACCCAAAAAAAAAAAAAAAAAAAAAATTTGAAAATGTAAAACAGCAATTAAAAAAAAACAAAAAACACAATCAGCAACAGCCACATTCAGGAATCAAACCGTAGATGTGCCCGGCCCTGGCCGTAGGTGCGACTTTCGCATTAAGGAGCGATAGAATGGCATCTATGGATATATACCCCATCTCTTCAAAAGTCATTATCAGTTGCTCAGAGAATTTTCTGAAATAACTAGCTCGATATACTAAGAGTTTTTCGTACAAAGTGAATGCTTAGATTCGTGGAGTTGTTTCCATCTTTCTCTGTTTGCGGTAATTTATATACTAGCCGTTAAGTGATTTAGTGTGTTAAAAGTTTTTCATTATATTTCACTGGGATTTTCTGTGTTAAATTGAATAGCGTATTAAATAACATATAGCTAAATTTCTCCAGCTGTAAAGTAAATTTAATTACTCGCTATTCCCCAGAAAGAGATGCTATAATTGACTAGTACATACATTAAATAACTGGCTACTGACGGTATATATTATTTACTTATATCCATTTTGTGTAATTTTATAAATGACTAGTGTTCATATCACGCGTTAAAAGCGATAGGATAAGCTAGACATGTGTGGTTTATAATCTAATTTAATAACGTAGTGGTTAAAGAGGTCTTACCTTAATACGTAATAGATATAATATTGATATTTTGGTTAAACGTTTATATTTCTTTCCTAAAATCTAGGCTGATCAAAAACCCAGCGAACTAGCGGTCTTATGTTCATATGAAATTATGGTCATATGAACTTATGTCTTATGAACTATGGTCGTATGGTCCATTGGTCTTATAAGTGTATAAGCAACCAGAAACTTTATAATATTGTTGAGTCTTCGGGCTATGACCTGTGCGGTCCATTTTCTTCATTTTATGAGAGAGACCAAACTAGAACAATAATTGTAAATGTTAACTGGACCAGAACTATACCAGATTTTACCTATATAAATCTCATCAGCCAGCTGTGGCAAAATATATTGTCAGCAACATTTGTGTAATTTAACATAGTGTCTCAGCAACCAGAGGCTAGACAACACAGGAAATATATATGTATTATTCCTCCTATGTCGGTGATCACCACGTATGAACCTTACTCCAACCAACTGAAGGCAAAGATACAGTATTTATCCAGGAAAACAATTAAATCACCAACTCCAGCGACTACCGTGAAATTTGCAGTCAGCAACTACGGCTAGTCTGGGGCTGGATTTGGCAAAAATTAATATGACACTGAATAGTCTTATTACTTATTAGTGTTTATTTCCACGGAATGCCTGCGACAACTACTGGGTAAGCGAATATGAATGTGGCCACAGTATGAAGGATTTAATGAACTGTAAGAGAGTAACATAATTTTCTGTTGTTACCACAGCATACAAATCTTTTTTTTTTTTTTTGTTCTCATTAACCTGAGTATTTATGGGATAGATTAATTAGTGACTTGTCCTTTGTTTTCTTTACTGACTATTCCATACACTTATTGTTAACTTTTAATCTTTTGGGTGAATTAACCTCTGTTGGGATCTTCTTCTCTTTTCCTTTACCAGAGGGGAGAACCTATTTGTTTAATTTTCATTTTGTCTGTAAACCATGATCTATTGATGTATATGATTTATGTTGTAAAGTTCTAGTGATAAATAAACTTAATAAACCTTAAGTTATTGTGTTGGTCAACCCCTACCCTATCTGTTATCCATAGTTTGTTTTCACGTTTGTGCGTATTTGTCACAGAATTGTGCACGTGGGTGCAGTGTAACTTGTATTTTGTATAAGGAGAGAAAGTGCGTCTGATTTTAATTAAATATAGTCGTACAGATAGGCTGGATTAGAGAAATTATTCATTCCAGAGACTGTTCTTTTCTCTTACACTATCACCTCGTGAGAAAAACTATTTCTTACACCTTACTCTCACATAGTTATCACTATCACCTTTGCTCAGACAGGACTATAAACATCTATTACCTATCTGTTAAAAATCTACGACATATACTAATAGTTATTTAATATTAAATAATATAAAATAACTCACTTGTGAAGATAGGCCTTAAGATTTAAAGATTGGGAGCTAGTGGCGTAACTATATTGTGTTGAGCTACCGGGCACAAATTAAAAGGATATAATATAATGGACTGAACAACAATATTCAATATACAGCAAATCTGTATCAAAATGTCTCTGCTTAATTAATAATTAGTGTTAGTAAAACTGATACTAGCTCTGTACAAGAAAAGAAAAAAATATGAAAACTTACCAAATCGACAGGATGAAATAGTTTGATACCCAGTACAAGCTTATTTCTTCTTCTTCTTCGTACACTCTCAGACGTCCACTTGAATGTTCTCAAAGAAAGCAGTA
This sequence comes from Oreohelix idahoensis, assembly GCA_024509875.1. Taxonomy (NCBI): domain Eukaryota; kingdom Metazoa; phylum Mollusca; class Gastropoda; order Stylommatophora; family Oreohelicidae; genus Oreohelix; species Oreohelix idahoensis. The sequence continues at coordinate 24,953 of JAMPIV010019696.1, forward strand.
GTCAGTTTGAGGCTATTTGAATCCCCGTAAAGCTTTTCCACGAAAGGAGCTGGCGTCGGCCATATGCGCTTTCTCTGTACCGCATATAAGGGGCAACTTTGAAGCAGATGTTCAGCAGTCATTTTATCAGTGCTACAGTTACACTGATCGGTAGTTCCTATCTTTAGCTTGTTGAATAGATGGTATCTCAGTCTGTTGTGGCCAGTGCGGAGTCTGAAGATTACCACTTGTTCTCTTCTGTTGAGCTGGTGTGACCTGGATGTTCTACATTCCATTTGTTTCTGTATCTGATTCTGATAATACTCTTTGCCTCCTCGAAAGTTATGCTTGCATCAGGCTGTGGTAGATGTGAACCTTCTTTTGCCATTCTGTCAGCCTCTTCATTGCCGGTGATGTTACAGTGAGATGGGATCCATTGGATCACAACACTTTTGAATCGTTTACAAAGTTTGTGGAGCACTATTCTGAGGTCATCAAGGTCTGTATTATTTTGGCTTTTCAACGTTGCAATTACTGACTGTGCATCAGTAAAGAAAGCAACTTGTCTCTCTGTGCTTTCTTCTGTCAATATAACCTCTGCTGCAGTTTTCAAGGCCTCTGCCTCTGCTCTGAAGTTACCTGAGAATTGTCCTGTTGCCACTGACAGCCTTTTTTCTGCACTAGTGCTTAAGGTCAGAAAGACACCCCCACCTCCATTTTCTGTTGCATTTGTTGCTGATCCATCCGTGAATGCATGGGTCCATGTGTTGCGTGGGTAATGTTGCTCTATGTATTTTGTCGCTATGGATTTTCTATCTGTTGCAGTTTGGCTCTTTTTTTATTTGAAATCCCTGAAGAGCCGAGAAAGTTTGTTTGTTTTGATCATAGGCAGCGCCAAGATGCAATAGATGGGAAACGTACGTCGCGTCGGTCGATTTATGAAATTCTGAATGCAATGTAGGAGAGCCAGTTCAGAGGTTCAAAGACTGATTTCTACTGCCAAGAAACACTATGCTCTACTGAACCTTTTCTCTTGTTTATTAACGTACCGCACATATCTCGCTACCACTAGCCCCCGTAAATACTGAGACATTAAAATCCGAGTAATACCCTCATCCGCATCTTTGCTATCTCGTTCCCGCCTCATTGATGTCTCTCAAATCTATAACTGCGTTCCCTCCGCTAACACTACTGCTTTATTTTTCAAATAGGATAATGCATTTAGTTATCAAATATATACCGAATTTAGCCTGTCATATCCTCAACTGTCCCTTATTTCTGAACGCCCCTTGTTTACTACTGAACGCCCTCCAGTGACCCCTTTTTCCGTATCGCCCCCTTGGATCCTCCCAACGCCCCGAGGGAGCGGTACCGCCCACTTTGGGAACCACTGGTGTAGATGATAACGACGTGAATGAGGTGCTGGAGTTCCTTGACTGAATAATTGATGTAGCTTCATGAGCATACTATAGATGAAAACAGAGATAAGGAAGGAGTGTGCAAAAAAAAATATGGAAAAAACAAATTCAACTGGCAAACTCCCAAGCGAATGCGTGACTGTAAAGGTGAGCTTCAGAACAGTATAGAAGAAAGTGAGAACTGCATTGAAAGATCATGAAAATATGAATGTATACGAGGAAGGAAAACCTGGAAGAGAGTACACATTTCTCTATCTCTTTAGACTAAATATCAGTAGTACCAGACCTAGACCTCCACCATCAGTTCATGCTTCTCTTCATGAAGAGTCTGCTACCGTCGAGGAGTATGCTAAATAAATTGAAACGTCCTCAATTCATTCAGATTTTTCTGCTTCTTCATCTCCATCGCGTACCAGAATTGTGTGGTACCTAGATAGAAAGCTAAAAAATACAACCCAACAACCTGGTTTCAGACAGAGAATACCCAGGAAATATTTTGCCTACCTTATCCTTATTTTGATATTGTGTGTCCCATCAACGCTGTCTGTGTTGCTACCAAGTCTGCATCTTGTTGGGATATTTCTGCAAGTGCTATCTGGCTATCATTTGCTGCCATTTATTCTCATGATCTGCATTTTTTATCTGCGGATTTTTAGACCTAGTTGCTGTAATCTTTTATCCAGTATTGTCATTTTGTCTCATATCTGGTTTCGATTATAGGATTGAATGTCAAGGTCATCGTCTAATTCCAAATCATCGCGCTGTTCGTACTGTATTTACATTTTTTTTCGACTCTGTAGTGGTTTTTGATGTTATTGTATGGTTGTTATGTTACCTAGTGTACTGGATGAGGTCAGCTGTGAAGGCTCCTGAGATAAAAGTTTATGTGAGTTACAGAAGGCCTTTCTGCTACCACTTACGACCTCAAACAGACCTATTCTACTATTATGAATGTTAGCTACGTTAAAAGTCTAGGGTACTGAAATGTAATGTGTAGGTAATAAAATACACAGATACACACATGTAAATAATAAGTCTAATAATAATAATAATAAACTCTATGATAAACTGAACTAACACTGTCTTTTAGAGTTTAAGTTTGAAAATTTTTTAAATTTATTAGTCCTGAACCAATTGTTTCTTTTGGTCAGAACATATGAAACAATATGTATTTATCAATAAAGTGCATATATATTGCATAATCAAATGAAATTTTTGTACATAGGTATATTATTACATTGGTTAATATTAATAATATCTACAATGTCTTGGGAAAAAACTAGCACTGGATGTTTAGTTGGGGTGGCGTCATCATGCCCAATCTATGATTATAAAGTTCCTTGTCCTTGACATATGGACTGATATTAGTGTTTATATAACAAGATTTTATTTCTTTATTGATGGTGGACACAGTTGATGAATCTACAGCAGGCCAGGTTTGCACTTAACTGGCCTGTGACGATGTAGTACAGAATTCTTGTGGCCCACTCCTCTCAGTAGCTGGAGTAAAATGTTAGGCTGCACAGGCATCCGCTCTTGTACTTCTACAAAAGCATCTGGCACAAGCGTAGTGCCAGATCAGAAACTCCGAAACCAAAATTTGTGCCATGTGTCAACACTCTGTTTACTGCGCCACTCTTACACACCACAACACAGCAAAACAACATTACACAGATTGGGTCAGATCTCTCTGACCAACTTAGCACATCTCACCCAGTTGTTATCAAATAGTACCAGTTTCCCAAGACTGCATTGCATCCGAAATATGTTCAATAGTTTCCTCTTCCATCCAATAAGGTGGGTGATATGTTCCCACTGATCTCAAATATAGATCCGCCTTCCATAGTCTTAGATATGTTTTCATATATTATTTGTTTGTCTCTAGGCCCTGGACTGCTGCTGGGGACCTAGAGTAAGCACTCACTTGTCGTAATCATTTCTCATGATATGGCAGTATCAATCACTCAAAATATTAAAATAAACAAGATAAATGCTTTTTCCCTTCCCACAATTCAGAATTGAGAACACAGTTACGTAATACTAGCAAAACTCAGCTGAGCTGCTGGCTAGATTAGGGCGTCCCACTGATTTTTATTTAATAATTCCTGGAAATCACCTCTTGCAGTAACGAACTGTGTCAATGGACAGTCTTCTATAAAATGGCACAAGCGAGCGTCTGTCTTTCAGTACTATAAAAGCTTTTGTCCAATCAACGGACTTCCCCTCTAACTTTTCAAATATTCAAAATATAAATGTCCAATTTCAGTCCAGTCTCAGTCTAGTATGTAGTATTTTTCTGTCGGTCTGTCCGTCTCAACTTGGCTTTTTCCCAAAATTACACTTGTTTTTTTTTTTTGGACTAACTACAAGAAAAAACTACACAAACCTGCCCCACTTACTTATACTATTTCCCTAGGGTTTCTGAAAATGACCTACAGTACTGATTCCTATGCTGATCGCTTTATTTCACTCACTCAGATTAGTCAGGTACTAAACATATTATTTATTCATATCCACCAACATTTCAACACCTAGCTTTCATTAATAATCCCGGTATCTATATTGAAACGTTTGTTTTTTTGCATTCGGCTCAAGTTTACGCCAAAATGTAACTTTAGTCGAACATCATCACCCCCTTACCCAAAAAACTGTTCGCTAGTCACTGTATACTTGAACACAACCTACAGCTCCTTTCGTCATTATTTATCTTCCGTGTCCACCCCTTGATACCGTCTGTGTAATTAAAACCCATTCCCCTATTTATCCAATGCTTACATGATGGGCTTTATAGCAAACTAGAATAGTTTTGTATTTTCATCCCTACTTATTATAGTATTAAGAATAAAAACTAACTTCTCGTCATACCAGTAACTTACGTTTTCGTTATCATGTTCCAATGATATATTTCCGGTCTAATGGCAATCGCTATGCCGTCTATATTCAAGACGTAAAACGACTTCACAATTATAACGGTTGCCTCAAAGTCTAGAACACGTCTTGTACTTTTCCAGAATAAGATCTAAGGTCGCTTTTTGTCCATGTCCTTACATGTGTCAACAAATTTACCAAACAGCCCCCCCCCCCCCCGGCACGCCCATTGTGTCCTTTCTCTTTAGACTACGAAACTTGCGTCTTTTTGCATTTTACAGATTCAAACCCACGTGTCGTCCCCAAGACCCGTCCATAATCTTTTTTTTCTTTTTTTACCTATCTCCGTTTCATAACACCGTCTGACTAAAGGGAAAATATGTCGTTTTAGTCACAAACCTGGTCTCCAACCCCCTATGTCTAGTCCAGACACCCACCAGTGTGAGCGGATAAAAATAGCGCTTGGCGTATCCAATAGGTGGAAGAAGCCTCGGCATCCATCCAATGCCAATCCTTTACACTCATAATTTTTTGTATCACTTCCACCTATCACACTATCTGTCTGTCAACCACCATCACGCTCTTTATAACCCAATAACCAAATCCACAATCTTTCCAGAATAATTGGAATGATGACCCCCAAACGTTGTCCCCCTCACTGTGATATTCTTACTGCACACATTCTCACCCAGCCTAACTAGAGAACCTAATGACACTGATGTCACCATCTCGCACTAGTCCTCCAAATCTTCTGTTATCAAAATAGATTAAATCCCTCAAATCTCCTCTCTCCCTACTAAACACTACCTTCACTTTTCTAATATTTTGATCACAGGGCGTGCCACCTATGAGGAAAAATCTGCATGGCCCGACATGTCAGTGCAACCCAATGGGATATATTCTTAGTTCTAATCCAACATACACTGATAAGGCTCACCTAAATCATAATGCAATTCTAATAAAGGAACCACTGCATTAAAAACTATTTGCATCCTTTCATGCTCTGGCTGAGATAAGAACACTAGTGGATTGCGTGTATTTCCCCAATATATGCGACCACAAGAAGTTCACATACCTACAGACTTCAGATTTGGACAAACATACGTTTTTAATGTGCCCAGATTAACGAACTAACAAAAATTCTTTTTCGCTTGTGGATACTATACTTTACTGCTACCGCTGTCTGTTTAACTTAATCGGCTACACTGCTCCCCCTAAGCGACTGGGTCTCCAGACTCCCAATTCCCTTGGATGTCTTTGACATGAGGACCTTGTCAACAGTATTTCAGCCCTAGGCACTACTATTTCACTTTTTTGACCTATCTGCCACTCAACCACATAAGTCATCTGAGTCTAAGACCCTAAGGAGCACAGATGTGTGCATGCCCAAATAGAGACGCGTTGCTAGGTGAGTATCCATATTCCTCTATACACTCTTCTGAATCCCTATGGACCAATTCAACATCTGACCGCGCGGGACACAACCCAATTTTATTCGTGGATTCCCTTGTCTTAGTCAGATCACCCCAGTTAGGAGCCACATAATAGATCGTCTAAAATTTTTTGATATATTTTGGTAAATCCACATAACGACACGAATGATCATCACCGTCATTTTTTTGTTTGTCGGTCTAGGGTACATCCTCTCTGCACTTTTTTCTAGCTTCTATGTGGGTCACTGGGGTCACTCATTACCCTGTTACATAACTCAGTTATGTCCTAAGATTACCTTATCCTCCTTGCATATCCAATGACACACATTTTGCTTGGTCTCCTAGCTAGCAATGTAGTTTCAAGCTATCTCTGTCACAAACTTGTGCCTTGATTCCATACCCCTAACATATGTACACTAGAACGATGTTCAATAATGTCCACCGTTCTAATCAGAAATGGTTTCATGTCTGTGATACGACCGCAAACTGCGCTATCCTCCCCCCTACCCACTCACACCCACTCGCCATAAATACTAGCCCATTCCTCCGTCGCCCCCCCCAACAGCCCACATCCCCACCCAGATAGCCCCCCCCCCCCCCCCCCCACTCACTGATGATACATAGATTTATTCTTAGGGATCCATCAATATTGCGCATCATGTAACCTAGAAAAAAAATGTATACTCGGAGCATTTTTCAATTGCCGATGGTAAGCATGCTTGAATTTCACTCTGTCTCGCGGCAATCCACTTCGAGGTGCTAAAAGCTAAAGCCATCCGTTGTAACATCGTCGGCGTCTTCACTGGAATCTGGTCCACAGCGCATTCGCCCTTTGCTACAGACTCTGAACCTTTCTGCAAAGTACCTGTTTTGCACTTGTTCACCTTGTACACAATACACTGTTTTGTGTCTGGCTAAATGGCACGTCAGACTCCTGACCTTCTTCGGTCAGAAACCTAGTCCAAATTCCAGTTTCGACTGTCTATCACATCGCACATCACGCCCCCTCGGCCTCCAGTCTTATTGTTCCACATGCTCAGACGGAACCCATGTCTACTTGCAACATCAAAAACTACACTGGAGCTCCTAATAACCCAACGATAAAGACGCTCACTCCACGCGCGTTCGTGAAATAATCCCTTCTTTCAACCACTCTCCACCTGAAATAAATGAATATAGCTACTCCTTCTATTCAATGCATTCTCCTTCGACGAGTTGAATACAGGAATACCGCTCTAACATACAGAGTGGGGCTTTGAGTGTCTACCAGCTTCATGTCATTCTGTAGCAAATTTGTTTGCTCCTTGGTTTATCTCGTCTAGATACAATCTGTAACCCTAGTGTATCCCCAGACCTGTGTGCAATCCTGCAGATCTCCGGCATCCCCCTGATTTTTAGTCAGTCGCTGCTATACTGATGACTTTTACCTGTCTGCGGCTGTATCACTCAGGATGCCTACATGAGGATCATGATTCTTGTGTGTGTTAACCGTTGATGTGTCCCGCGTTTCTTTGTGCATTTTAGAGACTGCGTGAGAGCCCAGGGTTCTATGTGTCACTCCCGCGCCCGACCTGATTGATCACTGGAGGGGGTGGCCGGGCACACTTGTGTAGTGAGGGTTGTATGGTAGGGTTATGTGAAGAGGAGACAGGCACAAAGGGGGGTACATTCATGTTAGTCACTCGAGGTTCATTCAGCACACATCCCCCCCTCATTTGAGACAACCCATAGACAATTCTTAGGTCAAAGTGCGCAGTACATCTCTCTGTAATAATTGTTGTATTTATTAGGCGGGCGGCAATCTCCTCCCGGGTCACAGTTAACGGTTTGACCTTCATGCATACCGCTATGTCGCGTGCCAGTTCGAGACTCCAACATAGTGGTAATTATCTGATGAGGTAACAATTTGCTTAGGGACTCGTGTAAAATTACGCTTGCTTGTTTCTTCTGTCCTGTGTCTAGCATCATTTATCGATTACTCAGGCCACTGTTTTCAATCAGTGCTCCTTTCAGCACCCGATCTATTAGTTGTGTTTCATCGGCTCGTTTCACATATTCAAATATGCTATGATGTTGGTAACAGTTCACTCATGTCTTGCCCTCTCTATGCTGTCCAGGCGCTCAGTTAATGAAAGCTTCGACATATGGGACCTTACTTATTGGTCATCCCATAATACGCAGTGTAATTAGCGGGAAGCATGCACCTCACCGTGTGAACTTTCCCTATGTGCGGTATCCTATGCCCGAATACGCAAACAACGCGTCCAATGATGCTAAGGATGGAACCTCGCCCTACTCATGTATTCCATGTTGCGCCATTTTAGCATGGCTAGGCATGAAATTGATCCACATCAAGTTCCATAGGTCTTTCAGGTGGCGTTTGTGCCTAGACAATGTCCCTTAGCCATGAGAGGCGATCCTCGTGTATAATGAGTCTCGACAATTCGAGCACTCTCTAGTCTACTGTCCAGCGTTCCCTTGTGGATGGTATTTTCGGTTGAGCCTACAATTGAGAAAGTATGTCATGGCCTGGCTTCTCACACCGCTCTGATGCAATAGACGCTCGAGTTTCCAACACACTGTACAGTCATTCAGGCGCTGACGATGGCGGTCCAAGCTCTTTCCGAGGCCTTTTGGACCCCCCCCTATGTGAGACACTTTATTTTCAGTCCGAGTCTTGATTTTGCCCGAGGATACACTCCGTTCGGCAGGCGGAAGAGAACATGGTGTTCCCCTCATGCCACTGCTCTTTAATTCTCATTATATGTGGACGTGCCAAGATTTGATGCGGGAATCCTAATCGGGTAAATATTGTAAGTAGTGGCTCTGCTACATGTTTTGAATCAATTGATGGCAGGGCTACCGCCTCTCCCCACATAGAACAAGTGTCCACCAGAGTAAGGATGTAACTGTTCCTCCTCTTGGTCCGAGTGAGAGGTCCCACAATATCCACTGCAACCCTCTCAAAAGGTGTTTCCACTATGGGCATTTCCCCTAGAGTTGCAGGAGCAGTCCAATGCTTTGGAGCTACCCTTTGACATTCTGGACAGGATTTGACATATCTTTTTATATCCTCCGTTATCCCTGGCCAGAAGTAATGACAAGCTATATGCTGTCCTGTGGCGCTGATCCCCATGTGACCACTGAAGGGAATCGCATGCCCTAGTTCCATCACTTTATCCCTATATGAAGCGGGAAGAACCAGCTGGTTGTGACCATTTGTTCCAGTTCCGGCCTTCCTGTATATCAATTTGTTCTTCATAAAGTACTCTCCCTTGCTTGGAGGTGTGTGGCATTTGGGCAATTTCTTAAAACATGGCTTGAGTGTCCTATCCTCAGCCTGCGCCTTCCTTATCTCTTCTGGATGAGCATTTATAGGTTCACCTTCTTCCTCCTTTTTCTGTGACCTGGTCTGCACTGTCGCCATGATCACAGGTCTCTCGGGATTCCCCAAGAAGACGTATCTACACCCCAATATCAGAGGGTAGATTGGTTCATCTATCACTACTGCTCTGATTTCTCCTTCCACATAGCGAGTTTTCACCGTTATCCTTGCGATGGGAAGTGTCATGAGTGGTATGTCCTTAGTCGCCCCTTGTATTTCCACTGTTTCTGTGGTATACTGACTTGGGTCCACTAGGCTAGACTTCACAACTGAATCATAATCCAAACCTGTATCATATAGGCACCTGATGGTGACCCCATTACAAATAACATCCTCACAAACTGGGGGGTGATAAGGTTCCTGCTGTCCATTAGGATTAACCTTTAATCTTTGGTTACCCGATTTCATTGCAGCAATGTTTGAAGGTTTCCTTTTACAAAATTCGGTGTTATGGTTGTCTTTCTTACACCATTTGCATCATCTCTTTCCTTGGTTAAACGGTTTTCGTTCATTATATTTTTGGTCATTGAACTGTGAGTTTCTATCACGATAATCATTTCTTGGCCTATCAAAATTTGTCCTGCCTTTATTACCTTGTTCTCTGGTATCAAATTTACTAAAGTGCTGTGGAGCTTTAAAATTTTCTATGTGCTTCTTTTTAGTGCCACTTACCTCTGCCTGGGCTGCCTGATACCTCTCAGCGACATTCAAAACCTCCCCCAACCTCTCTGCACCTTGTTCCATGAGAAATTTTCTCAGATCTGGAGCCATGGACTCTCTTAATTGCTCTATCATGATCATCTCTTTACGATCTTGGGTCTTCCCCAGAGAAGTCCATTTCTCCAAATAGGTTTCCAGTCTGGCAGAGAATTGGTGGTATGTCTCCCCAGACAACAGTTTGGCATTTCTAAACTTCTTACGATAAAATTCACCATTCTTTTCATATCTCAATAACAAAGCCTGCTTTAGCATGTCATAATTGTCTTGGTCGTCTCTATTCATCTTAGCAAAAACTTCATAAGAAGTACCTCTAAGTAAGACTCCACCTCTCTCTCTAACCCATACGTAGTAGCTAATAGTTCGAATCTACTGAGGTACCCCTCTATGTCATCGTCTTTCTCAACAAAATGGTCTAAATGAAACCCCATAGCTGAGGTTGAGGTTCCCTGACTAGGTATAGCATCTGAGGCAAAAGGGCTGGCACCATTTTCCGGAGCATGGCCTTGTAATTCCAGCTCCCTTAGTCGTAATTCGTGCTCTCTTTGCAATCTTCTATCTTCTGCTTCCCTTTCGGCAGTCAGTCTCTTTTCTTCTGCCTCCCTTTGATGTCGTTTTTCTTCTGCCTCAATCTGCAGCCTCTTAAGTTCTTTATCAGCCTCAATTTGTAACCTCTTCTCTTCAGCTAACCTCCTATCTTCCCTTTCAATATACTTGTCACATTCTGAAGTTACATGCTGAATTAAAACTTGACCCTCCATGTTCATTTCCTTCGCCGTCAGCACAGCAGCCGATCTAAATTTTGCTAGATCTGCCATACTAAATCACACAATTTAACAATGACTAAGGTAATTTCAAGTATATAATTACTAAGGTAATATATTAATTAATTAATCACCACTGGCTGTGAAGATTCATCAACATTTACTTTCCACTTTTTATTTAAGGGACACTTTTAAATTTATACAACTCTGTCCCCACTAGTTTAATTCCCAGACCAGGAGACCCTAATATCTTTGATAAACTTAATCCCCGGACAAGACCCCAATATTTGTAGTGGTATTTGATGTTATTGTATGGTTGTTATGTTACCTAGTGTACTGGATGAGGTCAGCTGTGAAGGCTCCTGAGATAAAAGTTTATGTGAGTTACAGAAGGCCTTTCTGCTACCACTTACGACCTCAAACAGACCTATTCTACTATTATGAATGTTAGCTACGTTAAAAGTCTAGGGTACTGAAATGTAATGTGTAGGTAATAAAATACACAGACACACACATGTAAATAATAAGTCTAATAATAATAATAATAATAATAAACTCTATGATAAACTGAACTAACACTGTCTTTTAGAGTTTAAGTTTGAAAATTTTTTTAATTTATTAGTCCTGAACCAATTGTTTCTTTTGGTCAGAACATATGAAACAATATGTATTTATCAATAAAGTGCATATATATATATATTGCATAATCAAATGAAATTTTTGTACATAGGTATATTATTACATTGGTTAATATTAATAATATCTACAATGTCTTGGGAAAAACTAGCACTGGATGTTTAGTTGGGGTGGCGTCATCATGCCCAATCTATGATTATAAAGTTCCTTGTCCTTGACATATGGACTGATATTAGTGTTTATATAACAAGATTTTATTTCTTTATTGATGGTGGACACAGTTGATGAATCTACAGCAGGCCAGGTTTGCACTTAACTGGCCTGTGACGATGTAGTACAGAATTCTTGTGGCCCACTCCTCTCAGTAGCTGGAGTAAAATGTTAGGCTGCACAGGCATCCGCTCTTGTACTTCTACAAAAGCATCTGGCACAAGCGTAGTGCCAGATCAGAAACTCCGAAACCAAAATTTGTGCCATGTGTCAACACTCTGTTTACTGCGCCACTCTTACACACAACACAGCAAAACAACATTACACAGATTGGGTCAGATCTCTCTGACCAACTTAGCACATCTCACCCAGTTGTTATCAAATAGTTACAGTTTCCCAAGACTGCATTGCATCCGAAATATGTTCAATAGTTTCCTCTTCCATCCAATAAGGTGGGTGATATGTTCCCACTGATCTCAAATATAGATCCGCCTTCCATAGTCTTAGATATGTTTTCATATATTATTTGTTTGTCTCTAGGCCCTGGACTGCTGCTGGGGACCTAGAGTAAGCACTCACTTGTCGTAATCATTTCTCATGATATGGCAGTATCAATCACTCAAAATATTAAATTAAACAAGATAAATGCTTTTTCCCTTACCACAATTCAGAATTGAGACCACAGTTACGTAGTACTAGCAAAACTCAGCTGAGCTGCTGGCTAGATTAGGGCGTCCCACTGATTTTTATTTAATAATTCCTGGAAATCACCTCTAGCAGTAACGAACTGTGTCAATGGACAGTCTTCTATAAAATGTCACAAGCGAGCGTCTGTCTTTCAGTACAATAAAAGCTTTTGTCCAATCAACGGACTTCCCCTCTAACTTTTCAAATATTCAAAATATAAATGTCCAATTTCATTCCAGTCTCAGTCTAGTATGTAGTATTTTTCTGTCGGTCTGTCCGTCTCAACTTGGCTTTTTCCCAAAATTACACTTGTTTTTTGGACTAACTACAAGAAAAAACTACACAAACCTGCCCCACTTACTTATACGATTTCTATGCTAAGTTATTTTTAGCTACTATCCTCCGACTTTGCCCCTAGTTCATTGCAGTTTGATTTTTGCATTTTTAGGCTCAAGGACGCCAAAATGTAACTTTAGTGAAAATATGCACAAAAAACTGTTCGCTAGTCTGTATTGAACAATACAGTCTTTCGTCAATATCTTCCGTGTTATCTGTCCGTCTGTGTAATTAAAAGTATATTATTTCTCTGCTCAAGATGGGCTATCAAACTAGCTAGTTTTTATTTTCATAAACTTATTATTAAGAAAAAAACTACTTTTCTCAAGGTTAGTTTTGAAATTTGTTTTTGAACCTTCGTGTACGGCGTTTGCCGCTATATTCAAATTAAAACGACCAATTACCGTAAACCGTCTAAGATACGTCTGTTTCTAATAAGAGCTAAGGTCTTTTTTTTTGTCCATTTCCTCACTGTGTGTCAACTAGTGGCGTAATTTTTTCCTTTAAACTACAAATTGCGTCTTTTTTGCCTTTTAGATTCAGACACGTGTTCAGACCGTCATAATTTTTTTTCTTTTATCTCCGTTTCTACCCCGTCTAAAAGGATATGTCGTTTAGTTTGCATGTTCCAACTAGTTAGTTTGAATGGCGCTAGAAAGCGCTGGCATAGGTGAAGAAGCCTCGGCATATCTTGCCTATATTTTTATCCCTACGTGTTATTTTACCTGTTATCTTTATAATTGGAGATATTTTAACGTTGTATCACTGTATTTTCACCACAGACTCGGTACATCTCGTGGTCTCTCGCAGCACTGTGGTCCCTCTCGTTAGCATGTAGTCGATGCCGGCAATCTATTTCGAAGGAAGAACACAATTGTTTGCTATTTCCTTAATTATTTTATGTAAAATGTTAATTCATTATATGTTTTGAAGTGAGATTGAAATAATGTTCTTTATAGCTATGTATTTAAGTTAAGCTAGAAAAATACTAGTGAAACAATGGGAGGGGAAAAGGCGCTGTCGTTGGATAGGACACGCATTAATGAAACAGTTGATAACATTACAAGGATGTCTTTGTTCTGGAATCCCCAGTGTAAGAGATTTAGAGAGAGACTAAAAACGAACATGGACTTAGAAACAGACTTGAAAGGGATGAAGAAGACATGGACAAGTCTTGAACGGATGACACAGAATGGGAAGCTAGGCGTGAATTTGTTGAAGACCTCAGCTCTGCGGGGTAATGATGGGTTGTAGGGGGGGGGGGGGGGGGAAAGAGATTTTCAGTGAAGATACGTTCTCAGCGCAGCACATTAGACTTAGAAATAATTGAAATAGTCATTTTGGTACCCGAATTAGTTACCTTCCCGTACATTACGTTATTAAATCGGGGCATTGGTGTATTGCCATTGCTTCTGGTGTACTGCTTCAGTGACATTATCTCATGTTATGAATCCAGATAATACGACAGTGATTATGGCAAATTATGTTACAAACAGTGAAATGTACTAATATTATACGTGAGAGAAAAAAATAAAACTTTACCCATTACGAAAGACACACAAAAAAGCCTAATTTCACCAGGCTTTAGTCTGACTCCTATCATTGGATTGGATTTCGCAACAGAGACAAACAAGGTCACTGTACCGGTTGATTATAGGCGTAAGTGTTGTAATCGGATCTTCGTTGCATTTGACATATTTCGGCCATATTTTTGTGTCTGCGCTTCGAAAAAGACAATTTGTCTTGTTCAGTCAGATGACTTTTTTCCTGTGCTATATATGGAGAGAGAGCCATCTCAGAAATATTTTAATGTGCCCGCAGTTTTTTGTGTAGCAGATGATTCACAGTGCTGCATATTGACTGTTGAAATGATCAGTATACAAGGTAATATACCGACTCCGAATTTCAAACGAGATTGCCTTTCCCTGAATAGCATGATTTTATGAATGTCGGTTTGCATTATCGAACACATTTTTTAACAAGCACTTGAGGGTCTCCCCTGAGAAAACAAGGAAATGTCACGTACTGAATTATAGTGAATTTATTCATTTGGTCGTGACACTGAGAAATAAAGCTTAATAACAGTATTAAAAAAAAAAAAGGGTAAATGCACTGTTTTGAACTGTCTCTAAATAGGGAATAGGGTAGTCCATTTAGTGTTAAAAATGAGATCAGAAAGTGCCTCATTTCGCAGTCAGGATTGATACATGTTCAAGGCTAAACGTAAAAACATGCCACAGTATAAATCGACTTGGAGTTTAAGCCTGTTTCTGTGAAATTATGAACCGGTATCTGTACCACGTGATGGACGGAAATCGTGGTTTTGGGAAAGTTACTCGGACAAATTATGTCTCATAGTACATACATTTACACATATATTGAACATGGTTAGAAACGGCTTCCATCTTCACTTCTGCAATGAATCTGATCATAATGTCCTGATTTCTGACATTGGTGGAATGGTTGACTCCAAGAATCATCATATGTTCGTTTTGACGCTGTGTACGGCAGAATCTATACACCTGAAATCTCTTACGGTTTCTGTTGAAATATAATAAATTAGACAACGATGAGCACTAGCGTCATCTTAACAAGCGTTTGACCTTCAGCCATGTAGTGGCACGAAGAGCGGATAAATAGGAATACTGCGGATAACCTAATACACGATTGTCGAGATTGAGGCCAGGACCACCACCGGCTCTGAAATGATTGTGATTATTATAATGCTGAAGATTCTAAACTTGGTGAGTACGAGTAAATGTATCATCTTTGTTTTAGATTGTCAGTAAATGAGTAGATGTAGAGATGGTTGGTTTTTAGTGCATGCTCAATAAAACGGGTATTTATCCTGTGCATGGAATACCTAGTGCAACCTCATTTGGGTTTTAAATATGGTATATAGTGTTACTTATTATATATAGTATATTACATTTGTTGTTTTTCATGTGTTAGTCCTTCCAGACTGCAGATTCTCTGGTATTTGTTGTCATGTTTCCTAATGCCTGTGGTATTCTTTAATATCTTTCTCTTCTTCACCCTGCTTCGTTTGAGAGGTTGTTTTCTGAGATGAATATGAGAAAACGAAGGAAGGAAACATTCACTCCTTCCTCTCTCTCTCTCTCTCTCTCTCTCTCTCTCGCTCTCTCTGTCTCTGTCTGTGTATTTTTTGCCGCATTGTCGTTATTTCTTTAATAAAGCACAAATGCTGACATAACAGACCTGACAATAATTATGAACTTACAAGTATAACGTAACAAACTGCAGCTGTGTGAATATGCATTCATTCAATTCCCTTTTTGCTTAGCAAGGAGCAAGGGGCCACAACTGCAGCTGGTCTCTGCAGGACGTCTACGACAAAGCATTTATGTGCCCTGCAGCTGTGGTTTTTGAAGCAATTTGTTTTACATTAAGTTTCTTCCTTTTCATTTCCTGTCCCCTTCCACGAAGCAAATAAGCCCGTCAACACAGACAGACACTTGGAAGCTTTAATTAACAAAAACATACTTACAGAAACTGAAAACAGATACCTATATATAAATATATATAGCAACTTTGCCGGGAATTGAATGCAGAACGTTTGCTTGGAACGCAACCATTCTAACGACCGGCGGGCCTTGGTATATTAGGTTGTTGTTTTTTTTTATTTTAAATCTGAAATATTTTATTATTATTACTGTTTGTTTGTTTTTATTTGTTTGTCTATACAGTGCCTAATAGGAACGAGCAGGATGAATGTATTAATAGAGTCACATTATAATACTTACGTACTTAGGTGTTCCTCTTCTACCGTGAGGTGTAGAGGTTTGGAAGAGAGAGCGCCATACTATCCTATCGGCTGTCTTCCTCCTGGCCTGGTTCCATTCTAGTCCTCGGTCCTTCAGAGATTGTCTAATGTTGTCCTCCCAGCGGACTCTGGGTCGTCCTGGGGATCTGGATTCATGGCTCTTAGTTTCCCATACTTGTCGCGGTAGCCGATCTTCTCCCATTCTGCAGACATGGCCAAACAATCTTAGTTGGGACTGTTCTACTTGGATCAGCAGGGGCTGGGTTTTTAGGTTTATAATGATAATTATGATTTAATTTTTCAGATTATAATGATAATCGATATATTTGTTGTTAAAATGTTGAAACACATTGATCAGTGATCCGACTGATACACTCACACCAACGACGCCTCTATTTTATGATTGTTACTGTCCGTGGTTGAAGCCTTTCACAGTATTTTATACCTCCTAAAATTGCCACCTGTGACCACGTTTACAGACTATACAACACTAAGAAAGGGAAAAAAACGTAAGAAAGCACATATCTGTACATTGTTGATTTTATTTTTTAATCTGTTTACTCCCTGACTGTCGGATTTTGTTAGAATGAAATAAATTATCTTTGTTATCAGAACCGCCTAACAGTATTTTCCCTTTTCTGTTCCTGCTTTGTTACTTGGGTCATTAACGTAGCTTCATCTGAAACCACGAGATAGAGTTTTTATAGATTAGTTGACATTGCCACAGAGACCGATTTGACTGAGTGATAGGGGAAGTTTGTGAACATTTAACAACCTAACTCTATTGTTTGTCCTGCGGTCTCGAAATGTCCATCGATTGTGATCAGCCGCGGATCTGGCAGTTAACAAGTCAGCTGTAATGGAGAACTTTGCCACATCTTTGTTTTCCCCTTTTTAATTTTTCCCTAATTAAATTTCAGGTGATATATATCAGCATCGCTACGGTTAATTGGAATGTATGCGTGTTTGTATGGTATGCATGTGTGCATGCCAGAATAATCATAAAGTATGTTTTTAATCTTTTTACTGACGTATAGGCAGTAAAATGTTGTTCTAATAGCACAGTGAATGCAGGTATCGTATTTTCACAATTGGAGTGATAGTGCTGAAGTATGCACGTTATAGTAAATATATTTAAAAAAAAAAAAATTGTGATAAAATTAACCGTGATACAACGTTAAAATATCTCCAAAGATAAAATGTAGGGATAAAAATAATGCGTAAGCTACTAGAAGACATGATCGCCCATGCCGCGGGTCACTACCCGCCATGAAATTAACTTGTTAGACGTGAAGGCAAAACGTTTACCCTTGTAGACGGGATGAGAACGGAGATCAAAAAGAAAAATATGACTGAACACGTGCTTGAAACTAGCAAGGCTAAAAAGACGCAATTGGTGGGGAAAGGAAAAAAATTCACGTCCCCAAGTTGACACGAGGTAAAAAAATGGACAAAAGGGACCTTAGCTATTATACGCAACAGTCATTTCTTGGACGCTTTTACGATACTTAGTCCCTTTATTTGAATTCAGCGGCAAACGCATTACAGAAGATGCTCGAACATATTTCAAAAAAAAAAAAAAACAACTAACCTTGAAAAGTAACTTTTTCTTAATAATAATGTTAGGAATATAAAACCTAGCTGGCCTGATGGCCCATCTTGAGCAGAGAAATAATATGCTTTCATTTATACAGACGGATAGATAATAATGAAGATATTGACAAAAGACTGTGTTGTTCATATCAGCGAGCGACTGCATTGAAACAAAAACATGTCACTAATTTTCAAAAAATTGCGGCCTTGAGACTCAAGTGCTAAAATCTAGATGAATGAAAGAGAGGGGGAATTAGTGGAAAGTTGTGGCTAAAAATAACTCTAGAGGCAGATTCGTGTAGGAAATGCATGTATAAACAAGTGTGTTTTTTGTAAAAAAAAAACGCAAGTAGAGACAGACGGACCAACAGACAATAATACATACTTGACTGAGGTATGACTGAATTGACTTTTGGTAGGAGGTTTGAAATTTGAAAAGGGGGAAAGGCGGTGATTGGCCACAGATAAACATATTATCGGCGCTCAGACGCGCATTTTTGCCATTCATCATAAATTGTCCAGTAGTAGACACAGTAATTCTTCAGTGGTGTAATTCCCAGAAGCTAATTGCAATATTTAGAGGGACGCCATACTAGAGCCAGCAGCTCAGCTGAGTTTTGCTAGCATATAACTGTGTTCTCTATTCATAATTCTGGTAAGACTGAAAGTATTTCTTTGTATATTTTAATATTGTTTAATGTTTCGAGTGAATTGATACTGCCATATCATAATCTATCCCTTACAACAAGTAAGGATTCGCTCTAGATCCCCAGCCCCAGTTCAGGGTCTAGAGACAAACAAAATACATAAACGCCAGCAAGGATTATGAAGGGCGGATCAAGTGTTGAGATCAGTGGAACATATCACCTATCCTATTCAATGGCAGGAAGCTAATGAACATATTTCAGAATATGTAGTCTTGGGGAACTTATACTATGTGAAACCAACTTGGTAAGATGTGCTGTATGGTCAGAGAGATCTGACCCCGTCTATGTGGTGTTGTTGTGTAGTGTTGAGTGTAGAAGTGGCTCAGGAGGTAGAGTTCTGACACATGACCCAATACTTTTATTTCAGAACTGTGAGTTTTTTATTTGGCACCAAAGTGGTGTCAAATGCTGTGTTGAAAAAATACAAGTGAGGACCCGTGCAGTATAGTATTTTGGCAGAGCAGCCTTATATTGCCCCCAAGCACGGAGAGGTGGGGCCACCAGATTCCAGCACCAGAACTACTCAGTCAAAGATACGTGAGCGTCTGGCCTGCTGGACATTCACCAACTTAGTTTCTAACTACACACCAACTATATTCCCATCAACTAGAACATACCATGTTGGGAAATAAACTTGTATTCCTCCCATCAGTAAATGGACAATGTTTGGTAGTCATAGACTGGGAGTGATGAAGCCACCCCAACAGCACATCCATTAATCGTTCTCCCAGATAAATTACAAATATAAACAGTAGTAATATTAACTAGTCTTGTAAAATACATATGTACACACCATTCATTTATTATGCCATATATTCATGCATTTCATTCATAATTTCAAAACCTTTCATATGTTCTGACCAAAATAAAACCTTGGTTCAGAACAAATAAACTTAAAGAAAATTTAATATCAAAATTTTAAACAGCTTGAGTTAGTTCAGTGTGTTATAAATTTTTATTAATATTATTAGACTTATTAAATATCTGTGTGTGTGTTTGTATATACTAATACAACACCTTACATTTCAGTACCCTAGATTTTTAACGTAGCCACATTCATTAGTAAAAAAAGATATGTGTGAGGTCGTAAGTGGTAGCAAGAAGGGCCTTCTGTAAATTCACAGCTACATTTATCTCAGGAGCCTTCACAGCTGACCTCATGCATCACACTAGGTAATATCACAACCATACAGTACCATCAAATCCACTACATATATTGGGGGCTCGTCCGGGATAATTAGCTTATTAGTAATATTAGGATCTCCTGGTGGGAGAATTAAAATTAGGGGAACAAATGTAAAAATTAAAAGTGTCCCTTAAAATTAAAAGTGAAATTAAAAGTTGGTGAATCTTCACAGCCAGTGGTAATTAATTAGTTAACTGGCTAATTAGAATTACATTAGTCTATAGTAATTAGAATGACTTTAGTGGTTGGAAAGTTTACCTTGATCATTGTATTGTGTGTGATGGCGGAGCTAGCCAAGTTCAGATTCGCTGCTGTGCTAACGGCGGAGGATATGGGAATGGATGGTCAGGTTTTAATTCAATATGTAACGGCTGAATGTGATAAGTATATTGAACGGGAAGAAAGAAGATTAGAAAAAGAGGCTGAAAGAAAATTAGAGTCTGAAAGGTTGGCTGAAGAGAAGAGGTTAGAAGCTGAAAAAGAAATTAAGAGGCTGCAGATTGAGGCTGAGGCTAAGAGGCTGCAGATTGAGTCTGACAAGGAGGCTAAAGCATTAGAGGCAGAAGAAAAACGACAGCAAAGGGAGGCAGAAGATAAAAAGGCCGAAAGGGAGGCAGAAGATAGAAAGTTGCAAAGGGAGCACGAATTACGGGAGCTGGAGCTACAAGGCCAGGCTCCTGAAAATGGTGCCAGCCCCTTTGCCTCAGATGCTACGCCCAGTCTGGGAGCCTCAACATCAGCTATGGGGTTTCATTTAGACCATTTTGTTGGAAAAGACGATGACATAGAGGGGTACCTCGGACGTTTTGAGTTATTAGCTACTACATATGGGTTAGAGAGAGAGAGGTGGAGTTTAAAGTTATCACAGGGACTGAGAGGTACTTCTTATGAAGTCTTCGCAAAAATGAACAGAGAAGACCAAGACAATTATGACATGTTAAAGCAGGCTTTGTTATTAAGGTACGAAAAAAATGGTGAATTTTATCGTAAGAAATTTAGAAATGCCAAACTGTTGTCTGGGGAGACATACCACCAATTCTCTGCCAGACTGGAAACCTATTTGGAGAAATGGACGGCTCTGGGGAAGACCCAAGATCTTAAAGAGATGATCATGATAGAGCAATTGAGAGAGTCCATGGCTCCAGACATGAGAAAATTTCTCATGGAACAAGGTGCAGAGAAGTTGGGGGAGGTTTTAAATGTCGCTGAAAGGTATCAGGCAGCCCAGGCAGAGGTAAGTGGCTCTAAAAAGAAGCACATAGAAACTTTTAAAGCTCCACAGCCATTTAATAAATTTGAAAATAGAGAACAGGGTAATAAGGGCAGGACAAACTTTGAACGGCCAAGAAATGACTATCGAGACAGAAACTCACAGTTCAATGACCAAAAATCCAATGAAAGAAAACCGTTTAACCAAGGAAAAAGATGGTGTAAATGGTGCAAGAAAGATAACCATAACACCGAATTTTGTAGAAGGAAACCTTCAAACATTGCTGCAATGAAGTCGGGGACTCAAAGATTAAAGGTTAATCCTAATGGACAGCAGGAACCTTATCACCCCCCAGTTTGTGAGGATGTTATTTGTAATGGGGTCACCATAAGGTGCCTTTATGATACAGGTTTGGATTATGATTCAGTTGTGAAGTCTAGCCTAGTGGACCCAAGTCAGTATACCACAGAAACAGTGGAAATACAAGGGGCAACTAAGGACATACCACTCATGACACTTCCCATCGCAAGGATAACGGTGAAAACTCGCTATGTGGAAGGAGAAATCAGAGCAGCAGTGATAGATGAACCAATCTACCCTCTGATATTGGGGTGTAGATACGTCTTCTTTGGGAATCCCGAGAGACCTGTGATCATGGCGACAGTGCAGACCAGGTCACAGAAGAAGGAGGAAGAAGGTGAACCTATAAATGCTCATCCAGAGGAGATGAGGAAGGCGCAGGCTGAGGATAGGACACTCAAGCCATGTTTTAAAAAATTGCCCAAATGCCACACACCTCCGAGCAAGGGGGAATATTTTATGAAGAACAAACTATTATACAGGAAGGCCGGAACTGGAACAAATGGTCACAACCAGCTGGTTCTTCCCACTTCATATAGGGATAAAGTGATGGAACTCGGGCATGCAATTCCCTTCAGTGGTCACATGGGGATCAGCGCCACAGGACAGCGTATAGCTTGTCATTACTTCTGACCAGGGATAACGGAGGATATAAAAAGATATGTCAAATCCTGTCCAGAATGTCAAAGGGTAGCTCCAAAGCACTGGACTGCTCCTGCAACTCTAGGGGAAATGCCCATAGTGGGAACACCTTTTGAGAGGGTTGCAGTGGATATTGTGGGACCTCTCACTCGGACCAAGAGGAGGAACAGTTACATCCTTACTCTGGTGGACACTTGTTCTATGTGGGGAGAGGCGGTAGCCCTGCCATCAATTGATTCAAAACATGTAGCAGAGGCACTACTTACAATATTCACAAGATTAGGATTCCCGCATCAAATCTTGACTGATAATGGCTCTCAGTTCAAGGGGAAACTAACGGAAGAAGTTTTTAAGCTATTTCAAGCCAGACACTTTCATTGTAGTCCGTACCATCCGCAAGGGAACGGCCAGGTAGAGAGGTTCAGTGGGACTCTCATTTCTATCCTGAGAAAGCTGGCACACGAAAAACCGGATCTGTGGGACCAATTCCTGCCCGCCGCATTGTTTGCGTATCGGGAGGTACCACATAGTTCAACCGGGATGGCTCCCGCAACTCTGCTATTTGGGAGGCCAATAAAAGGTCCATTAGAAGCGCTATTAAGGACCTGGACAGATGAGAAGGCGGAAGAGACTGTTACCTCATCTTATCAATACGTGAACGAACTGACCACTCGTCTGAAAGCTGGATGGAAACTGGCAAATGATAATTTGAAACAAGCCAGGAAGAAACATGCAGCATATTTTAATAGGAAGGCAAAGGACAGAGAACTAGCTGTGGGAGAGAAGGTGCTGCTTCTACTACCCGGTAGCCAGAATAAATTACAAATTGGATGGCAAGGTCCATATACGGTTCTAGAGAAGGTGTCTAGAACAAACTATAAAATTGACAAAAAGGGGAAGGAGAAAGTTTATCATGTAAACCTGTTAAAGAAGTATCTGGACAGACCACTCCAGGAAAGCACCCCCTTACTGACCTTGGCTATCGCAACTCAAATGCAAAAGGAACCACTCACCTCACATGAATACCCATTACATCCTTGTGAAACAGCAGCACAGGTAAAAGTCAGTAAGCACCTGACTAAAAACCAGAGAGAGAGAGTTCAACAGGTTCTGGAGGAACATACAGATGTATTAACAGATAAACCAGGCCATACAAATTTGCTACAGTATGACATGAAACTGGTAGACTCAAACCCAATCTGTATGAGAGCCTATTCTATTCCGTTCGCGAAGGAGAAGGCATTGAAGGAAGAAATAGATTATTTGTTGAAGGAGGGGATTATTTCACACAGTGAATCATCTTTTAGCTCCAGTGTCGTTTTGTTGAGGAAACCGTCTGGGGAACACAGACTGTGCATAGATTACAGGAAACTGAATGCTGTCACAGAAGGACAAGTGGATCCATTACCAGACACAAAACAGTTATTTGCCAGATTAAACAAGGCAAAATACTTTTCAAAGGTGGATCTTAGTAAAGGCTATTACCAGATTCCAGTGAAGCCTGAAGTGAGACCTTATTTAGCATTTAGCACATCGGAAGGACATTATGAATTCAACATGCTACCATTCGGACTGAAAAATGCTCCGAGTGTATTTTCAAGGATGATGCGCAAATTGTTGGATCCCCTGAATAACCCATGTATCACGAATTTCATGGATGATATTCTCGTCGCCACAGAGACATTTGAAGAACACATTGACGCTCTAAAAATGTTATTTAATAGGCTTAGGGAGGCGAACTTAACTGCTAGGCCAACAAAATGTTGTATTGGATGCAAAGAGTTGGAATTCTTGGGACACACTGTATATCAGGGTAACATGACCCCTGATCCCAAGAACTTGGAAAAACTGCAGAGAGCACCTAGACCACAAACAAAAAAGGACGTGCGATCATTCGTGTCGTTATGCGGATTTTTTATCAAAAATACATCAAAGATTTTAACTCTATTTGTGCTCCTCTGACTGATCTGACTCGCAAGGGACTTCCAGATAAAATTATTTGGACTGCGCAAAGTGAATTAGCGTTCCAAGACTTAAAGGAAAAACTCACTAGCAAGCCTATTCTCAAACTGCCTGATTTGACACAGGACTTTGTCGTAAGAACAGATGCAAGTAATGTAGGACTCGGGGCGGCTTTGTTGCAAAGATCATCTTCACCTGATGGGGAACTGAACCCAGTCGCTTATGCAAGCCGCAAATTGAATAAGGCGGAGCAAGGATATTCCACAAGCGAAAAAGAATGTTTAGCGTTAATCTGGGCAATAAAGAAGTTTCAAATCTATCTGTATGGTAGGACTTTTGTGGTCCAGACGGATCATCAGCCCCTCGTATTCTTATCTCAGGCTAAGCATGAAAACGCAAGATTGCTGAGGTGGTCTTTATTGCTTCAACCTTATCAGTTTAGTATCCAATATATCCCAGGCAAATTGAATGTCGGTGCAGATTTCCTCAGTCGGCACCCCTGTGATCAAAATTAGAGTAGTGGCAGGCGTGAGGAGTAATTTTATCTATGTGTATCACTGGTTTTGGAACTTGCAGTAGGCATGTTTTCAAGTGGGGAGATTGTGATAAAATTAACCGTGATACAGCGTTAAAATATCTCCAAAGATAAAATGTAGGGATAAAAATAATGCGTAAGCTACTAGAAGACATGATCGCCCATGCCGCGGGTCACTACCCGCCATGAAATTAACTTGTTAGACGTGAAGGCAAAACGTTTACCCTTGTAGACGGGATGAGAACGGAGATTTAAAAAAAAAAATATGACTGAACACGTGCTTGAAACTAGCAAGGCTAAAAAGACGCAATTGGTGGGGAAAGGAAAAAAAATTCACGTCCCCAAGTTGACACAAGGTAAAGAAATGGACAAAAGGGACCTTAGCTATTATACGCAACAGTCATTTCTTGGACGCTTTTACGATACTTAGTCCCTTTATTTGAATTCAGCGGCAAACGCATTACAGAAGATGCTCGAACATATTTCAAAAAAAAAAAAAAACTAACCTTGAAAAGTAACTTTTTCTTAATAATAATGTTAGGAATATAAAACCTAGCTGGCCTGATGGCCCATCTTGAGCAGAGAAATAATATGCTTTCATTTATACAGACGGATAGATAATAATGAAGATATTGACAAAAGACTGTGTTGTTCATATCAGCGAGCGACTGCATTGAAACAAAAAAATGTCACTAATTTTCAAAAAATTGCGGCCTTGAGACTCAAGTGC
The DNA here is from genome assembly GCA_024509875.1 of Oreohelix idahoensis. Taxonomy (NCBI): domain Eukaryota; kingdom Metazoa; phylum Mollusca; class Gastropoda; order Stylommatophora; family Oreohelicidae; genus Oreohelix; species Oreohelix idahoensis. The sequence goes on from JAMPIV010019696.1 coordinate 50,095, forward strand.
TAAAATCTAGATGAATGAAAGAGAGGGGGAATTAGTGGAAAGTTGTGGCTAAAAATAACTCTAGAGGCAGATTCGTGTAGGAAATGCATGTATAAACAAGTGTGTTTTTGTAAAAAACGCAAGTAGAGACAGACGGACCAACAGACAATAATACATACTTGACTGAGGTATGACTGAATTGACTTTTGGTAGGAGGTTTGAAATTTGAAAAGGGGGAAAGGCGGTGATTGGCCACAGATAAACATATTATCGGCGCTCAGACGCGCATTTTTGCCATTCATCATAAATTGTCCAGTAGTAGACACAGTAATTCTTCAGTGGTGTAATTCCCAGAAGCTAATTGCAATATTTAGAGGGACGCCATACTAGAGCCAGCAGCTCAGCTGAGTTTTGCTAGCATATAACTGTGTTCTCTATTCATAATTCTGGTAAGACTGAAAGTATTTCTTTGTATATTTTAATATTGTTTAATGTTTCGAGTGATTTGATACTGCCATATCATAATCTATCCCTTACAACAAGTAAGGATTCGCTCTAGATCCCCAGCCCCAGTTCAGGGTCTAGAGACAAACAAAATACATAAACGCCAGCAAGGATTATGAAGGGCGGATCAAGTGTTGAGATCAGTGGAACATATCACCTATCCTATTCAATGGCAGGAAGCTAATGAACATATTTCAGAATATGTAGTCTTGGGGAACTTATACTATGTGAAACCAACTTGGTAAGATGTGCTGTATGGTCAGAGAGATCTGACCCCGTCTATGTGGTGTTGTTGTGTAGTGTTGTGTGTAGAAGTGGCTCAGGAGGTAGAGTTCTGACACATGACCCAATACTTTTATTTCAGAACTGTGAGTTTTTTATTTGGCACCAAAGTGGTGTCAAATGCTGTGTTGTAAAATACAAGTGAGGACCCGTGCAGTATAGTATTTTGGCAGAGCAGCCTTATATTGCCCCCAAGCACGGAGAGGTGGGGCCACCAGATTCCAGCACCAGAACTACTCAGTCAAAGATACGTGAGCGTCTGGCCTGCTGGACATTCACCAACTTATTTTCTAACTACACACCAACTATATTCCCATCAACTAGAACATACCATGTTGGGAAATAAACTTGTATTCCTCCCATCAGTAAATGGACAATGTTTGGTAGTCATAGACTGGGAGTGATGAAGCCACCCCAACAGCACATCCATTAATCGTTCTCCCAGATAAATTACAAATATAAACAGTAGTAATATTAACTAGTCTTGTAAAATACATATGTACACACCTTTCATTTATTATGCCATATATTCATGCATTTCATTCATAATTTCAAAACCTTTCATATGTTCTGACCAAAATAAAACCTTGGTTCAGAACAAATAAACTTAAAGAAAATTTAATATCAAAATTTTAAACAGCTTGAGTTAGTTCAGTGTGTTATAAAGTTTATTAATATTATTAGACTTATTAAATATCTGTGTGTGTGTTTGTATATACTAATACAACACCTTACATTTCAGTACCCTAGATTTTTAACGTAGCCACATTCATTAGTAAAAAAGATATGTGTGAGGTCGTAAGTGGTAGCAAGAAGGGCCTTCTGTAAATTCACAGCTACATTTATCTCAGGAGCCTTCACAGCTGACCTCATGCATCACACTAGGTAATATCACAACCATACAGTACCATCAAATCCACTACATATATTGGGGGCTCGTCCGGGATAATTAGCTTATTAGTAATATTAGGATCTCCTGGTGGGAGAATTAAAATTAGGGGAACAAATGTAAAAATTAAAAGTGTCCCTTAAAATTAAAAGTGAAATTAAAAGTTGGTGAATCTTCACAGCCAGTGGTAATTAATTAGTTAACTGGCTAATTAGAATTACTTTAGTCTATAGTAATTAGAATTACTTTAGTGGTTGGAAATTTTACCTTGATCATTGTATTGTGTGTGATGGCGGAGCTAGCTAAGTTCAGATCAGCTGCTGTGCTAACGGCGAGGGATATGGGAATGGATGGTCAGGGTTTAATTCAATATGTAACGGCTGAATGTGATAAGTATATTGAACGGGAAGAAAGAAGATTAGAAAAAGAGGCTGAAAGAAAATTAGAGTCTGAAAGGTTGGCTGAAGAGAAGAGGTTAGAAGCTGAAAAAGAAATTAAGAGGCTGCAGATTGAGGCTGAGGCTAAGAGGCTGCAGATTGAGTCTGACAAGGAGGCTAAAGCATTAGAGGCAGAAGAAAAACGACAGCAAAGGGAGGCAGAAGATAAAAAGGCCGAAAGGGAGGCAGAAGATAGAAAGTTGCAAAGGGAGCACGAATTACGGGAGCTGGAGCTACAAGGCCAGGCTCCTGAAAATGGTGCCAGCCCCTTTGCCTCAGATGCTACGCCCAGTCTGGGAGCCTCAACATCAGCTATGGGGTTTCATTTAGACCATTTTGTTGGAAAAGACGATGACATAGAGGGGTACCTCGGACGTTTTGAGTTATTAGCTACTACATATGGGTTAGAGAGAGAGAGGTGGAGTTTAAAGTTATCACAGGGACTGAGAGGTACTTCTTATGATGTCTTCGCAAAAATGAACAGAGAAGACCAAGACAATTATGACATGTTAAAGCAGGCTTTGTTATTAAGGTACGAAAAAAATGGTGAATTTTATCGTAAGAAATTTAGAAATGCCAAACTGTTGTCTGGGGAGACATACCACCAATTCTCTGCCAGACTGGAAACCTATTTGGAGAAATGGACGGCTCTGGGGAAGACCCAAGATCTTAAAGAGATGATCATGATAGAGCAATTGAGAGAGTCCATGGCTCCAGACATGAGAAAATTTCTCATGGAACAAGGTGCAGAGAAGTTGGGGGAGGTTTTAAATGTCGCTGAAAGGTATCAGGCAGCCCAGGCAGAGGTAAGTGGCTCTAAAAAGAAGCACATAGAAACTTTTAAAGCTCCACAGCCATTTAATAAATTTGAAAATAGAGAACAGGGTAATAAGGGCAGGACAAACTTTGAACGGCCAAGAAATGACTATCGAGACAGAAACTCACAGTTCAATGACCAAAAATCCAATGAAAGAAAACCGTTTAACCAAGGAAAAAGATGGTGTAAATGGTGCAAGAAAGATAACCATAACACCGAATTTTGTAGAAGGAAACCTTCAAACATTGCTGCAATGAAGTCGGGGGACTCAAAGATTAAAGGTTAATCCTAATGGACAGCAGGAACCTTATCACCCCCCAGTTTGTGAGGATGTTATTTGTAATGGGGTCACCATAAGGTGCCTTTATGATACAGGTTTGGATTATGATTCAGTTGTGAAGTCTAGCCTAGTGGACCCAAGTCAGTATACCACAGAAACAGTGGAAATACAAGGGGCGACAAAGGACATACCACTCATGACACTTCCCATCGCAAGGATAACGGTGAAAACTCGCTATGTGGAAGGAGAAATCAGAGCAGCAGTGATAGATGAACCAATCTACCCTCTGATATTGGGGTGTAGATACGTCTTCTTGTGGAATCCCGAGAGACCTGTGATCATGGCGACAGTGCAGACCAGGTCACAGAAGAAGGAGGAAGAAGGTGAACCTATAAATGCTCATCCAGAGGAGATGAGGAAGGCGCAGGCTGAGGATAGGACACTCAAGCCATGTTTTAAAAAAATTGCCCAAATGCCACACACCTCCGAGCAAGGGGGAATATTTTATGAAGAACAAACTATTATACAGGAAGGCCGGAACTGGAACAAATGGTCACAACCAGCTGGTTCTTCCCACTTCATATAGGGATAAAGTGATGGAACTCGGGCATGCAATTCCCTTCAGTGGTCACATGGGGATCAGCGCTACAGGACAGCGTATAGCTTGTCATTACTTCTGACCAGGGATAACGGAGGATATAAAAAGATATGTCAAATCCTGTCCAGAATGTCAAAGGGTAGCTCCAAAGCACTGGACTGCTCCTGCAACTCTAGGGGAAATGCCCATAGTGGGAACACCTTTTGAGAGGGTTGCAGTGGATATTGTGGGACCTCTCACTCGGACCAAGAGGAGGAACAGTTACATCCTTACTCTGGTGGACACTTGTTCTATGTGGGGAGAGGCGGTAGCCCTGCCATCAATTGATTCAAAACATGTAGCAGAGGCACTACTTACAATATTCACAAGATTAGGATTCCCGCATCAAATCTTGACTGATAATTGCTCTCAGTTCAAGAGGAAACTAACGGAAGAAGTTTTTAAGCTATTTCAAGCCAGACACTTTCATTGTAGTCCGTACCATCCGCAAGGGAACGGCCAGGTAGAGAGGTTCAGTGGGACTCTCATTTCTATCCTGAGAAAGCTGGCACACGAAAAACCGGATCTGTGGGATCAATTCCTGCCCGCCGCATTGTTTGCGTATCGGGAGGTACCACATAGTTCAACCGGGATGGCTCCCGCAACTCTGCTATTTGGGAGGCCAATAAAAGGTCCATTAGAAGCGCTATTAAGGACCTGGACAGATGAGAAGGCGGAAGAGACTGTTACCTCATCTTATCAATACGTGAACGAACTGACCACTCGTCTGAAAGCTGGATGGAAACTGGCAAATGATAATTTGAAACAAGCCAGGAAGAAACATGCAGCATATTTTAATAGGAAGGCAAAGGACAGAGAACTAGCTGTGGGAGAGAAGGTGCTGCTTCTACTACCCGGTAGCCAGAATAAATTACAAATTGGATGGCAAGGTCCATATACGGTTCTAGAGAAGGTGTCTAGAACAAACTATAAAATTGACAAAAAGGGGAAGGAGAAAGTTTATCATGTAAACCTGTTAAAGAAGTATCTGGACAGACCACTCCAGGAAAGCACCCCCTTACTGACCTTGGCTATCGCAACTCAAATGCAAAAGGAACCACTCACCTCACATGAATACCCATTACATCCTTGTGAAACAGCAGCACAGGTAAAAGTCAGTAAGCACCTGACTAAAAACCAGAGGGAGAGAGTTCAACAGGTTCTGGAGGAACATACAGATGTATTAACAGATAAACCAGGCCATACAAATTTGCTACAGTATGACATGAAACTGGTAGACTCAAACCCAATCTGTATGAGAGCCTATTCTATTCCTTTCGCGAAGGAGAAGGCATTGAAGGAAGAAATAGATTATTTGTTGAAGGAGGGGATTATTTCACACAGTGAATCATCTTTTAGCTCCAGTGTCGTTTTGTTGAGGAAACCGTCTGGGGAACACAGACTGTGCATAGATTACAGGAAACTGAATGCTGTCACAGAAGGACAAGTGGATCCATTACCAGACACAAAACAGTTATTTGCCAGATTAAACAAGGCAAAATACTTTTCAAAGGTGGATCTTAGTAAAGGCTATTACCAGATTCCAGTGAAGCCTGAAGTGAGACCTTATTTAGCATTTAGCACATCGGAAGGACATTATGAATTCAACATGCTACCATTCGGACTGAAAAATGCTCCGAGTGTATTTTCAAGGATGATGCGCAAATTGTTGGATCCCCTGAATAACCCATGTATCACGAATTTCATGGATGATATTCTCGTCGCCACAGAGACATTTGAAGAACACATTGACGCTCTAAAAATGTTATTTAATAGGCTTAGGGAGGCGAACTTAACTGCTAGGCCAACAAAATGTTGTATTGGATGCAAAGAGTTGGAATTCTTGGGACACACTGTATATCAGGGTAACATGACCCCTGATCCCAAGAACTTGGAAAAACTGCAGAGAGCACCTAGACCACAAACAAAAAAGGACGTGCGATCATTCGTGTCGTTATGCGGATTTTATCAAAAATACATCAAAGATTTTAACTCTATTTGTGCTCCTCTGACTGATCTGACTCGCAAGGGACTTCCAGATAAAATTATTTGGACTGCGCAAAGTGAATTAGCGTTCCAAGACTTAAAGGAAAAACTCACTAGCAAGCCTATTCTCAAACTGCCTGATTTGACACAGGACTTTGTCGTAAGAACAGATGCAAGTAATGTAGGACTCGGGGCGGCTTTGTTGCAAAGATCATCTTCGCCTGATGGGGAACTGAACCCAGTCGCTTATGCAAGCCGAAAATTGAATAAGGCGGAGCAAGGATATTCCACAAGCGAAAAAGAATGTTTAGTGTTAATCTGGGCAATAAAGAAGTTTCAAATCTATCTGTATGGTAGGACTTTTGTGGTCCAGACGGATCATCAGCCCCTCGTATTCTTATCTCAGGCTAAGCATGAAAACGCAAGATTGCTGAGGTGGTCTTTATTGCTTCAACCTTATCAGTTTAGTATCCAATATATCCCAGGCAAATTGAATGTCGGTGCAGATTTCCTCAGTCGGCACCCCTGTGATCAAAATTAGAGTAGTGGCAGGCGTGAGGAGTAATTTTATCTATGTGTATCACTGGTTTTGGAACTTGCCGTAGGCATGTTTTCAAGTGGGGAGATTTGTGATAAAATTAACCGTGATACAACGTTAAAATATATCCAAAGATAAAATGTAGGGATAAAAATAATGCGTAAGCTACTACAAGACATGATCGCCCATGCCGCGGGTCACTACCCGCCATGAAATTAACTTGTTAGACGTGAAGGCAAAACGTTTACCCTTGTAGACGGGATGAGAACGGAGATCAAAAAGAAAAATATGACTGAACACGTGCTTGAAACTAGCAAGGCTAAAAAGACGCAATTGGTGGGGAAAGGAAAAAAATTCACGTCCCCAAGTTGACACGAGGTAAAGAAATGGACAAAAGGGACCTTAGCTATTATACGCAACAGTCATTTCTTGGACGCTTTTACGATACTTAGTCCCTTTATTTGAATTCAGCGGCAAACGCATTACAGAAGATGCTCGAACATATTTCAAAAAAAAAAAAACAACTAACCTTGAAAAGTAACTTTTTCTTAATAATAATGTTAGGAATATAAAACCTAGCTGGCCTGATGGCCCATCTTGAGCAGAGAAATAATATGCTTTCATTTATACAGACGGATAGATAATAATGAAGATATTGACAAAAGACTGTGTTGTTCATATCAGCGAGCGACTGCATTGAAACAAAAACGTGTCACTAATTTTCAAAAAATTGCGGCCTTGAGACTCAAGTGCTAAAATCTAGATGAATGAAAGAGAGGGGGAATTAGTGGAAAGTTGTGGCTAAAAATAACTCTAGAGGCAGATTCGTGTAGGAAATGCATGTATAAACAAGTGTGCTTTTGTAAAAAAACGCAAGTAGAGACAGACGGACCAACAGACAATAATACATACTTGACTGAGGTATGACTGAATTGACTTTTGGTAGGAGGTTTGAAATTTGAAAAGGGGGAAAGGCGGTGATTGGCCACAGATAAACATATTATTGGCGCTCAGACGCGCATTTTTGCCATTCATCATAAATTGTCCAGTAGTAGACACAGTAATTCTTCAGTGGTGTAATTCCCAGAAGCTAATTGCAATATTTAGAGGGACGCCATACTAGAGCCAGCAGCTCAGCTGAGTTTTGCTAGCATATAACTGTGTTCTCTATTCATAATTCTGGTAAGACTGAAAGTATTTCTTTGTATATTTTAATATTGTTTAATGTTTCGAGTGAATTGATACTGCCATATCATAATCTATCCCTTACAACAAGTAAGGATTCGCTCTAGATCCCCAGCCCCAGTTCAGGGTCTAGAGACAAACAAAATACATATAAACGCCAGCAAGGATTATGAAGGGCGGATCAAGTGTTGAGATCAGTGGAACATATCACCTATCCTATTCAATGGCAGGAAGCTAATGAACATATTTCAGAATATGTAGTCTTGGGGAACTTATACTATGTGAAACCAACTTGGTAAGATGTGCTGTATGGTCAGAGAGATCTGACCCCGTCTATGTGGTGTTGTTGTGTAGTGTTGTGTGTAGAAGTGGCTCAGGAGGTAGAGTTCTGACACATGACCCAATACTTTTATTTCAGAACTGTGAGTTTTTTATTTGGCACCAAAGTGGTGTCAAATGCTGTGTTGTAAAATACAAGTGAGGACCCGTGCAGTATAGTAGTTTGGCAGAGCAGCCTTATATTGCCCCCAAGCACGGAGAGGTGGGGCCACCAGATTCCAGCACCAGAACTACTCAGTCAAAGATACGTGAGCGTCTGGCCTGCTGGACATTCACCAACTTAGTTTCTAACTACACACCAACTATATTCCCATCAACTAGAACATACCATGTTGGGAAATAAACTTGTATTCCTCCCATCAGTAAATGGACAATGTTTGGTAGTCATAGACTGGGAGTGATGAAGCCACCCCAACAGCACATCCATTAATCGTTCTCCCAGATAAATTACAAATATAAACAGTAGTAATATTAACTAGTCTTGTAAAATACATATGTACACACCTTTCATTTATTATGCCATATATTCATGCATTTCATTCATAATTTCAAAACCTTTCATATGTTCTGACCAAAATAAAACCTTTTTTCAGAACAAATAAACTTAAAGAAAATTTAATATCAAAATTTTAAACAGCTTGAGTTAGTTCAGTGTTATAAAGTTTATTAATATTATTAGACTTATTAAATATCTGTGTGTGTGTTTGTATATACTAATACAACACCTTACATTTCAGTACCCTAGATTTTTAACGTAGCCACATTCATTAGTAAAAAAGATATGTGTGAGGTCGTAAGTGGTAGCAAGAAGGGCCTTCTGTAAATTCACAGCTACATTTATCTCAGGAGCCTTCACAGCTGACCTCATGCATCACACTAGGTAATATCACAACCATACAGTACCATCAGATCCACTACAGTTATATTAGGGCACATGTTCAATTATAAAAGATCTTTAGGTCTGATTGTAAATCAGTGAACTGTACGTTATAGTATACTAAAGGTTTTCCATTTATTATTTTAATCTTTGGTCATCGGGGGAAAAACATTGAAAAATTGAGTTTTTTTCAGTGGGCAAAGGTTAAACAATTAGATGTAATAGAGCGGCATGCGCAGTAGCGCGGTATATTTTATTTAATGTGCTCGAGATAATGACTGTTCATTTTGTGATGTCTGCACTCGCTTCATGATTATACTGCAATGCCTAGCATTATATATACTACATTGTGAGGAGTTCACATGTCAATGAAATTTTGATACTGTAATTTTAAAGCTAATTTCTGGAGCAGCACGTAATAACCTGGAGGCATTTCCAAGTTGGTTTTTTTTCTCCGTTTTTCTCATCACCGGCATTAACGTTCAAGGTTTATTTTGTTTCAAAGCTATTGCTCAGTCCGCTGCTATTCGTTCATTCTTTCATTCACTACCCTTCGGTCTCCCCACGAAGCATAAACCTTCCCCGAATTCACTTCCATTCCTGTACCTTCTGCTCAAGGTCCTTTCGTGTCTTCTTTATCTCTTTCATTCTATCTCTAATTCTCTTCTCCGTAGATTCAATAACCATGACTGCATTGTAATGCTGTCAGCAGGTTTCTTCAGTCTGTGTCGTATTTTGCTACACTGAGCTAATGGCAGCTCAGTAGTTGCTGCAGCAATATCCGACACAGGAGAAAAAGGAAAGCGCATGTGATCGTCATTTAGACAAGTTCAGGACAATCACTGTGGAGGTACCAATACCTTTAGGCTGACTACTTCTAGTTACCAGTAACTTTAGGCTAACTACTTCTACGTACCAATAATGTTAGGCTGACTACTTCTAGGTACTAATAACTTTAGGTTGACTACTTCTTCTTCTTTGATCCTTAGCCGCCGACCGTCAAAGCAGTCAGTGGCCATCACGCCTAGTGGCGTCTTGTAGGGCAACAACATATTGATTCCACTTTGCTCGGTCGGCGGCCATCCTTCGTACAATGCCCCAACTCTGGTTCATTCTTTGCATCTCAGCCCCCACAGTCCTCCGCCAGGTTGTTTCTACTTCTAGTTACCAGTAACTTTAGGCTAACTACTTCTAGGTACCAATAATGTTAGGCTGACTACTTCTAGGTACTAATAACTTTAGGTTGACTACTGCTAGGTACCAATAACCTTAGGCTGACTACTTCTAGTTACCAATAACTTTAGGCTAACTACTTCTAGGTACCAATACCTTTAGGCTGACTACTTCTAGTTACCAATAACCTTAGGCTGACTACTTCTAGTTACCAATAACTTTAGGCTAACTACTTCTGGGTACCAGTAACGTTAGGCTGACTACTTCTAGTTACCAATAATCTTAGGCTGACTACTTATAGTTACCAGTAACCTTAGGCTGACTACTTTTCGGTACCAATAACATTAGGCTGACTACTGGGTACCAATAACATTAGGCTGACAACTTCTAGGTACCAATAACATTAGGCTGACTACTTCTAGGTACCAATTACCTTAGGCTGACTACTTCTAGGTACCAATAATGTTAGGCTGACTACTTCTAGGTACCAATAAGTTTAGGCTGACAACTTCTAGGTACCAATTACCTTAGACTGACTACTGCGAGGTACCAATAACATTAGGCTGACTACTTCTCGATACCAATAACATTGGGCTGACTACTTCTCGGTACCAATAACATTAGGCTGATTATTTCTAGGTACCAATTACCTTTGGCTGACTACTTCTCGGTACCAATAACATTAGGCTGATTATTTCTAGGTACCAATTACCTTTGGCTGACTACTTCTAGGTACCATTAACAATAGGCTGACTACTTCTAGGTACCAATAACATTAGGCTGACTACATGTAGGTACCAATAACATTAGGCTGACTACTTCTAGGTACCAATTACTTTAGGCTAACTACTTCTAGGTACCAATACCTTTAGCTGACTACTTCTAGTTACCAATAACCTTAAGCTGGCTACTTCTAGTTACCAATAACTTTAGGCTAACTACTTCTAGCTACCAATTACGTTAGGCTGACTAATTCTAAGTTCCAATAACCTTAGGCTGACTACTGCTAGGTACCAATAACTTTAGGCTGACTACTTCTAGTTACCAATAACCTTAGGCTGACTACTTCTAGTTACCAAACATCTTAGGCTGACTACTTGTAGTTACCAAAAACCTTAGACTGACTACTTCTTGGCACCAATAACTTTAGGCTGACTACTTCTAGGTACCAATAACCTTATGCTGACTACTTCTAGGTACTGATAACATTAGGCTGACTACTTCTAGTTACCAATTACCTTAGGCTGACTACTTCTAGTTACCAATAACTTTAGGCTGACTACTGCTAGGTACCAAAAACATTAGGCTGACTACTTTTCGGTACCAGTAACATTAGGCTGGGTACCAATAACATTAGGCTGACTACTTCTAGGTACCAATTACCTTAGGCTGACTACTTCTAGGTACCAACAACCTTAGGCTGACTACTGCTAGGTACCAATAACTTTAGGCTGACTACTTCTAGTTACCAATAACCTTAGGCTGACTACTTCTAGTTACCAAAAACCTTAGACTGACTACTTCTAGGCACCAATAACTTTAGGCTGACTACTTCTAGGTACCAATAACTTTATGCTGACAACTTCTAGGTACTGATAACATTAGGCTGACTACTTCTAGTTACCAATTACCTTAGGCTGACTACTTCTAGTTACCAATAACTTTAGGCTGACTACGGCTAGGTACCAAAAACATTAGGCTGACTACTTTTCGGTACCAATAACATTAGGCTGACTACTGGGTACCAATAACATTAGGCTGACTACTTCTAGGTGCCAATTACCTTAGGCTGACTACTTCTAGGTACCAACAACCTTAGGCTGACTACTTCTAGGTACCAATAACATTAGGCTGACTACTTCTAGGTACCAATAACTTTAGGCTGACTACTTCTAGGTGCCAATAAGTTTAGGCTGACAACTTCTAGGTACCAATTACCTTAGACTGACTACTGCGAGGTATCAATAACATTAGGCTGACTACTTCTCGGTACCAATAACATTGGGCTGACTACTTCTCAGTATCAATAACATTAGGCTGACTATTTCTAGGTACCAGTTACCTTTGGCTGACTACTTCTAGGTACCAATAACATTAGGCTGACTACTTCTAGGTACCAATAACATTAGGCTGACTACTTCTAGGTACAATTACCTTAGGCTGACTACTTCTAGGTACCAATAACATTAGGCTGACTACATGTAGGTACCAATAACATTATGCTGACTACTTCTAGGTACCAGTTACCTTAGGCTGACTACTTCTAATTACCAATAACTTTAGGCTGACTACTTCTAGGTACCAGTTACCTTAGGCTGACTACTTCTAGGTATTAATAACCTTAGGTAGACTACTTCTAGATATCAGTAACCTTAGGCTGACTACTTCTAGGTACCAACAACCTTGGGGTTACTACTTCTTTCTCTAAACATAATCAAGCTCTCTGAGGGTGTTCGCTGTAGCAGACGGGAAATCTGCGGTGGAATAGCCAGTTTTATTCTTTTTTCAGTTTTCGGCACGTGTTCATGGCATTTCAGTGTAACTGATCGGCTTTAAGTATTGATCAGCCGTGCTTTTCATTCTGACATTTGAAGTCGCATTTCCTTCTATAGAATAATATATTATATCGTTATAAATAATATGGCATTCTGTGGGCGTGTTTTAAACGTTGTATATAAATATAATTAGGACGCTTGTGGAAATGTTCCACACTATCATTACATATACGAGTACCGGTACATCTAACATTCTATGGGTATGGCCCATTCATTTTCATTGCAAATAATTTTAACGTTTATGTATGTTTCTGTTCGTTTCAATCTGATGCGTCTGAGAAATGTTTGCTGCATAAATATAGTAACTCTTTGTGTGTGGACATTGTATTTAATGTAATAACTTTGGAGTTTAGTCCAAAAATAAATGATTGAACCATATCAAGATCCGTGTTATTACCCCGCGTGGCCCACATAGGTTTTTGAGCGATCAAAAGAATAGGTCTAAAGCTTGCTCTGGTGCAGCGTTATATGCGACTAATACAAGTGCGTGCATTAACCTTGCAACCTTATCGTGTAAAACTAATTGCTACAGGAACAGTCATTGTGACATCTCATAATTTTCTTTGGGCGGAGGCTTTCTGCACAGGGGTCATCAGGCGTGTTTGCCTCATTTTTACAAAGGAGCGAAAAGGAGCAAGAAGAACCCATATAGTTGAGCTTGTTGTTTATATGTGCCATTGCAAACGACTCATTTCTTCAAAAGCGGATGTATTTAGGAAAGCACATAGCAGGAGTACCTTATATATTTGTTGAAGGTCCATTCTTTTTGGGGGGTTTGAATACTAATGATGATGCTGATTTGTATTTACCACTGGATTTCTAGCATATTTGTTGCGAGTGCGTTTGTCATCATGAAATAGTCGGACAATATGTTGTAGAGGGAAGTTAATGTAAAACGTTATGTGGAATGTTTATATATCTGCACCAAGACTGTGACAGCTTGACTGTATACGACTGTAAGATTTTAAAACATGTGTGTGCAGTCTATGTGCACATGTGTAAATGTATGTGTTTATATCTTTGTGTTTATATGTGTGTACCTTGTGTTTAGTTATTCCTTTATGTATTTCTTCGAGTATCAGCATGGAAGCTTGCCAGTCTTGTTTTGCCGTGCACCCTAGGCCATTTAATTTTCCACCTTTATCTTAAGAAGGCTAAATGTCAACTAAACCAGTGGTTCTCAACTCAGAGGGCCATGCCATATTTCTAAGGGTCACAGTAAGGTGGTGTAGAGCCTTTTTTCAGCTAACTGACTATGAGGGGGGCCATGAGGGTAAATGAGGCTCAAAAGGGGCCATGAGCAAAAAAGGTTGAGAACCCCGGAACTAAACTACCCCGCAAGTTACAAACAACATATACCCTACACTGAGCTGGCAGGGACTGTGTTCTCAGACATATTTTTCTGCGTCCTCGATCGCTGTTATATAGACACGTCTATTTCTCACATGACGCTGGCGGTCTGTCTCAGTCGTATGTCATCGCCACACAGTTTCTCTCTCAAGGGACTGGCGATTTAATTTTCTGCAACTACTACTTTAGAGACCAGCGTCTAACTTGTCGTTGCTCGTCCCGTTACCGTCTGTCTGTTACCCAGTCTTCCTGTATATCTGCTTGTCCCTCTGTCTGTCCAGCTGCCCGTGTATCTGTCTATGTAAATATGTCTGCATGTGTTCTGGTTTTTTTTTTCATCATCTCTCTGTCATTTTGTCTGTCTATCTCTGTATCAATCTCTCCTCACTTGCCAGTGTTTCATGTTGTTTTTTCTACTTATTTTCTTCACATCAATAAATCTTTGCTTTATCTTAGATCGTCTGTCAATCTCTCGCTTGCACCCAATCCTCTTATGTCTTCACCTTTGTATGTATCGTACATCAGTAGAAACCTGTGCTGTATCTTTAGATCGTAAATCAGTCGGCGTATTCATCTTCACAGACAGGTTAAGATTTCAGTCTTTGAATACAGATAAATCATATTCATGCCGTTGTGTTATGGTATGGAGTGCCAAGTGTATGGATGGACAGTTTGAGCGCACAGCATCGACTGAGCAACTCTTGCAAGTTCAATAACTCTTTCATACGCATACCGCTTATTAATATTATTATGTTTAAATTCCCTGGTGTTTCTTTTCATACTAGAGACACTTTCTGTCATAGTCCCTTTGCTCATGTCAACCAAATTGTAACATGAAAATAATGATGTGTTTCCTTAATAGTGTGCTCTAATTTGACCCTTACACCTCTCCCTTTTTGTTTTAATTTGATTCTAATATAATTTCTAAGAAGGAACTGGAGAGATGGACAGTATAGTAAAATACTGAATTATTTAAATGTTATTACAGAACGAGAAAGCGTGTTATTCACTTTCAGACTGTGATGGAAACAGTTTGGGAACTTCCTGTAAAGCCCCATCTGTTGCTCGCTCTATAAGGAAGATTTCTTGTGTACAAAGATGTAAAGGAGAAGGAAGAAACCTGCCCGATATTACATAGAAGCAGGAGTTTCTTGGTTGTCCACACCCTTCACAGTCATTGTCATGCACTGGCGTGTGCAACGTATAAGTCTCATTAGTGTTTATCTCGGATCAACAAATTCACTTTGAGTTCAGTAGTAACTTGTGACCCAATTGTCTGGAATTGTTATGTATCAGCAAATGCAGAGTACTTTATTCTCCAGTGGAATGTCGGTGATTTAACCACTTTGATCTAATCTAAATGACTGCTTTAGTGATCGTGAAGCAGAAGAAGATAACCCAGTTTGCTTATTTAATGGAGCCATCTTGTTCTCAACCTGTTGAAAGCGCTTTTCCCCATGAGGATGTCCTTTTGATCATGGGTTTCCTTTCAGGCAGCCGAATGGGTTTGAACAAGTCACCGGTATCACTTCTCAGTGTCATTGGCGTAATGTTTCTGTAGAGATGTCTGCCTTGAATGCCATCTAGGTCAGTAGCTTTTCCGTCCTTTTGAAGTTTTGCGACTCTTTTTTTTTTCCTAATTTTTTTTTCACATCTTGTTACTCCATCTCTGCTGACTGTATGTCAGCGGAATCTTATAGAGCTGGTCTGTTTAGACGTTCCTCGAAATGTTCAGCACATCTCTTCATTAGCTCTTTTATATTGTTAAACATTTTTTCCATTCTTATTTTTGGTAAAGTCATTTATGCTTATGCTTTTTGCTAGCTCCTTTGTACTGTTGTACAGGTCTTTCATATTGCCGGATTGGCAGTTGCTTCTTCTGCTGTGTGACTAAGTGTGCACACTCATTATTTTGAGCTGTGACAAATTCAGTGGAATCATTGAACATGGTATTAAAAGCAACATCCAGAATAGTTTTCAGTTACATTGCCGATCATCTTGAATTCTTCATATGCCTGGACTTTCCCTAAGATTTAGCAGTTTTGGTAGCTGGGAAATGTTCAGCATTCGATTTCTTCATCTTGACATTGCTTGATTTCTGTGACCTCGTCTTTTAATCCTTCTCCCTTTTTAACTTAACCTCTAACTCTGTTTTGTTTTTTTCCATTTCACTTCTGCCTGTTCTTCGTCTATAATTAGTGATTGCTTCTTTGGATCATGCGCCCCAACTAAATAGTTGTCTGTAAACTGTTGTAATTGTGCAGATCTGTCGACAAGGTAAAGATTCATCAATTGTGATGGCCATCATAATGTGTCCAAGCTCTGCCGAATTGTGAGGAATTAATAGTATTTTTTCATTAGACATTCGCAGTGGAATATGTTTGTTTTGCTGACATGTATTTATTTATTTTTGGTTCGGTTTTTGCCTTCTTCTGGTGAGGCGCGTTTCTTTCATCCTATTTGGTTATATCGACCGCATTTACCATCCAAAAAAAAAAAGTCAACTCTGTTGTCTGCTAACCCGATCAGCGTTGATAGATACTAAGTCCTGAAAAAGACTAACATTATCTATCTGCTAGCATAAAGCCCTAAAAAGGACTCGCCAGCTACGCCAATGCCTGAGCTTGTGCTAATGCTGACATTTAGTTAAGCCACTTACCAAATTCCAGAGCACAAAATCTTATATATTTGGACATGCGCCATATTATGACCGGCGGACTTTCAGTCTAGGTTTAAAAAGGACACACCTCGTCAAAATTAATTTTAAAAAACATACACACACGGAAAGAAAATGTTCCAGTTTTGTGTGACATTTTCACATTTGCGAACATCTTCCAATTCCTGTCGTCATATTACATCCCTTCTGTCTTCCCCCCACCCCCCCCCCCCCCCCCCCCGTATTTCTCCAAGCGTGACATCATATATGAATGGCCCATGTACCACTATGATTAATCCCAGGTTTATAATCCCTGAAGAACAAGCTGGTTTTGAATGACACGAGGTACCATAATACAAATCTTCCATCAAAGGTTACTGCATCAGAAATACACACAACATAAACAACATCTAGCCCCAGGGTAGTTCTCGGGGATCTCAGGGGAGACACAAAAGGAATAGGACTGCTTCTCCCTCGGTCATATATTTTTTAAAATAAAGTTTTGGCGAGGCACGTCCCGTTCAACCTAGTCGGTTATATTAGGGCGCATAATATAACATTACAGCTGAACGTGAGATCCGGCATCTTCAACACATGACTTCATAACTGGCAGCATTTTTTTGCTGTCTCTTGTAACATCACTTTATAGGCCAGATTAGATTTTATTTATTTGTTTATTTTGTTTCTGAAAATTAAAAAAACTAATTAGTCAAGTGGCAGTTATAGATCATGGTTTTGACACTTGTTTCATTTATATCCATTAGATACATTGACGATATACAAATCTAAAAATAGGGAGTCACTATTTAAACACCATATAAAAGGCCTGGGTCGAGAAAAACAGAAGCTTGCAAACCGAAATAATACAGCATTTAGATCAGTGCTTAAGGGATGACCAGTAACCACTAGGCTATACAATTAAATGCCACGACAGATGGACATCTGTTGGAAAAAGTGACATTTTAAATATCTGGAAGCAGTGATAAGGTATCAAGAACATATATGCTTGTAAGTTACGCCATTATTCTGTATGTACGTATTTCTTGTATGTTTCTTCCTATATATTTGTTTATTTTGTCTCCTTCCTCCTATGTGAATATGTTACATGTCACTTTCACTCGTCCTGTACATATGTGCCAGCATATTGTATCATGTTTGTATGCATGCATGCATCATTTATCTCTTATAAGTATGTCGTGAGAAATTCTAATCCACATATATAAATTAAAAAGTAAATGTAAAGCCTAACAAATAACTTCAATAAAAGGAAAGAAGAATGGTAAAGAACAGTGCTGTCACAATGACTGTACTCGAAATCCCCCTTGTTTTCTAATTCATCTGCAAATTGTAACGTTTCACGTTGATAGTAAAAGCCTACTGCTTCAATACCCGCTTTCTACGATAAAACGTGTACTGCCTTTCTAAGAAAAACCTTGAGATACGCAAGCTGACCTATATTTAATATTCCATTCATGTCATTTTATACACTAAGTTATCATAAACGAAAGACAGATGGACTAAGGATAGAAAGAAAGGGAGGGGCTGAAAGCCGGAACGCAGGCAATACTACCACAGTCTCGCGATACACAATTACTACCATCACGCGTGTAAGGCCACAAGCACTAGCTTTTTTTTCAAATCGACAGTGATAAAAAACACTACCCATACGAGTTAGGTTTTAAAAACTTACAAAACGCTTATTAGGAAACATGACATTATACTGGTTTACGTTTGAAAACATTACAGTACCCAGACACCACATCGTATTCGAAGTGAACAGGAGGTAGAAGAAAATGCATATTTTGAACGCAGCCCCTTAGCCCCATTAAATTTATATATTTGGGTTCCTTAGGACTTGCTGACAAAGAATATGTTAAACGTTACGCAAATAGTCTAGGAATTAACAAATTATAGCCAAAAGAAATAGTGAGGGATGTCAGACAACACCAAAATCAGAATCGCTCAGTGGCAGATTTTCACACCACCATTGTACGGGAAATAGGCTGACATGTTACCTCCTATTTGATTGGTGGAAAGTAAATGTAAGGCTAAACACGATTAGTCGGGCTATAAATATTGATTCTTTGTTGTTAGGGAAACGTGAGTAAGTGTACTTTTTTTCAAACGCTTGGGTAAACATGGCACGATTGGTTAGACCCGCCAATATAGTCAATCAGAGGCGTCAGGTCAGCACCACATTTTCAAATAAACTTACTAAAGAACCAGTGCGTTGAGCGCCAGTGCATATTTTTCTAAATAAAAGCCTGGGACATCGGCAGATCGAAATTGTGCTATATTCATTGCCAGTCAACGTAACTGTGTATTATTCCATGAATTGTGGTAAGCTTGAAATATTTGATATCTTTTTAATGAAAATTGAATGTAAATTGATAATTTATGTCTGTATATATGTGTGGTTCAGTAGCGAACATGAGGTAGAGCCTATATAGTGCTCCAACCTGAACAGAAGGTGTCGGAGGAAAGTAAAACTACATGGAATTGCCAAACAGTACACTGACACCTATTTTATTGACTAGAAAGAAATAATGCTGGAATTGCAGAGGCGTAGTAACCATTAGGGAGGAGTATACTGGTGAAAATTGTTTCAGATGAAGATAGCAGTTGGCCTACCGCTCTGAACTCAGTGTTTGTTATGTATTGTGTTCAGTCTGGAAATTTATTATAAATTAGTTCTGAAATAGGAGGTACAACCTTCTTGTTTCAGGGACCGTGGTCCTAAAGTTATTGAGCAGCACCTGGTCTGAGCTTTGCTGAACCTAGAGGCTGACAGCATACTCCTGGGTCCAGATAGTGACCAGTGAGGTGTCTCCAGAACACAGGGAGGCTATCCAGCAGAGGAGTCTTTTCCTGCCGCCATCACGAAAGATAAGCGTCTGTGGCCAGAGGAGCTCAACATTACCCCCCCCCCCCCCCCCATCCCCCTCAAAATCTGACTTTATAATAAAACAGAGGGAAAATACAGTGTTTAAATTGATAGGAACTGTGAACTTTTCCCCATATTATTTCCAAGATAAACAAACACTTGAAGTCATGATGACAAATAACAACATAGCTTGAAAAAACAAAACCAGTATTACCTCATATTACTACTACACAACTGACACACATAGGATAATATTAATAAAATATGTCATTACAAGGTTCATATTGATAAATTCTGTACATATAAATTGTAATTACAATTGATTGTGATTCCTGGTTCACTTTGTATTTGAATCAGGACACATATATTAGTGAAAGTAAGTAATACATATTTATATTTGAAACTTTACCAGTGCCTCATTTAAGATAGTCTTATAGAGTGTTAAATGTGTGTGAGTGTCACAGTGTTGTCAAGTGTGGTGGAATAAATTAAATTGTTTATCTGTCTGTTGTTGTTGTGACTTACACTTCATCATATACATACCCTAGACATTTTACGTAGTCATCACAATATTCCAGAATAATTCTGACTGAGTTATAATGTGGTAGCAAGTAAGGTTATCTGTAGAACACTACACCTATTAGATACAGATACCTTCACAGCTGATCTCAGTCAGTACACTAAGTCCCCTATAAATATTTATAACATCCCACTTTACCACATATATTGGGGTCTCGCTCCAGGGATATTGAACTTTCTCCTGTTATAGATATTGGGAATAATAAGAATTAAAAGGTATCCTTGGGTGGAAATAAATAAGGTTGAGCTCTCAGTGCCTGTAGTGTCCTTAGATAATTATTGAAAGATTGAATTGTTTACAATTGCATGTTAGACAATGGCCGACTTGGCAAAATTTCGATCTGCTGCTGTACAGACTGCGAAAGAGTTAGGAATGGACGGGCAAATTATGATTACTTATGTCATTGCTGAATGTGACAAATATATTGAACGGGAAGAAAGAAGATTAGAAAAAGAGGCCGAAAGAAAGTTAGAGGCTGAAAAAGAAATTAAGAGGTTGCAGATTGAGGCTGAGGCTAAGAGGTTGCAGATTGAGGCTGAGGCTAAGAAATTGGAAGCCGAGGAAAGAAGACAGGCTGCAGAAAGGGAAGCAGAAGAAAGAAGATTGACTGCAGAGAGGGAAGCAGAAAAGGAGGAGAAGAGATTACAAAGGGAACATGAGTTACGACTAAGGGAGTTTGAGTTTCAAGGCCATGCTCCTGAAAATGGTGCCAGTCCCTTTACCTCTGATGCCACTGCTAACCAGGGAGCCTCAACCTCAGCTATGAATTTTCATTTAGATCATTTTGTTGAGAAAGACGATGATATTGAGAGCTATCTAAATAGATATGAACTATTAGCTACCACATATGGGTTAGAGAGAGAAAGGTGGAGCTTAAAGTTATCTCAAGGTCTTCGTGGGGCAGCTTATGAAGTTTTTGCCAAAATGAGCAGAGGTGATCAGGAAAATTATGACATGTTAAAGCAGGCTCTTTTGTTAAGATTTGAAAAGAACGCAGAATTTTATAGGAAAAAATTTAGGAATGCTAAACTACTGTCAGGTGAAACCTATCACCAGTTCTCTGCACGGTTAGAGACATACTTGGAGAAATGGACTTCTCTGGGGAAAACCCAAGATCTTAAGGAAATGGTCCTTATAGAACAATTAAGA
Organism: Oreohelix idahoensis; assembly: GCA_024509875.1. Classification (NCBI taxonomy): domain Eukaryota; kingdom Metazoa; phylum Mollusca; class Gastropoda; order Stylommatophora; family Oreohelicidae; genus Oreohelix; species Oreohelix idahoensis. Next base: position 71,192 of record JAMPIV010019696.1, read on the forward strand.
GAGTCCATGGCTCCAGACCTGAGAAAGTTTCTCATGGAACAAGGTGCAGAGAGGCTGGGTGAGTTGCTAAATGTTGCAGAAAGGTATCAAGCGGCTCAGGCAGAGGTATCAGGTAATAAAAAGAAACAGGTAGAAAATTTTAGGGCACCACAGAACTTTAATAAATTTGATCCTAGAGATCAAAACAAAGGTAAGCACCAGTTTGATAGGCCACGGTATGACAATAAAAATAAAACCCCAAAATTCGATGAAAGAAAATATGATGAAAGAAAATCTTTCAACCAAGGAAAAAGGTGGTGTAAAAATTGTAAGATGAACAATCATGACACTGACCATTGTAGAAGGAAACCTCCTCATTGTGCTGCTATGACATCTGGGAAAAAGGAAAAAAAGGTCAAACCTGCAGAACTACAGAAACCATACCATCCCCCAGTGTGTGAAGATGTCATCTGTAATGGTGTCACTATAAGGTGTTTATATGATACCGGTTTAGATTACGATTCCGTTGTGAGTTCTTACCTGGTGCAGGTAGATCAATACACCACAGAAACAGTGGAGATTCAAACTGCAACCAAGGATGTAGCTACCATGACACTTCCCGTTGCCCGGATAAAGGTGAAAACGCGATATGTGGAAGGAATCATAAAAGCAGCAGTGATAAATGAGCCAATCTACCCTCTGATATTGGGGTGTAGATATGTCTTCTTGGGGAATCCCAAGAGACCTGTGATATTGGCAACAGTGCAGACCAGATCACAGTCTAAAAAGGAGGAGGATAATCCAATAAATACTCATCCAGATGAGATGAGGAAGGCACAGGCTGAGGACAAAACACTCAAGCCGTGTTTCAAGAAGTTGCCCAAAACCCATACACCTCCAGGCAAGGGAGAGTTTTATATGAAGAACAAGCTGATATATAGGAAGGCTGGATCTGAATCCAATGGTCACGGACAGCTGGTCTTTCCCACTTCATATAGGACTAAAGTGTTGGAACTAGGGCATGCGATTCCCTTCAGTGGTCATATGGGGATCAGCGCAACAGGACAGCGTATAGCTTGTCACTATTTCTGGCCAGGGATAACTGAAGATATCAAACGATATGTAAAATCCTGTCCAGAGTGCCAACGAGTAGCACCTAAACATTGGACTGCACCAGCAACTCTGGGGGAAATGCCCATAGTGGGAACACCCTTTGAGAGAGTTGCCGTGGATCTTGTGGGACCTCTCACCCGAACCAAGAGAAGGAACAGTTACATTCTGACTCTGGTGGACACTTGTTCTATGTGGGGAGAGGCGGTAGCCCTGTCATCGATTGATTCTAAACATGTGGCAGAGGCATTGCTCACAATTTTCACAAGGTTAGGTTTTCCCAATCAAATCTTGACTGATAATGGCTCTCAGTTCAAGGGGAAACTAACAGAAGAAGTTTTCAGGATCTTCCAGGCCAAACTCTTCCATTGTAGTGTGTACCACCCCCAAGGGAACGGCCAAGTGGAAAGATTTAATGGCACGTTGATGTCGATCCTGAGAAAGTTGGCACACGAAAAACCAGATACATGGGACCAGTACCTGCACGCCGCCCTCTTTGCTTATCGGGAGGTACCCCATAGTTCAACCGGTATGGCCCCGGCAACATTATTGTTTGGAAGGCCAATAAAAGGTCCACTGGAAGCGCTGTTAAGAACGTGGACTGATGAAAAGGCAGAGGAAAATATTACATCCTCATACCAATATGTGAATGAGCTGACCACTCGTTTAAAAACTGGCTGGAAACTTGCCAATGAAAATTTGAAACAAGCCAGGAAGAAACATGCTGCCTATTATAACAGGAAAGCTAAAGACAGAGATTTGGCTGTGGGAGAGATGGTACTGCTTCTTCTACCCGGTAGTCAGAATAAGTTACAAATTGGATGGCAAGGTCCATATACAGTTCTAGAGAAGGTGTCTAGAACCAATTATAAGATAGATAAGAAGGGGAAAGAAAAAATCTATCATGTGAATCTCCTGAAGAAATATTTGGAAAGAGAACATCAGGAAGAGACACACTTGTTGACCTTGTCCATTGCCATGGAGATGAAAAAGGAACCACTTTCATCATTTGAATATCCATTACACCCCTGTGAGACAGCGGCACAGGTGAAAATCAGTACACATTTAACGAAAACTCAGAAAGAGAGAGTGCAACAGGTTCTAGATACTCATACAGAGGTGTTAACAGACCGACCAGGACATACAAACTTATTGGAATATGATATGAAGCTGATAGACCTCACACCTGTCTGTATGAAACCCTATTCGATTCCTTTTGCTAAGGAGAAAGCTTTGAAGGAAGAGATAGACTATTTGTTGAAGGAAGGAATTATTTCATACAGTGAATCTTCGTATAGTTCCGGTGTTGTACTCCTAAGGAAGCCCTCTGGAGAACATAGACTCTGTATAGATTACAGGAGACTGAATGCTATTACAGAAGGACAGGTGGATCCATTGCCGGATACAAATCAGTTGTTTGCCAGACTAAATAAAGCTAAATATTTCTCAAAAGTGGATCTGAGTAAAGGATACTATCAGATTCCAGTAAAGCCTGAGGTTAGACCATACCTAGCTTTTAGTACCTCAGAAGGACACTATGAGTTTAACAGATTGCCATTTGGATTGAAGAATGCGCCTAGTGTCTTCTCTAGAATGATGAGAAAATTATTGGACCCTCTGAATAATCCATGTATCACAAATTTCATGGATGATATCCTTATAGCAACAGAAACATTTGAGGAACACATTGACTCTCTGAACATGCTGTTTAATCGACTTAGGGAAGCGAATTTAACAGCCCGACCAACCAAATGTTGCGTTGGATGTAAAGAATTGGAATTCTTGGGACACACAGTTTATCAGGGAAACATGACCCCTGACCCCAAGAATTTAGAGAAACTAAAGAAAGCCCCGAGACCACAAACCAAGAAAGACGTGAGATCCTTTGTCTCATTATGTGGTTTCTACCAGAAGTATATCAAAAACTTTAATTCCATATGTGCACCGTTAACTGATTTGACACGTAAGGGAAATCCAGATCGAATTACATGGACACCACAATGTGAAATGGCTTACCAAGAATTGAAGGAAAAGCTCACAAGCAAACCTATTTTGAAATTACCTGACTTAAGTCAAGAATTCATTGTAAGAACTGATGCCAGTAATATTGGGTTAGGTGCAACTCTGCTACAGAGATCAGATGCATTGGATGGGGAATTCAGCCCAGTGGCATATGCTAGCAGAAAGTTGAATAAAGCTGAAACCAACTACTCAACTAGCGAAAAAGAATGTCTTGCAGTAATATGGGCGATAAAGAAATTCAATATTTATCTGTATGGGAAGGCATTTAAGTTGCAAACGGATCACAAACCTTTGTCGTTTCTAGCACAGGCTAGACATGAAAATTCTAGATTACTCCGTTGGTCATTATTGATGCAGCCATTTGAGTTTAGCATAGAGTATATAAGTGGAAAAACCAATCTGGGAGCGGATTTTTTAAGCCGCCATCCGTGTGATGAGAATCACCCTAAACCCCAGGAATAATAAGAAATTTCTGTATGTGTATATAGAATTATAGACTGACATATAACGTCTGTTTTAAGTGGGGAGGATTTGTCGTGAGAAATTCTAATCCACATATATAAATTAAAAAGTAAATGTAAAGCCTAACAAATAACTTCAATAAAAGGAAAGAAGAATGGTAAAGAACAGTGCTGTCACAATGACTGTACTCGAAATCCCCCTTGTTTTCTAATTCGTCTGCAAATTGTAACGTTTCACGTTGATAGTAAAAGCCTACTGCTTCAATACCCGCTTTCTACGATAAAACGTGTACTGCCTTTCTAAGAAAAACCTTGAGATACGCAAGCTGACCTATATTTAATATTCCATTCATGTCATTTTATACACTAAGTTACCATAAACGAAAGACAGATGGACTAAGGATAGAAAGAAAGGGAGGGGCTGAAAGCCGGAACGCAGGCAATACTACCACAGTCTCGCGATACACAATTACTACCATCACGCGTGTAAGGCCACAAGCACTAGCTTTTTTTCAAATCGACAGTGATAAAAAACACTACCCATACGAGTTAGGTTTTAAAAACTTACAAAACGCTTATTAGGAAACATGACATTATACTGGTTTACGTTTGAAAACATTACAGTACCCAGACACCACATCGTATTCGAAGTGAACAGGAGGTAGAAGAAAATGCATATTTTGAACGCAGCCCCTTAGCCCCATTAAATTTATATATTTGGGTTCCTTAGGACTTGCTGACAAAGAATATGTTAAACGTTACGCAAATAGTCTAGGAATTAACAAATTATAGCCAAAAGAAATAGTGAGGGATGTCAGACAACACCAAAATCAGAATCGCTCAGTGGCAGATTTTCACACCACCATTGTACGGGAAATAGGCTGACATGTTACCTCCTATTTGATTGGCGGAAAGTAAATGTAAGGCTAAACACGATTAGTCGGGCTATAAATATTGATTCTTTGTTGTTAGGGAAACGTGAGTACGTGTACTTTTTTTCAAACGCTTGGGTAAACATGGCACGATTGGTTAGACCCGCCAATATAGTCAATCAGAGGCGTCAGGTCAGCACCACATTTTAAAATAAACTTACTAAAGAACCAGTGCGTTGAGCGCCAGTGCATATTTTTCTAAATAAAAGCCTGGGACATCGGCAGATCGAAATTGTGCTATATTCATTGCCAGTCAACGTAACTGTGTATTATTCCATGAATTGTGGTAAGCTTGAAATATTTGATATCTTTTTAATGAAAATTGAATGTAAATTGATAATTTATGTCTGTATATATGTGTGGTTCAGTAGCGAACATGAGGTAAAGCCTATATAGTGCTCCAACCTGAACAGAAGGTGTCGGAGGAAAGTAAAACTACATGGAATTGCCAAACAGTACACTGACACCTATTTTATTGACTAGAAAGAAATAATGCTGGAATTGCAGAGGCGTAGTAACCATTAGGGAGGAGTATACTGGTGAAAATTGTTTCAGATGAAGATAGCAGTTGGCCTACCGCTCTGAACTCAGTGTTTGTTATGTATTGTGTTCAGTCTGGAAATTTATTATAAATTAGTTCTGAAATAGGAGGTACAACCTTCTTGTTTCAGGGACCGTGGTCCTAAAGTTATTGAGCAGCACCTGGTCTGAGCTTTGCTGAACCTAGAGGCTGACAGCATACTCCTGGGTCCAGATAGTGACCAGTGAGGTGTCTCCAGAACACAGGGAGGCTATCGAGCAGAGGAGTCTTTTCCTGCCGCCATCACGAAAGATAAGCGTCTGTGGCCAGAGGAGCTCAACATTACCCCCCCCCCCCCCCCCCCCCCCCCCCCCCCCCCCCCCCCCCCCCCCCCCCCCCCACCCACCCCCCCCCCCCCCCCCCCCCCCCATCCCCCTCAAAATCTGACTTTATAATAAAACAGAGGGAAAATACAGTGTTTAAATTGATAGGAACTGTGAACTTTTCCCCATATTATTTCCAAGATAAACAAACACGTGAAGTCATGATGACAAATAACAACATAGCTTGAAAAAACAAAACCAGTATTACCTCATATTACTACTACACAACTGACACACATAGGATAATATTAATAAAATATGTCATTACAAGGTTCATATTGATAAATTCTGTACATATAAATTGTAATTACAATTGATTGTGATTCCTGGTTCACTTTGTATTTGAATCAGGACACATATATTAGTGAAAGTAAGTAATACATATTTATATTTGAAACTTTACCAGTGCCTCATTTAAGATAGTCTTATAGAGTGTTAAATGTGTGTGAGTGTCACAGTGTTGTCAAGTGTGGTGGAATAAATTAAATTGTTTATCTGTCTGTTGTTGTTGTGACTTACACTTCATCATATACATACCCTAGACATTTAACGTAGTCATCACAATATTCCAGAATAATTCTGACTGAGTTATAATGTGGTAGCAAGTAAGGTTATCTGTAGAACACTACACCTATTAGATACAGATACCTTCACAGCTGATCTCAGTCAGTACACTAAGGCCCTATAAATATTTATAACATCCCACTTTACCACAAAGTATTTATGCTACATAACGCGTACTTCCGAATGTTCTGCTATTATCACGCCGAAAATATTCCACGAGACGTTGGCTAAGCTAATAGCCATTAGAATATCCAAACCAAAACCCGGTACTTCGAACCGAGAGCCGTTCCTCCGCTTTCCACTTTTCAGAGCTAGGCACCCCACCTCGCAACCATTCTCGATAGAGCCACTTATTCATTAAAAAACAAAATTATTTTCATGCCTATTAGGTCGTTTAGGGTAAAACAATTATATATAAATTGTATGTATAGTAAAATTGCAAAACCTAGCTTGACAACACAGCCTGTTACTGTGACATCGAAAAATACATAACATGCAGCGAAAGTGTACATAAAATAATAATAATAAATTTTTTAAGCACCAAACACGGCGCATAAGGCAGAAACCAGTGCTCTACAGGTTGTTCGTTGTGACGCCACTCCTCTTAGCTCTTGCACATTATTTAGGCCCAACGTTCTTCCTTCTCTTATTATTGTTCTTCTGAGTGTTTCTTTTGGTCTTCCTTTTTTCCTCTTACCCTCAGGAACCCAAGTGAGCGCCTGTAGTGGTATTCTGTTGTTTTGCATTCGTAGGACATGACCGATATATGACCATCGTCTTTTCCTTATATAGTCGGAGACATATTTCTGCCTAGAGTCTTCTCTTATTTGTCGATTAGTCTTGAATTCTTTCCAACTGATGTTCATGAGTTTTCTAAGACATTTGTTCTCGAATGTATTCAGCTTGTTCTCCAATGATTTTGTTATTTTCCAACTCTCACAGCCGTATGTTAACACTGAGATAACATTTGAATTAAACAGACGAAGCTTGGTATGTATATTCAATGATCGTAATTTCCAAATGTTAGATAATCTATTGAAGGCGCTAGCTGCCAAAGCAATTCTAGTATAGATTTCTCTTGTTGTGTCACCATCCTGAGTCATTTTACTGCCTAAATAATTGAAACTTTCAACTTTCTGTAGTTTTTCCCCGTTCAAGATGATATCAAAGGTCTCGTTAGAAAAGTTCATAGCTTTAGTTTTAGAGGCATTTATTTGGAGACCTATTTTAACCGAGAGATGACACAAATTATTTATTGCTTCTTGGGATTGTCTTGGTGTTGAACTTAAGAATGCTACATCATCTGCGAAATCCAGGTCCCCCAGGAATTTTCCATTTGTCCATTTTATACCTAATTGTTCATTGTGGGTATAATAATAATAATAATAATAATAATAGATTCTTTAAGCGCCAAACACGGCGCATAAGGCAGAAACCAGTGCTCTCCAGGTTGTTCGTTGTGACGCCACTCCTCTTAGCTCTTGCACATTATTTAGGCCCAACGTTCTTCCTTCTCTTATTATTGTTCTTCTGAGTGTTTCTTTTGGTCTTCCTTTTTTCCGCTTACCCTCAGGAACCCAAGTGAGCGCCTGTAGTGGTATTCTGTTGTTTTGCATTCGTAGGACATGACCGATATATGACCATCGTCTTTTCCTTATATAGTCGGAGACATATTTCTGCCTAGAGTCTTCTCTTATTTGTCGATTAGTCTTGAATTCTTTATTGTGGGTATAGTTTCTCATAACCCAATCAATAGAAAGAAAGTACAGAAAGTATACATACGCTTACATTATCACGGTAATTTTAAGGCACAGAAATTTGCCTCAAGACAGGCTATAACTATAGCTTTTTTGAAAATATAATACTTAAAAAAAAAAAATGCCTGGTTCAATCAGATGTATTAATACTAGTGAATGGAGAGCAAGCACAAATAAGAAAAATATACCATGTATACAGATGATCGTCAATATGCAGGTAAACAGACTGGCTTGGCCGTGACCATCGAAGGACTAGGCGTTACTAAAGGGACAGCCAGGTGTATCCTTAACAAACTAATCGCAAAAGACAAAGGCGAGGCTCAAGTAGAAGAATAACATTGGACTGCATGGAAGTGGACCTGTTGGGAATAGTATAACACTAGAGAGGCCAACGGAGTTAGACATTGATACGGACTGTTTGAGGTAAAAGATACAAGAGTTTAGAAAGCTGAAAGTTCGAATCCTGGGTGAGCCACTCGTGTCTGTTGTTTTTCTGTTGTCTAGTGTTCTACTTCTTTATTTCCTACGAGTGCCTGATAACATACCTTTATGTTTGTCTCATATTAATTTAAGAGTAGAAGGAATCTGCTCGAGTATTTTGTAAGATGATTGTATCTGGTCAATAAAGTTGTTTCACTGATAATTATTTGCTTATGAAATAATCAGAAAAGTATGGAGGTCATACCATCCTCAGCATCATCATTCTCCTTTTACACACTTTAATGAGCATGGGTTCATAACTGCAGTTAACTTATTTGCAGGACGCCTACGTCAGAGCGCTTCATGTTATGTTGCGGTGGTGGGTTTTGTACGGGTCTGTTTTATGTGATGAGGTTACCAGCCCCATGCACAACCTCATAGTAGTCGCCGCTTACGACATGCCTGAATGAGCAGTTGCTATTATTCTTTATTTATCTCATCAGAAACCCCCGGAAATCACACCGAGTAGTGGTTCATGTAGCTGGAGTGAATGCTTGGATAGAATCAAAGACACATGTCATCTGGGCGGAAGTGTTATATTATTTTCTGTCTTGATTTATATCAAGATTGTTATTCTCCGACCGACATCCCTATCTACTCAAACAACCTGGCCCGGCTTGTCATGTCTAGACATTTCCATAGGATATTTCGTGTATTTGAGCAAGTCATGCTTGCAACATTAACACGTTATCTTAAAATGCTATCGGTTGTCCAGATATCAGACTCATCCCACAGGTGCTTGTCCAATCAACCCGTCTCGCTATTTAGACTATCAGATTTACCGTCTGGCCAGAATTCGTTGAATAATCTGAAAAGTGATAGCCCGCTCAATCCGTAAACAACTTCACAGTGAACAGAGGTCAATGTGGCATTGTTCACCGCCTTCATATAAGCCGATTAAGATAACCAGGTCGGGAACATCAGCAGAGGCATTAGAAGTAGCGCTAGGCATTATACCCCTGGAGCTAAGGAGAAAAGAGCTGAGATTCAGCTACTGGGCAAGAGTGGCAAAAGATCCAACTCACCCAGCACACAAAACCTTAGATAGGGGTAACCAGTACATAGGCCACATACCACTAAACCATAATAGATACCCGTCAGGGTGGAAAACAATGGATGAAGTGGATCAACACCCAAACCTATTTAATATGAACAGTAGTGCTCAGTATAAAGCAAAGATCCCACCATGGGAACTAAAAGTGCCAGAAACGGACTCCCACCTATCAAAGATCATAAGCAAATCTAACGACATAATCTCAGCAAAAAGTAAAGCACAAGAGTACACAGAACGGTATATAAATAATAGCCTAACTATATATACAGATGGGTCAAAAGATGAAGAACAATTAGGAGCAGGAATAGCAATACCAAAATTAAAAATATATAAAAGATACAAAGTAACAGGTAATACATCCATCTTTACAGCAGAATTAGAATTTATTCTGTAATTGTGTTAAATTCACTTGTAAATATTGTGTTTTTCTCTTTATGGAATGACGGTAGAAGCGTTCATCGTGTGGTGCCACCATTTTTCGATATATCGAGAATTACTTTAACCGTAGTACTATCTTCAGTTTTAGTAACACATTCCAATGTGTAACTGATGCTATTGTTGAGGACAAAATAAGCACCGACCTCCTCACAATACATCTGTATCACACAAGAAATAAAATTTTAATTCAAGGAGCGACAGAGTGTGTACAGACATGGCTAGACGTCGAATTTTGTCACCTCCAAAGATCAGCTCTAGATAAGACCATGATTGTAACTGATCTTGCCTCTCCACCAACAATCACAGGAGACACGCCTGCCAACGTACAATCTCAGCTAACCATTGAATCCAGTCCTCCCCCCTGTCCCATTTCAATCAGCTCCTCCCCTCTACCTATCATCACTCCAATAATTGTGCAAACTGGAGAGGAATCCAACGAAAACGTTTCCCTTTCAAATGATGATATTCCGAAACGTACACTGGAACTAACATCATCTACCCTTAATACAAATATACCTACAGATAATCCAGATCTAAATCACTCGCCCAGTGCACACGAGACACACCCATCATGCACCAAAGACACTGTTACTAAAAGAATAATGCCTATCCATCATCATGTATACTCCCCTCTTAAACAGCTCCTAGCTATTGAGTACACTAAGGAGCAAGACAGCCCTGAAGTGCGAAGTCTAGTAGAAGGAACAGAGAAGCGCTGCTGTCAGGCGATGATTACCGTCCTTGAAAGTTCAGTGAGAAACATCATTGCTGAACTCAAACAAGACCTGGACAGCTCATTCAAAAGAGAACTTGACGCACTCAGGCATGAGGTCAAGTCTCTCAGACAAGAAAACACAAGGCTGATAAATAGAATAGACCAAATACAAGAAGCTTCAGACAGTAAAAACAAGAACGGTGGTGTCCAAAACCCTCAAATATCGGGTCATCCAATTACACCACAAACATCACCTGCTCCTTTACCCTCTCAACCTCAAACACCCGTTCCTGGAGACAAAATATGCCCACGACATCACAAGCTTGAAAACAGCCAACAGAATATCAAAAACAAAGAACGAAAAGAAACATCACCAAATAAGACTTACCCGATTGAGGTAAAAATTAGTCATCGTACTGAAAACCTACCAAGGCAACCCACACAAGTAGATCCCGAAGCAACAACGGCAACGGAACATGAAAGAACACAACAACCGACACAAAAATCCGCTGAAGACCTCCAGCAAGAAGAACATCAATGGCACCAACAACACCGTCGTGCACGACCTCAGCCACAGCACCATCGACACATACCACACAACACACTTCACATCATTATTGGGGACTCACTGCTAAAAGGTATTCACAGTGACAGAATGTCAACAACGCCAGAGGACATTGTCACAGTAATACCACTACCAGGAGCTGGAATAGTGAAAACAACCAATGAAATCAGCCATCTCAACAGAAATACTAACATAAGGAAAACAACAGTACACGTAGGGATAAACGATAGCACAAATGGATACACCATTAACCCATTAGACATCTCCAGAATGATTGACAACATAAAACAAAAATTCCCAAACACCTCCATATTTATCTCGTCAATAATTCCACCCAGCTATGGTCAAGCACGCCAAACTGTAGATATCAACAACAAGGTGCTATATAATTTCTGCACTAAACATCACATTTCTTTCATAAACAACACACCTTTTTTCACATCAAAGTCAGGTGCACCAAAAAAGATGCTATATATAGATCAAGTCCACACTTCTAAGCTAGGGACAAGCTACCTAGCCAAAAATTTAAAGTTCCCCGAGAGGACTCACCACAAACACACATATTCGTCAGTCAGTGACACAAATTACACACTAAACTCAGTGAATCCACGCAGAACCCCTCATAACCACTCATCGTCATCCTCAGGTAATACTCATTTATCTAGCAAAGCTACACCTACTCCCATCCTCCACCCTAATCTTTATGACCAAATGTTTCCCCCATTACCCACACTACAGACACCCCCGCCACTACCTGCTCGACAGGCACAACTGGACAGATGGAAAGACTGGGCTACAAGTATGACCCGTTCTTCCTTTACATCAAGTAACCACAACACAGGAATTACAGCTAGGAAATTGGACTTTCTTCATCCTGTCTCTAGCCGCCAAGAATGCCACTCTCATAGTTCGTCTGTGCTACATCAGCTTAGGCAGTATAGCCCAGAAGTATTGATGCAGGCATTTCAGATGTCTTTATACGACTTTTCAGAACAAAATTCAGCGCACAAACACCAAGCTGTTGCAGATAAACTCACTTAAAAGCTGTATTTCAAACCAGCTTGGAGCTTAGTTCCCAGATTGACGCCTTCTCTCCGACTGCACCTTTGTTTATTCGTGTTGAGGAAAATTAGGAAATCCTCATAAAATTAACAAGCGTGGACATTTAACTGTCCCGAAAAGATGAATTCTCTACATTGACTGTGGTTGAAGTCAAAATATTCCTGTGTGCCGCACTTTTTGCAAAGATTAAGATACGGTAAACAGTGTCCACGGACTTTAGAGAAATCTATTGCAGTGTATATTTTATAACTTGTTTACAATTTTGTATTAACCATTGTGTACTAATTTTATTGCTTCTTACTCATTCCTACTCCCCTCATTCTTTCTTTCCTATTGACTATTATCATGTCCGATTGCAAAAACTCAAATCAAAATATAGGCAATATCACTAATTCATGGCTTAAACTATCGGGGCTTAAAATTGGTCATTTAAACATTTACCACCTGCTAGGTAATTCTCTACCTCTCTCCAACAAAACTTCCACATATTTGGTTTTTCTGAAACCCGTCTCAATGACAAAATTACAGATGAAGAAATTAGGATTAATGGATTCACCACCATTCGCAAAGATTCTAACAGACAACATGAAACAGGGCTAGTCATATACATCTCAACATCTCTTCAGTACAGACACCGTGATGATCTAGAACATACTGGCATTGAATGTATATGGCTGGAAATAAAACACCCCAACCTGACCCCCGTTTTAATTGGTTACCTGTACCGAAACCCTAGCTCTTCTGCTGTATGGTTTGACACATTCTCACGAATGATGGACAACGTTTGGGCTTCTTCGAAGGAAATTATTCTACTGGGGGATTTCAATATTGACCTTCACAAATCGAACAACACGTGGAATGATATCACCATCTCATACAACCTCACACAGTTAGTCAATCAACCCACGAGAGTAACAGATTCATCATCTACACTAATTGATCATATCTATACGACCTGCCCAGAAAACATTGTAGAATGCACAGTTACACGGACAGCATTAAGTGACCATTATCCCATTTGCTGTACCTGGACGAGAAAAGGGTTCAAAGCACCTAAAACGGAACATATCACAGTCCATTACAGGAATTTCAAAAACTTTAACCTTCAATTATTCCTACAAGACCTACAAATATCCCCTCTCTCATACGTGTACCAACTTCCCCATCCAGAAGAAGCCATAACATACTGGACACAAACTTTTAACAATGTGTTCGATAAACATGTTCCTATGAAGCAAGTTCGTGTTAAAAATATCAGAAAGACCCCATGGATAACAAACGAAATATTATCAACAATGAGAGAACGGGACGAAGCACATAAGCTCAAAGATTTCAGCAGGTATCGGTGGCTTAGAAACAAAGTACAATACCTCATTCGTCAGGAAAAGAAACTACATTTCAGAAAGATGATTCAAGACAAAGCAAACAGTAAAGAAGTCTGGGCAGCCATTAGAACACTAACACACAAAACAAAGTCACTAAACTCTTTACCAAAAAGCTGCTCCCTCACGGCTACTCATTTTAGTAACCACTTCAAAACAGAAATTAACCATCTCAAATCGACACTAAAGCCAATGGACTGCGATATTAGTAAATTGACCGCCTTCTGCAACACTGAACATACCATAACAGATCTTAGAGATATTCCTTTTCTAACAGTACACGAAGTTCTCAAATATATCTTGGCATTAAAAAACAACAATTCATCTGGTCTTGATGGTATCAGTAATAAGATTCTACGTTACGCTGCACCCATCATTTGCGACTCCTTAGCCTATGTGTACAATCAATGTATTGCACACAACTACTTTCCCACAGCATTTAAATCTGCCAAAGTGTATCCTCTCTATAAATCTGGCTCACATAGCGATCCCAACAGTTACAGACCAATATCCCTTCTATCATCTCTTTCAAAACCACTAGAGAAACACATTTACAACACCACATTTCAACACTTAACAACAAACAAACTGCTCATTGAGAGCCAGTCAGGTTTCAGACCCAAACATTCCTGTCACACAGCTCTCACCAAAATGGCAGATAACTGGCTCTGGAACGTAAATGATGGAAAATTAGGTGGTGCTGTTTTTGTTGACTTCAAAAAAGCATTTGACATGATTGACCACACTATCTTGGTTCAAAAGTTGGAAACCCTCAGAATAGGCCCTAATCCACTAAACATCATCAAATCATTCCTGGGAGATCGACAACAGTTAGTGCTTCACAACAACTCGACATCAGATTTCTCGAAGATAGATACAGGAGTACCGCAGGGTTCTATTCTTGGGCCCCTACTCTTCGCAATGTTCATCAACGACCTACCACTACATCTAAAATATTCAACATGTGACCTCTTTGCAGATGATTGTACTATCTACACTAGTGACAATGACTGCGTGGCACTTGAAGTGACTCTTCAATGCGATGTAGACAATCTAACAAAATGGAGTAATATGAATCGTATGCCATTAAACACAGCAAAAACGAAATCTATGTTGATTACCACCAGACAGAAACTCCTAAACTGCACCAAAAGATCGCTACAGGTACACGCGGAATCAATACAAATTGAACATGTAACAGAACACAAAGTTCTAGGAATTACGATTGACCAGCACTTAACGTGGAACTCCCATGTACGGAATTTAACCAAACACTTGGCTCAAAAGACGTACCAGCTAGCCAAAATAAAACACTTCTTAGACGCAGACACTAGACTATTGTTCTATACCTCACATATACAGACACATCTAGATTACTGCTCTACACTATGGGATGGTTGCCCTGCTTCCACCTCAAAGAGACTGCACTCCCTGCATAAGAGAGCAATACGTCTGATCACCGATAATCGCACGATATCACACACAAGGACAGGAAAAGAACTCACAATACTGTCCCTGAAAAAACGTCTTCTCTACAACAAAGCCAAGCTGACTCACGCAATTCTATCAAACAATGCTCCGCCGTACCTACGATCATTGTTTCAAACCAGTAGAAGAGAGGGACTACAATTACATCAGTTACGTCTGCCCAAACCTAGGATCGACCTGTTCAAACAGAGTCTAGCCTACTCTGGAGCCTACTTATGGAACAGCCTTCCACACCACCTAAAAAGCCTACCTACACAATATTCATTTAACAAAGCACTTTTCAAACACTTCCTAAACACTAATTATCTACCCCCATAGAAACATCATTTGCCTGTCAACATCTCATCCATAGGTCAACATTTCTTTTCCTCTTCCGCTCGTTTTTAATGGGAATAATTTGTTTTATATCCATGTAATACTATTATATAATGTAATGTATGTGAGAATGTACCCGCATACCACTGTACTGTAGAGATGTGAATGTTTCCGTTTGCTTAAATGGGTCATGTACATGCAGATATAATTTTTTTTAAACTGCTGAAAGACTTTTTCTGCTACAGAAGTGCGCAAAAAAGTGTTATTATTATTATTTCAATTTCCGCCAAGAATGTATGGATGTAAGCGAGAATGTGTTTTTGTAATTTTTGTATTGAGGATTGATGACACATTCAAAAATACTACAGATTAGACGTTTTGACCGCATAAGTGAGTGTCGGTATACATAACTTATTTATTTATTGTTTTGTTTATATTATTTTATTTTTATTATTATTATTTTTCTTCAGTCACTATCTTGTTAAAAAAAAAAAAAAAAAAACCTACTCATTTTTTATTATGATTGCATACTGTAAATGAATGCTGTTATGTTAACTTTATAATGTTGCATGCCTTTAAATTAATGCTTAAAGTAATATGTGGGAATAAAAGGATATAGTATGCAAGATTAATGAGAGTGAAAGGGCAGAATGTTAGACGGGCCTGCGCGCCCAATTCTTAACCCTTCGAAAATAAAGTTCGTTCGTTCGTTCTATCTATCTATCTATCTATCTATCTATCTATCTATCTATCTATCTATCTATCTATCTATCTATCTATCTATCTATCTATCTATCTATCTATCTATCTATCTATCTATTAATGTTTATTTTTATTTATTTTATTTTTACATTCATTATTATTATTATTCTTTTTTAATGTTAAAAACGTACTTTAATTATGATGATTATTGCAAATGTAATATTACTTTTATAATGATAAATGCCTTAATTATGCTTATAGTAAATGTGAGGATGAAAGGATATAGTATATATGATGAGAGAGAGAGAGGAAGGGCAGAATGTCAGACGGGCCTGCGTGCCCAATTCTTAACCCTTTGAAAATAAAGTTCGTTCGTTCGTTCTCTCTCTCTCTTTCTTTCTTTCTCCTTAACAGAGGTATTAAACATATACAACTCAATGAAACTAATTGAATTTTGATAGAATATGGTCTTCGTCGTTTACTCTTTACATTCGCAGTACACCTCAGATATTGATCTAGAGTAGACATGTGTGATAGCATATCTGTTTCTTCACACAAATTAAATGAAGCTTAAAAACGTTCACGACATCTCCTAA
The DNA here is from genome assembly GCA_024509875.1 of Oreohelix idahoensis. NCBI lineage: Eukaryota > Metazoa > Mollusca > Gastropoda > Stylommatophora > Oreohelicidae > Oreohelix > Oreohelix idahoensis. The sequence goes on from JAMPIV010019696.1 coordinate 87,717, forward strand.
GTGTCCAGGTTCGAACACTATACTTTTTACCAAAACGCTACATGGGAAGCAGGGCAGTGCTTCTTAATCACGTTTGCTCTGTTAGATTGTACTACTATTTTTTCTTCTCTTTACTAAAGCACCGTCTCATATGTCTTAACATTGCGCTGTCGGATTAACTTTATAATTGAAGCACATACTTGTTGCTGTCTCTGTTGATTATTATTATTATTATTAATTATTTACTTTTTATTACCGGTATGTTTCTGTTATCTTGCAGCATTTCATCTTTTCCTTTATTGCGTTCATCATTCTGAGTTTACGTTCCTGCCCTTCCATCATTAATCAAAGTCCTCAAATTACCCCGGTGCCCAGGAATATTTCTTATATTCCTGTCATGTTTTCGTGTCCGGCCACAATCTGTAATCACGGCTTTATGCTATTAAGCAGGCTTGTCAGCCGGCCTGTATTTATCAGTTGCCCAAACCGCTCGCTCTCTATCTCTTTCTCTGTACGCTTGTGCGCATATATTCATGTTCTTTAGTGCGAGTGCGCTTCTGTGTGTGTTAAATTGGAATGTCACTGCTTAAAGAATCAGCATTATGAGCACAATGAAAAGCATTAACAGCAGGGCAGACATTTGATCCGCTTTTGATGTCTTGATTGCGCGAAATACTCTTCTCCAGTCTGTGATTTATCTGAACTAATCACAAGTTTAATTATTATTATTATTTTTTTTTAATTTTACATATACAGTTCTGCAATAATAGTAGTTCCACAGCAAAAACTACCATAGGGGGGTGAAGTGTTAGAGACTAGATCCAGCTTTTTTATGAGGTGGGGTGACCAGTTTTCTTACTCTCTGTCTTTTGTCTTCCCTAACTCAAGAGCAGAGTCAGGTACCTATTTACAGCTGGGTAAACTGGAGCATGATGATACCAGGCTCGATCCAGGAACCCGGTAACTGTGCCGCGACGTGAAAGCGCTCAACCCGTTAACCAAACGGACCCTTTCGCATTCTATAAAAGTATTTAAAGTTCCGATCACTTGTTATAAATGTCTCTCTTATTCATTTAACTCACTTCAGACCATTGATCATACATCGTGGTACTTACATGTCACGCCATTTTCTGATTCCATCTTTCTTTGTTTCACTTTGTAAAACGTGGTGATGTCGCCTATTTGACTGTTGCATATAAATGTTTCACGGTGATTACTCACATTTGGCTTAATCAGAAAACAGCGTGTTCAGGTGTTTTGTTTTTTTTTTACTTTTTTTTCTTCTATGTCTGTTTACAATAGAACTGGCTTTATATTTGAGTTGAAGGTTACATACATTTGGAATAGCCCTACTAATATCTAGCTTTTTAATTACATTTGGGATAAACATGTTACATAATTATGTATTTATTGAATAGCTATCAAACGTCGGATGTTCTAGAGTCGTAAGTACTAGTAATGTTTCTAGATATTAACACACATTGAGTCTTCTTGCGACATTGATGACGCATTGTGCAAATTCGTGAGCAGCGAATTTGTTCAGTTAGGTTCACTTGTTTATTAGGATTATAAACGTGCAATGTTAATTTTTTAAAACATGACTGTAATGGAGTCAGTTCATGTATGATTTAGATTACTCGAAGATTTTATTATGTATAATATTTTCAGCTGTGATGAGTAAACAGGATATTAAGGGTAATGAAAGAGCAGCGGCATTTCCAAATACACCACGATTACAATGATGTACTGGCGATGGTGTTCAAGTAAAATTTAAAAATCTGATAGATACAATAATTACGGGACATGTATGTTACGGATGATATTTTCTTCTAGCAGTAATCAGTTGAGCATATTATGAAGTTCAATGAAAGTACAAGCATCGTACTAACAACACGAATGGAGACGGGTAAAACGAACAAGACATCAATCGTGACGAATCCAAGTCGTGAGGTGGAGGGTCCACAAAAATATGATTGACGTTTAATAACACTTGAAGACAACGACATCATGGAATTGGCATGGCATATTATACATATATATCGTCCTGTCCTTCAACAGTCACGTCTCATCATACATGTCTGGCCGCTGTACTAGAGGTGAGATCCACCCAAGTAATATGGGTCAGATAAATGTAGACGCAGAATTATATTTGAATACTTCTCAAGTTATCACGAACCTCTCACTAGGTTCTGAATCTTCATCGTAATAATAGTGGCGGCCTTCGAATAAATATATCATGCCACTTGTAGCTCTTCTTCCACAATATATCAGGAGCTTGAATACAATACGTCTTACCACGAAAACCACAGATAACGAAAGGCCAAGAATCTTAACCGTTAGCATAAATTAGTGCTGAACGCATTACGTCATTAACAACCGATGACGTATTAAATATGTCGCGTTCAATATAAGTGAAAACCCGTGCAAACACATGATTTAACACAGAGAGACATATTACCGCAAAATAACTGGTAATAGCCTATGTGTGTTCATGATACAAAAATACATTAATATTCTTACTTTAACAATATACAGGGAGGTTATAAAGTCCTTGTGGAATTTTAAACTTTAGTAACTTTGCGCTGTTGTCTACTCATCAAAATCACATTCTTTGGATGAACTTCATGTCAGTATCACAAATATAGTGTACTAAGCAGCATCTGGAGAATGTAATCAGTGAGGTGTTAAATCAGATTGACCGATATGTCACGAAAGATGGCGGTTATGTTTAAAGCTATACGTTTGATCTGTATTGTTTTACAACTTAATAAATTATGCTTTCACGAGCAAGTAACTCACCAAAACATGGCGGGAAATAAGTATTTTGTTCTGTTACCGCTACTTGTCCTGATGACTACGCTAATTCTGCTGTGGTAATTTTATTCCTTCCCATTCCATTTCAACTTCATTGGATTTTTGTAGTCAAACTTATCATAAATAATGGTCAATGCACCACACACACACACACAAATTGAAAGGCCTACGTGTTATTTTAATGGGTGTCTCACGGAATTGCCTCCCCTGCTGTGCAGTTGTGGTCCAACAGAGGCCAAAACTCAAGAGTATCTAATATGGGTCTTCAAAGGCGTCTACCTTCGCACAAGATTACTTGTAGATAGAAGGATAACTATGCTTCTATCTCAAGGAAGTGTTCATAAGATATTTCAGAAGTCAAGAACAATGTTGCATTGGGCAGGGCAATTGTTAACTTTTATCTGATCCACCGCCTTTTATGAAGAATTAAGCAATTATTAATTTCAGCTCGTTCAAACCCCCACCCTGATTTCCTCAGTGGAATTCTTATTATACAGGTATAGCTCTGTTTAGAGTGTATTTAGTAAATTGACTGTGACAAACATGCAGTACATTCAAAATGACCAAATTGACGTTAAATTTGTATATTTACAAATAAATTTAATAATCAACTAAGTTTTAACAGTTTAAAAAAAATTTGAATAATCTTTAACAGAAAATACTCATCATCGTGTGATGGTAGTGTGTTTTATGTAAGAAGTCACTTGGCAGCTTTTAGGTTTGACCTAGCTGCACATGGTCGTTTCTTCTCCCGCTGGGTTTTGTTGGGTTCTGTGCAGATAGGTCACTGGAGTTCTCGCGTCTCTGGTCAAGCTTAAAGGCGCAGCACGTTCCAAGTAAGATCAGGGAGTAACTGCAAAGCTGGTCCCGCGTCTCTAAGACCCTCTGAAGATGGTGTCTAGTTCGACGTCAGGCCACTTCTGCCCTCACTTTGTTCCAGAGATAGTACCCTCAGCTGGTACCACCAACTAATATGGTAAAAGAATAGAAACGAATACCCTCTGAGTATTGAGTTTCCCGACACATACTTATGTGTCCCCATCTTCCTATTCCACCATCCCATCGACCTCAGACTTTACCCTCGATGAGAATTAAGCTTAATCCCTCGAGAGAACACTTTCTTTACATTTAAATTGAATAGCTTTATATTTACTTTACATTGAAATGAAAAGGTTAATAGTATAGATATAATATGTTTACATTTACCTATATACTGGTTGAAAAATGTTCACAATATAGATTGAATATGTTCCAATTTACATCTACACTGATTGAAAATTGTTCACAATATAGATTGGATATGTTTTAGTTTACATTTACACTGGTTGAAAAGCTTGAAAACTTTCATTATTTTTAAAGGGAATATGTTTACATGGACATTTACACTGGTTTGGAAAATAAAGCTATTATAATTAGAATGTACATATTTTCTTTCATCTTTCCCTCCCTGCTCCCTATGGAACTTGGGACTACCTATGCTGTTAGTTCTCTTTGAGAAACTAGTAATAAAGCAGTCACCAGCTCTGGCAGTGGTGGTTCATGAAATCATCATTCTATACGCTGAGGTTTCCAGCCTCAAATGACTTGGACATCCACTAGCAATTTTGACATATTAATATTCACATAGCAATATATACATATTAGTTCACATGTTAGTAATGAAAAATATAGAATGTAAAATGCACAACATACGCCAATCTTGGCTCACAGACTGCTTGCTCAGAGGAATTAAGTTAAGGCACTAGCAGATGCCTTTTTACACGTTTCTGGGGTGGTGTTATGTAAACAATGAATTCCCACTATGACTCCGTGTTTTCAGTTTCCTCAGATCCCGGTTTTCCTTATTAAAATGTTTTTCCTGGGCTATTTAAGTCCTTTAAGATGTTCCTTAAAGTCCGATCTGATATATATGAAATCTGATTCTAACTCTGGCAGTCCGATGGTCTTCTAGGCACGAGTGAATTTTCACAGTGTCTTAAAACTGCAAAAAGGTCAGGTTATATTGCAAGTCTTCCCCCGCATTTGTTTGTTACGATGCTAAGCAGAGCTCCAATCGTTTCAAACATGCGTGTCTTGTGGGGTAATTTCAAAATATTTCCGCCTGAAATAATGTGCGTGATGCAAAAGGTCACCTCTCCGATATATATTAATAAAACGTCCGATTGCCTTCTCTGCAATGTTTAAAAATACAACATCTTACTTCTATCTCAAGTAACATGTTCGTAATAAGTTGTACAGGAAACGATTATGTCATTCCTGTGCGCTGACAAATAAGTTATCTCCCCATAGTGGCTATCAAACTTTTAGCATATTACCATCTTGGCAAGGAACGCACTTTGGCCTTATCAGCGATTAAACAACTGCGCTGAGCAATTTTAGTGTTAATCTGTAGTCTGATGTTTGCCACACCCGAGATTAACCAACATGGTTGTTGGTTAATATTGCATCACCTGTCTACTCTCTCAGCAGGGATAGTCAGGTAAACAGACAAGACGAATTATTACTGAAAGGAGTGAAAGAATGTTTGAAAATACAAAATATCTGCTACATAGCAGAGAAAGAAAGAGGTGCCGACCATTGAAAAGCACGCAATTAAGTCAGTACAACAAATGTAACTGATTACTGCCGTAGTGAAGCAGAGAGCGACCCAAAATAATGTCATATACCCCCTATCCTAAGATATTTGTAGAATATCCAGCTTTGGGGCGGTCACTTCTTCGCGGGATTTACTGTGCACTGGTTTTGTTTCTCAGTGCGACAGTTTTTCTCTCCTCTCTATACTTTTGGCGAGCGTTTGAATTGCTTGCTTGGCAGTGTGTACAGCTTTGCACGTAGTGACCGACGTCTGCTCATCTTTTGGGCCAAAAGTAAACCTCTTTATGATTATTCATGTTGGGTCCCATGGGAACATGTTCTCCCGATGTGGATATGTGAGCCGCTTTCATAACGGAGGGTCTTAAGGGGAGAGGCACCACAAGTTGGTTCCCTTGCCTCGTCCGTCGATAAATAATTCCATCTTCTTTGTGGAAAGTTCCAGCTGAAGCATGGGTTATCTTGATCTGACTCTATTCAGAGTACGGCGGAAGGCAATGTCATTCTTCTGCGCTTGTCGTAACTTTGTTTTACTACACAGAAATGTCGAGTTGAGGTACGAGTTATCCAATTTTTGGTGTTGGATACTCTGCTCAAATTCGTTCTTCATAGTTTCGTCCTTCTGGTTATCCGGGTCATGGCGAACAGAGCAGCCTCTCACAAACTGTCTAATATGATGTCGCATATCTGACCAGAAGTAGTTCAAGGAGACCTGTTTTACAACTGCTTGTCGTAACTCTGTTTTACTACACAGAAATGTCGAGTTGAGGTACGAGTTATCCAGTTTTGGGTGTTGGATACTCTGCTCAAATTCGTTCTTCATAGTTTCGTCCTTCTGGTTATCCGGGTCATGGCGAACAGAGCAACCTCTCACAAACTGTCTAATATCGTGTCGCATACCTGGCCAGAAGTAGTTCAAGGAGACCTGTTTTACTATGGCATATGAACCTTTAATGGGATGGGGCATGGTTGAATGCATTTCCTGCATTAGGCGTAATGGGACAACTAACTGTCTCTTGTTCCTCTCCCATCTATACACCAAACCTTTCTCTCTGTAATATGCTCTCTGAGGAGTAATTTCCATGCAACCAATTAAAGCAAGGCTTTAGGGTTTTATCATCCCTTTGTGCCTTCTTCAACTCCGAAATATTCAGGCTGTTTAGAGATGACAACTCAGGGGCCGCTAGGGCGTGTCCTGGGTTCTCTCTCTTTTGTATCGGCCTGGAGTCACGTGAGGGATCTCCAAGAAACACATATTTCCTCCCTAAAATGAGAGGGTAGGCTAAATCGTCTAAAACTGCGGCATTGATTTTTCCCTCTACGTATCGGATTGAGACATCAATTTCCGCAACCGGGAGAAACATAGGCTTTATATTCTTCCATGGCCTCTGTATTTCTACAGTTTCACCAGTGTACTGGTGAACCTTCAAAAAAGATGGGGAAACTAGAGCCGAGTATTCTAAACACGAATCATATAAGCACCGTATGGTTTGGTTACCAACGGTCACTTGCTCAGTAATAGAGGGGTGAGTGGGGTTCTGTTCATATGCCTGGGGGGTCATGGTTCCCTATTGGCCCCCTGATAAGGCATGCGACATTATAAGGGCCTGTTTTCGGCCTCTTACAATCCGATGTAAAATGTATATCAGTTTTGCACGATTTACAATATCGTCTTCCAGTTCCCTGGGCTGAATTGCTCTGTTTCTGCCTCTGGTGATCCTGTGGTTGTTGTTGTTGCGCTACTTTGTGTGTTGTGTTGTCCGTACTTTTGGAGTTATTCTCTGGGTGATCCTTTTGTCTAGGCTGAATATCGTGTGGGCGCCTTTTAGACGGGTTCACTTCCGACTGGGCGCTCTGGTACCGATCAGCAAACAGTACCACCTGCTCAAGAATTTGGCCCCATGTTCCGCCAGGAACCGCCTCATATCAGGGGTGAGCGAGTCCTTGAACTGCTCCACGAAAATCATCTCTTGTAGCTCTTCGTAAGATTCGTCAAAGATCTTGAGGGACCCCCATTTCTCCAGGTAAGTTTCTATCCTAGTAGCAAATTGTCAACACGATTTATCTTTCTGCCGCTTAGCTTCGCGGAGTTTACTACAAAAAGTCTCTACGTTAAGCTGAAAACGCTGAAGCGGAGCGTTCTTCAACATGTCGTAGTTGTTCTTCCGTGGGCATTTTGAGAAACACATCATAAGCAGATCCCCTCAGACTCTAGGATAGCTTCATGTTTTATCTCTCCCTCCTATTTAGCTGCTAAGGATTCAAATCTAGAGAGATAGATGTCAATTTCCTCAGAAGCCTCGGAGTGGACATCTAATTGGAAGGAAGCCGCACTAGGCGCCAGTGCATGAGAGATGTTTCCTCCGTCGCTACCTTGAGAACTGCCAGACCTGCCATTGTTAAAACCAGAATCGACTCTTCTCCCTTCGATCTCCAATTCCTTCAGTCGAATCTGGTGTGCCCTGTCGGCCTGTTCCTTCTTTTCAGCTCTTTCAGCCTGTTCCATGGCGAATGCTCTCTCTCTTTTTCTCTCTCTTCGGCTTCATGTTTCCTTTGCTTTTCAGCCTTCTGCTCTTCCTTTTCGGCTTTCTTCTCTTCGAAAGCTCGTTGTTTTTCCTTCTCTTCAGCTTGAGCCTTTTTCTGTTCCCTCGCCATCCTTCTTTCTTCTCTTTCTGAAGCTTTCTCTTTTTCTGCCCATTCCTTGTCTTCTTTTTCTCTGTCTTTCTGTTCTCGCACCGAAGTAAGAACAAAGTCAGAAAGTTCTTTGGCTGAAAAACCTAGTTCGCGGCCTAGATTAAGGTAAAAAGCATGGATGTTTTGGGAATCTGCCATTCTGAGCAAAAAATCTGTTTACAAAGCTACACAAAAAATTACAATTGCTACTTAACTAGTAAACTCAAAATTACAACATTGAGTTATCCACACCAAGTGAACTTCTTATTTAACTAACTTTTGTTACAAAAAATTTTGTTACTCTTTCTGATTATTCAATTACTAGCAATAACCCGTCAAAAGTAACAGGTTTTTAATTGCAGCCATCTTATCATTTTCACCCGTGTGTTACCGGGGCCCGAAAGGGGAGCAAAGAATAGTAACACTGTCCACTACCAAGCATGTCGTAAAAGGCGACTAAGGAGGGTTGGGCATGGGGCCGGTTACACCATCCTGTAAAAAAATTTAAACCACAAAAAACTTCAACAAATATGGACAAGTCAAATAAAGAAAATAAAACACAGCCATCCAAGACAGGGGAAGGTTCTCTCGCGGGGAGGCGTATGATGCAGCACAGAGAAAGCCGAAAGGAGTCTGTGTTGCTGACTAACCTTCTTTCTTCTAGGAGAACTTCCAGATTTGGCACCTGGAATGTTCGGACATTAAACGAACAAGGGAAAGTGGCGCACGTAGCAGCAGAAATGAGGGAATACAAAATCGAGGTTCTGGGAATGTGTGAAACAAAGTGGAAGGGGGTAGACAGGAAGAAACTCATCACAGGTGAATTGGTGCTATCCTCAGGACATGAAGACGAAAGTTCACACCACAGTGAAGGGGTAGCTCTTATGTTATCTAAAGAAGCACAGAAAGCACTAATTGAATGGGAAGCTGTTGGACCCAGAATAATAACAGCTTCTTTCAAAACAGCTAAAAAGAAAATTCATGTAAATGTCATCCAATGTTATGCACCAACTAATGACAAAGAAGAGTCTGTGAAAGAAGCATTTTATACTAAACTACATGAAATTATGGATAAAGTAAAAAGAAGAGACATCACAATTTTGATGGGTGACATGAATGCAAAGATAGGTACAGTCAACACTGGATTCGAAGAAGTCATGGGAAAACATGGGCTAGGAGTAATGAATGAAAATGGAGAGCTATTCGCAAACTTCTGTGCTTCATATCAACTGGCTATAGGAGGAAGCATGTTTCCACATAAGAGAATACACAAGGCAACATGGATATCACCAGACCATAGAACAGAAAATCAGATTGATCATATATGCATAAACAAGAAGTTTAGATCATCATTGCAGGATGTAAAGGTATATAGAGGAGCAGATGTGGCATCAGATCACCATCTTCTGATAGCCAAAGTAAAAATGAAACTCAAGAGATATGCAACAATGCAAAACTATAGACAACAGTTTAATGTAGGACAGCTAAGAAATCAAGAAACAAGAGACAAATTTGCGGTCACAGTATCCAACAAATTCCAAGTGCTCCAACAGCTGGAAGATGTAGAGAATACAGAAGACTATTGGCAGCAGGTCAAAACAGTATGGAAGGAGACATGTGAAGAAATACTGGGGAAAAGGGAAAGACAACAAAAAGCATGGATAACAACAGAAACCATCAATAAGATAAAAGACAGAAAAAACAAGAAAGCAGAGTTAAACACAAGCAAAACTAGAAGCTCCAAAGCCAAGGCTCAAGAAGTGTACACAGAAGCAAACAAAGAAGTAAAAAGAAGTATCAAAAGAGACAAGAGGAAGTATATTGAGGAGTTGGCAAGAGAGGCAGAAGATGCTGCAGCCAAAGGAAATATGAGAGAACTGTATAGCAGCACAAAGAAGCTAACAGGGAAATACAAGCAAACAAGTTGCCTCATAAAAGACAAGAATGGGAAACTGCTCAGCAATATACAAGAGCAAATGAAGAGGTGGACAGAATATTTTGGGGACCTTCTCAATAGACCAGCTCCACAAAACCCGCCGGACATCCAGCCAGCAGAAGAAGAGCTACAAATTAACGGTGAAAGACCAACGAAGGAAGAAATAAAGAAAGCCATAAAGCTTCTAAGAGAGGGAAAAGCGTCTGGACCTGATGGCATTCCAGCAGAGGCCATCAAAGCAGATATCGACACGGCTACAGAGATGTTATATAAATTACTTGGTAAAGTCTGGGAAAAGGAAGAGATACCAGCAGAATGGAAGGAAGGATATCTGGTTAAGTTGCCTAAGAAGGGAAATTTACAAGAGTGCACAAATTATAGAGGAATAATGTTACTATCAGTGCCAGGAAAAGTGTTAAACAGGATTATCCTTGAGAGATTAAAAGAGTCCATAGACAAGAAACTGAGAGATGAACAAGCAGGTTTTCGACAAAACAGATCATGTACAGACCAAATAGCCACTTTGAGAATAATAGTTGAACAAAGTCTGGAATGGAATTCACCACTATACATCGGATTTGTGGACTACGAAAAGGCATTTGACAGTGTAGACAGAGAATCACTTTGGAAATTGATGAGGCATTATGGAGTTCCCCTGAAGATCATTAATTTAATAAAGAAAACATATGAAGACATGACATGCAGAGTTCTTCACGAAGGACAGCTTACAGAACCGTTTGGGATAAGAACAGGAGTGCGACAGGGATGCCTCTTGTCTCAATTTCTTTTCTTGCTGGCAATATATTGGGTTATGAGATCATCGACAACACACAACAGAAATGGAATCCAGTGGACTCTGACTAAGCAGTTGGATGATCTGGATTTTGCTGATGACTTGGCTCTTCTGTCCCATAACCGTAATCAGATGCAGGACAAATTGAAAACACTCGATGAGAGGTCACAGCAATTGGGTCTGAAAATACACAGGGAAAAGACAAAAAATAATGAGAATAAATGCAGGTAATGATAACAGGGTTGAACTTGAAGAAACACCAATTCAAGATGTAGAATCATACACATATCTTGGCAGTAATATAGACAAAGTTGGAGGGACAGACAGCGATATCAAAATAAGAATACAAAAGGCAAGAGGAGCTTTCATTGCATTGGGAAATATATGGAGATCAAGAGAAATCGGATACCACACGAAAATAAGAATCTTCAACTCAAATGTGAAGTCAGTCCTATTGTATGGCTCTGAGACATGGAGAACAACAAAGACAACAACCAAAAAGCTACAGACTTTCATAAATGGGTGCTTGCGTAGAATAGAGGGATTAAAATGGTATGACAAGGTTACCAACGTGGAACTGATGACAAGAACTAGACAAGTGCCAGTGGAACAAGAGATGAGAAGAAGACGATGGCGATGGATAGGACACACACTGAGGAAACCTGTTGATAGCATTACAAGGCAGTCCTTGTTCTGGAACCCCCAGGGCAAGAGAGGCAGAGGAAGACCAAGAAGTACATGGAGAAGAGAGTTGGAAACAGAGGTGAAAATGATGAGGAGAACATGGAAAGAACTTGAGATGATGGCACGGGACAGGAGGACTTGGCATGTGTTTGTTGAAGGCCTATGCGCCTTTGGGAGTGGAGGGTTATGAATGAATCTTATCATTTTGATCCATAATAATAAGTCTGCAATACTTTAAAATTTTGTCTTGAAGAAACAATCAAAAACTTACATTTTAAGGTTATTTTTAAGAAAATAATAAGTTAAATCTGTTTCCCGAATGAAACTGAACAGAAGAGTATCTTGATTGTCTGTTGATTTAATCTGCATCTCCGCATCTTCCTGTCTCCATGTCATGTACTGTTTATCAATTGTGTTGTTGGCTTCTTTCCATAATCAAACTGTTCATGCACGCCGTCATTTGCGCACTTTTCTATTTTCGAGAGACTACATTAACTTTCAACCACAGCTAAGGGGTGCAACTGTGCTTGAAAGTTAGACAATAATTGTATTGTTTCCCTTATATGTGACTGACCGACCGACGTACTTACGACGGGAATTATGGTATTGGATTCTTTCATCAGTGCAGACATTCCTTATGCTTAAAATGATCTCGTTTTGTTTATTTCGAAATCCCGACACATAATTCTTGGTCACCGCGAATTATTAACACAGCATCTATGTGCGCGGGGGAGGAAAAGAATAACAAAAGATTCTCACTCACGTAATACTATTGATGAAAGGCTAAACCGGAAATAAAGGAAATTCCGTGCTTGTAAAAAAAAGGAGCAGAGCGTGGCGGTAACATAATCAAAAGTAGCATAAAACATTGGTAACATGTATTGATGTTTTGTTAGTATTAAATGTTATTTTTCTGCAGCTACTTTCCACAGTATTTTTTATTCAGTCATTGTATGTCTTCAGGAAAGAGATCTTTTGAAACAAGCGGTCTGTTAGATTTGATTCAGGATTTTGATGATCTGGTTTATATAAATGAATCCTTTTCTTCCTTTCTTCTTCCTAATGGGCACACCAGTAGCTTTCCTCCATTATTGTGAGATTGTAGTTTCTTCCCATGCTTTGGTAAAAAAAAAATATGGAATAATAACTGCACTGCTGCTTCCTTGTGTGCGTTTATTGCTTCGGCTGTTGAACGTCAATTCCGGCTGCTTTATTATAAGGGATGCTCTTGATAGCCTATGCCCTTGATAGCCAGTCCAACATTTTTTAGGCGTTTCTCATATCTTGGGGCAAATTGTGTTGATTTTCCTATCCCTAGCATCTCGAACAATTTTCCTTCTCATCAAAGCATGATCTCTCATATGGATATCCAAATTTGTCGTTTATAATTTCTGTGGGATGCAAAGTGTCTGATGTTCTCACTCTTGTAATAGTTTCATGCAAGTCTCATGGGGGATCATTGTCATGCATTGCATGCGTTTTTAAGATTTCCCGTGTATTAAGATATATATATATATATATATATATATATATATATATATATATATATATATATATATATATATATATATATAGATATATATATATATATATATATATATATATATATATATATATATATATATATATATATATATATTAATTACCGGAGTATTTTCTTATTGTTGATGCGAATGTTTTGTGTGGGCTGTCGCTTCGTTATAAAAATGAAGACAGGACAAAACGCAACGGTAACGACGGGGTCGTAAGGCAGACCAACTGGTAAATAATAAATCCTGGACCCTTGGTTGGATATGCATGACAGACGATTTATTATAGTACGACGTTGACATCATTGACAGGAACAGTTCATAATATAATTTGACAGCAAATATGTTGGCCTATTTCATAATCGACTTGGACTTTGATTGACTTCGCCGGCCGTTACGATACGAAGGTCAGCGGAAGTTCTTTGGCCACTAAGTTGTATGATGCATGGATTTACGAAACAATCATGTTAAAAAGCATGAGCATAAATATGTATTCAATGACGATCTAACGACCTCTCCAATCGTTGTATTGACGCACTAACAATCGACACCACTGGTCGATTGAAGCTCTGCAATGACACTGTGCTGGAGGGTACTATATCTGAGGCGTGATATACCTTGTAGTTATGAGCCGATTATTGCTGAAAATTCATAGTATAATTTTCTTGGCACAAGGATCAATATTATCATCTCACAGATGATCATAAAATAAATCAAGGCCATGTCCTCCTTGGACTTGGGATAAGATCCTGGCCAAAAATCACGGTCTATTCGAGACGAAGATATAATAATTTGCCTCAAGTACGTATGTTGAATAGCAACAAATCACCGAGACAAATCGCGTCTTAACCGTTCAATAATATTGCACGGTCGTACGCAAATACTTAAACATACAATTAACTTAGATGCGCTCACACGTACGTCTATAAAATACTAGACTCACATGTGAGGATCTCAAACATATAACTCCCCCTGTTAAAAGTACTTAACTATATATATATATATATCTGTTGTTGTTTTTTTTTTCGTACGCCCGCTGTTGCTCGAGGCGAAATCTCAGGTTAGTATGTCTAACCTGAGACAGATTTTACGTGAGTATCCCTTTTTTTCTTGCACAGAGACAGGTGTCCCTCGCCATTCAGGCAGATACTCGCCGATTTCGGAGGTACCCATTAGAGCTGGAGTCGCCAGTCCCAGGTCGACGACACTCCTTCAAATGTCCTCGTCAGGTCTCGAGTTAATCAAGTCCAAATCCCGGTCGACGAAAAATCTTCAAATGTCCTCGCCCGGGTTTGATCTTGGGTCACCCGGTCGCCAGCGCAGTGTGGTAACCACTACGCCAGCGCGGCTCCACATTCTCTGTTGTAAAATGCGATATCGTGGTGTGTTTATACAGATGTACACACTGTTTTCAGCATAGCCAAATCACAGTTCATTTAACAAAGACAGAAGATAAAATACTCCTCACACTTTTATATAATTTTTGATTAAAATTTCATGTGAGCATACGAGACCTGAAATGCCAGGCTAACTATATTTAGCGCTGCTAAATAATTTTCATAATTTCCTACTTAAGAATTCGTGCAATGAGAACTTCTGCTCTATTCGAGCCGCCTCTGGACAGCTCTTCGTTTTGCAACGTCTTTAGTAAACTTGAAATAATAATAATATCTATTACCTTGCTTCAGTAACGAAAATCATAAGTCCAAGTACTTCTTGATGTAAATCAAATATAAAAATGACACCACGTCAGTACTTAGTGATCACAACCATCTGAATGCCTGAAAAGACAAAAGTGGTTACCAGCCATTGAGAAAAACTTCCTGGTTTGGTTATTTTTGGTTTTAAGGACTATCTTCATTGCACACGGACAACTCCATCAGTGCTCCGATCTCCTCCGTTAGAAACTTCCTGAACTCTTATTAATGGATGGAATATCATATGAGTGACTTATTCTCTCAGCGGAGAAATAATGTATTCTACGTTCTTCCTCACTAACACCCTTTTTTCACAAACCATCTCTCTTAAATCAATCGTTTTTTTAACTCTACAAGTTCGGGTTAGTGAACGGGGTTTATCCAAGCAACCATCTAATAAACAAGACTTTTCTTTCTATCGGACGAAGATTCGTCTCTCTCTCTCTCTCTCTCTCTCTCTCTCTCTCTCTCTCTCTCTCTCTCTCTCTCTCTCTCTCTCTCTCTCTCTCTCTCTCTCTCTCTCTCTCTCTCTCTCTCTCTCTCTCTCTCTCTCTCTCTCTCTCTCTCTCTCTCTCTCTCTCTCTCTCTCTCTCTCTCTCTCTCTCTCTCTCTCTGTGTGTGTGTGTGTGTTAATGCTGATTTGAAATAATATAGTCAGTTCCGTTAGGCCACATAGACCGACATTGTAACATCTGTGTTCCGAATAACTCCCTCACTAGAATATGCTTGCGTTCTCATATCTATGTGTACATTCTTTGTTGGTATCTGGACATTAGGTTCTCTTGTGTTTATAATTTCAACCCTTTTTCCTCGTAGAGTTGCTACTAAATTTTCTAATCTCAAATAAGCAACAACAGGACGCTGATCGGCGTCCAGTCCAAGGTTGTATTTGGGATCACTTTGGCATCTTTAACATCTATGCCTTCCTCATTGATGACACAACAATACCCTTTAGCTCCCCGAGGAGCATAGGCCTTCAACAAACACATACCAAGTCTTCCTGTCCCGTGCCATCCCATGCTCAAGTTCTTTCCATGTTTTCCTCATCATTTTCACCTCTGTATCCAGCTCTCTTCTCCGTGTGTTTTTTGGTCTACCTCTGCCTCTCTTTCCCTGTGGATTCCAGAACAAGGACTGCCTTCTAATGCTATCAACAGGTCTCCTCAGTGTGTGTCCTATCCATCGCCAGCGTCTTCTTCTCAGCTCTTGTTCCACTGGCATTTGTCTGGTTCTTACCATCAATTCCACATTCATTGATGACACGTTAATATGAAATCTGTATGCGACGCCAGGTCTGGTAATGTGATCAGAATACCTCGGATACAACACCGACACCTGTTCTACTGTCAGACTGGTAGTCTTGCGGGCTAACTCTTTTCATTGCATTGTCGTGCTAGCTGATATGTGGTCCTATTCAGAACAAAGTGCTCTCTGCTCATCAAACTGCTCAGGAACTGTAGCCGCATTGGAGTTCAAATCACGAGTTCATTTACGCTTTCCTGCCAGTTGCGCCCCGTTATAGCTGAAGAATTTACTTCTTTGGTTAAACGGATCATGCCATTCCAAAACGGCAAGCACTTTAATGAAGGAACAATTTTATATATATATATATATATATATATATATATATATATATATATATATATATATATATATATATATATATATATATGTATTATATGTTATGTATATGTATGTATATATATATATATATATATATATATATATATATATATATATATATATATATATATATATATATATATATATATATATATATATATATATATATATATATATATATATATATATATATATATATATATAATCATTCACTGTTTACAATTATTTGTATGTGACTTTGTGTTTGCAGAAGTTGTTGGTGTTGCTTCAGTACATATTAGCTTAGAGTTCTAAAATATATCTGCCGTTGTAGTTGCAGTCTATTTTATCACTGTGTGGGTCAGTGTGGTCTTCCATTGTCCCCGGTGTCGATAAGAGTCCCCTGTGAGAATCATATTATCATCGTAGTTAATTGTGTTCCTGGTATCGGAAAGATTATAAAATAATTCATCTTTGATCTCATTTCATGAATTCATTGAGTGTTGCACGTACATGTATTTGTATAAAGGTGGTCGTATTTCCCTTTTCTTCGTCCACGTACCCTCTCGAATTTGTTGCCTTTACGTTTTATATTTGTCTGGCTATGAATAGAGAATGAAGCCTATTTAGCGAAATGCTCTCTGTTGTTTTTGATACCACTCCAGATAAAAGCATGGTAGTTGTGTAGTTCTTTTGAGTTGTGGTATTTTCCCTACAACCTAATGGCAGTTTCGTAATTAGTATTTAGTACTGTTTTATTCTAATTCAACCTTCACGACTACCGTTTTGGATGGGATGGATAGACCACATCACTCATCACATGACTGGGCAGTCCCCCTACTTCGCAATGTAACTGCCTTCCACAACATTGGACGCTGTGGTAGACTTCGGTAGACTCAGAAATAACATTATTGTCAACGTGAATTACTTAAATATCGCGCATTCTGTGGTCTGCTTCGGTTTATAGATGTTTACCCTATCCAGGTTTTCAAATCACGCCGCTGCAGTTTGTCTCTGCAGTGAAGACAGCTTGATCCTGAAAACATTATCAGAATGGCTGATCTGATATAGTCCTTGATTTATTGGATGCCGTCGTGTTCTGTGTCGCTACGTTATGCGTGAAAATAGAAATAATCATGGAAGTTTGGCCTTATCTGAAGCATTACCATATATGTTTCGTTTTATACGTGTATGTATGTCCACGTGCGCATGCGGTTTTTATGTTAACTTTTATCCCAGTTTATACATGATCATCCTGTTTTCTTTCTATTTCAAACATTTCTGTTTTCATTTTTTACATCATTTTTGTGAATAGCTCTGGTGCTGTCTTTTTAATTTTGCACTTTGTCATCACATTGCGCAACCCGAAGTATAGGCAGGCTTTCACATGCGCGTATACACGCTCCACACGCACATAAGTCTCGGGCCAATTTCCGCATTATATTCAAGCAGACGTAATACGCATTAGATATGGCGCGTTTTTAATTTCTCTTCTACTGACTCGATATTCCAGCGTGAAGATTTCAGGCTTGGTCGAAACTTTTTTGCGTCAAAGCAGATTGATTCATAAAGACTCGAGAAGAAGAAAAAAAAAAACACGGCGTGGCTGTCATTTTAATATTGCTGATTATTTCTCTGCTGTCGTCTGTAATATTCCTAATCATTTCTCATCTGTCCTTTAAGTTGAGTGAGCAGGAACGCTTTAATATAGTTTATGTATTATTTGTATTTAGCAGCTTTTTTTCGTGTCTGAAACATGTTGGCTGTTTTTGGTAAACTTATGTAATGCTTTGTATAATTCCAGTGAGGTCGAGTGTTATTTTTAAATTAATTAATTTATTTTGTTTAATATTTATTTTGATATATTTATTTTTGAGTGAATTTAAATTTTTCTTTTATATTTACCTTATATTTATCCTCCCCGTGCATGCACACTAGGAAAGCTACATATTCTTTCATCTCCCTTCTTGAAACTCTCCGACGCCCGGCCATATTATCTTCGGCTCGTTAAATATTACACAGAATTGTAAAGAATAGGTGAATTTAATAATAGAGATACCTAATCGTTTGTTCTGTTCACCCGTAGTACTATTTACACTAACACTTGTAAGTAATCGTTGAATAATAGACAGGGTTTGTGCGAGAGTATTTGGCGCCCTAGGCAAGCAGTTCCTTTGGCGCCCCTAGTAGTGATATAGAATATATATATACACACACACATACATACATATGTACACACACATACTTACATGTACACATACATAATACATACATACACACAAGCACATGACACATGCATAAATATATGTATATATTCCACAGAAAGGCCACGGGCAATAAAATATTTGTTATTATCGGAATTTTGGAATTATGACTTTCCTGTAATATCAGTTTTGTAGTTTGCTCGATTTTGTCATCCCCCAAAATATTTAGTTCACTCGATTAAGCGTTCCTCCCCAAAAAACAAATTTTTTTATTCCCTCGATGTTGCCTTCCCCCAAAATTTATCACTGGTTTTTTTTTTAGTTTTGGCGGAAAGTTTGCCTAATGGTTAAACTGGCCTTGACTATAGAAACAGAGACACGCAGGGTCTTAGCTGCTTTGCCTCCTTGTTGCTATTTACGCAGAAACATTGTACTAAATATAAGGGTCAGTTTAACTCATTGTTGCTGTTTACACACTAATATTGTAAAAATAGTAAGGGACATTGATATGAAACACTTTACAGAGCGATACAACAGGAGGCAATCTGATCATCAGAAGAACTCCCCCCCCCCCCATCGGACAAGTGTTTCGACCCAGTATCCTTTACACTCTAAGGGGGGCGGGCCCACTTGGGTCATGACTGCCAAGTGTCTCAGCCTCCTGTTGTCTTGTATCGAAAATGAACCCATTTCACTTTGGTAGCAACTTTAAAATCCACAACTCCGCCAGCCGTGGAGGCAGTTGTGAAAGTAACAAAGAGAAGACAAATTACTCCGTTCGTTCCGTCGCATACAACTAGGGATAGACACGGACACACCTGCGCGAAGCCGATGAGGCTAGCCACTCCGCGCTAGCAACTGAAATTCTGTGCCTAACACCTCTTATAATATACACCGACTGTTGCTTGTCAGTCACAACCCTTTCATCAGTACAATGAAAAACTCAACGTACTGTGGACTTAGAAAAATTCCTGGTGTTTTTTGTACCGCAGAGTTTACTGTCACGCTTTCCATGGCCCATTGCGGTTGTTCCACAGCCAGCGCGATGCCTTTTCGGCAGTTTCACTAAGCCTCTTCAGTGCCCTTGTTCTCGACTGTCCCCTCAGCCCCAACAGTTTCAATAAATCATACACTGATGCAGCCACAAGCCCTCTTGCGCCCACCTCAACAGCCATGACCCTTGCAGTGAACCCATCGTGTCTCAGATCCGCGGCCAGATCATTATACTTAGCCGCTTTGAACGAATATTGCTCGTCCAATCTGGATTCAAATGGCACGGTCAGTTCAATCAGTATAACCTGAAGCGATGCTGAAGAATGAAGCACTATATTCGGCCGTCTCCGCGATTTTCTGATACTCTCTGGATATGCCCCTCGTCCAGGTACGTCTACCGCCATCTCCCAGTCGTTTGCACAGTCAAGAAGAGATGGTAAACTGCTACCTGGTTTACTCGGTTTGGGGTGTGCTGACTTTCCTGCCCTCAGAAAGTATGTATTTGTGGTGCTCAGCCTGGCTTTGCTATTCGCCTTCATCCTTGCCAGGTCTATTGTCGCAGCAAGCTCATTTAGCACTTTGTTGTGGCGCCAAGTGTATCGCCCTTGCCCTAATGACACCTTACACGCTGAGAATACGTGTTCAAGTGTCTGCCTCCCCTGGCACAGGGGGCACTGCTCATCATCCGACTTTCCCCATCTCACAAGGTTTGTGGCCGACGGCAGCAGGTCATACATTGATCTAACAACGAAGCTGAGCCTAAGAGGTGCCATATGCCATATATCATTCCATGTCAAGGACCTCTGCAGGGCTCCTTCCCATGTAGTCCATTGGCCTTGTTGGGCCTGCTGCACTGCTTTTTGCAACCTCTTATCATTCTCAGCTCCTCGTATCTCCTGAACTACCATGTCGCTGCGCTCCCTGCTTGATGCCTTGGACCACCAGCGGATGTCTCCATGACCAAATCCCCGTCTATTCGTTTGTGTGTATCCGATTACCTCCCTCAGTTTGAGCGACTCTTAGGCAGCATCAACAGCTTCTTCCACTCTCCACTTCCTTCCCGTTTTCAGTGTGGGCTGAATGGACTTAACCACGTCATCAGCTGACTCGCGTAGCATCATTGCAAGCCTTGCCTTTCCAACTTTGTACTCTTCAACAACTGACTTGAAGGGAAGCAGAAGTTTTGACTTTTTGCAGTACAATGCTACATCTGACAGACCTGGTGGTACCCCTAGCCATTTCCTCATGAACTTGTTGACCTTCTGCTCTATAGCTTCTGTGGTGGGTTTATATGTTATTTATGTTAATTATTATTAATTGTCTACGTAGTGAGGTCCAGCTATGTAAGTCCCTGAGTCTAATAGTTGATTATGATGTATTCTCAGGGTACCTAACTGCTACCACCCTATGATCTCACTCTGCGAAATATTTTAAGTCTTATTAATTTATATGGCTACGTGTCTAGGGTAATGTATGTGTGATGTATGCTAACAACTTTAACACAACTTTAACTCAATTTAATAAACTCAAGTAAGACAGTGGTTAAAGTTATAGAATTAATTTACAATTTTAATTTCCTGACTCTCAAATGTTTTGAATCAGGAAGGTTAAACTCAAAATAAATGTGGTTATGTACATAGGTAAATACAGTGGATGGACATCTTGTCCAATAAATGATATTATTTAAAATGTTTCTAACAAGGAATGTCCTGGTGAAGCGCTACGTCTTATGACTGGTCACTATTATGAGGGACGAACTGTTTCATCATTTCGTAAAACTGTTTTATTGCAATAATGGAGAGTAACTGTCAAATGAATACTCATTAAGCCCACAGAAAATCCGGCTTAACTGAATTTTTCTTGAGAGATCTGATGACTGTCTCAACAATAGTATATTCGTCACGACAATGAAGTTTGGAGGCTGCTACAGCTCACTTGCTTCAGGATATAGGCAAATAACACTTTGCCTAGAAATCTGCAGCTCCAGGTATTACTTTGTGGCACACTGGGTGTTATAGGATGTAACCCTGCAATAAGAGGAACAAGGCCTCCTAAGTATTCTATACATATATCTCCATCACTAACAACTAAGCATTATTAAACAGTTTAAGATCAGCTTCCTGTGCTAAACAAATAGCTATCGTTCCTATCTTATTCTGTGACTGCTTCATACTCAGGTAATCTTCAGTATCATCAGTTTGATACATTCCTTTCATAGGAAATCATAGTTATTTTTCAAAGTCATGTGAAACACTGTGACTTGCCAAAGACAGCCAGTGGTTTGCTGGTCTTACAGTCATAATATTATAGATCAATTTTCAAACATCATGTACTTTCAGTTGCTCCATATTATACATAGGCATGCCTGTCGCAAGCTTCCACAATGGCAAATGTCGCATAACACAAAATTGGTGGGCGCCCTATCTGGGTTAGCCTCTACACATTAATAAGAATATTAATAAAAGCATTTATCTTACTGCAATCAATGAAATAATACACTAGTATAGATTAACTGGCGATCAATGGGCACTAATTTTGATCGCCGCCGTCCAGACGCAAAGGCAATGGGTCACACACAAGGCTTTGCTACTGTTCTTAATCTCACTAGGTGAACAAATATTCGTCAAGTGGCGTCCTACCTCTGTCTTTCTCTGCTAATATCAAGTGCATTAGCCAATGAAACCACGAGTCCAAAAATGCGACTCGATTTTGAAAATCCCAAACATATGTGTACGTCTATCAATAAGTTCACCAGTCTGATTTTAATATTACTGTGTAAACTATGTGTCGCTTAGGCTGGCCAATCTTTAAAGTTACCTCTCCCTTTCCTCACTAGCAGTACCCAATCCAAATGAGGCAAGCCAATTTGACTCCTCTTTCAAACAACGCGTCCAAAATGTAACTTTTAAATTGAGTGGAGATCTCAGTGTGTCTGTCCAACTGTTCTAAAATTTTCTTATTTCTTACAATATCTTTGTTATTAATTGGGCGATTTTAATTATGAAAAGTAATTATTAAACAGCCAACTGTCCTTTATCTTTCTAGATAAGTTTTATCTACTTCTTTATCGTCGTTTTCATTTTTGTACTTTTCCTTTAATTTATGGTTTTCTTCTACTGAACCACAATATTAATAAAATATGTCGTTTAAGGTTCATCTAAGTTATTATAAATGACTATGAAGGCTATCATATTAACAATATTAACTTTATCCTTCCAGTCATCAATTGTAGTTTATAAAGAAAGCCATTCTCTAAATTTCTCCTTTTCCTCTCTCACGCCTGCACAATATTGGTTGTTATTTTACAGTTTGAACGTGCAAGTTAGACGCGATTTTTTTCTTTTACTCCACGCTTTCCCCTTCTCTCGCTCGCTTTCAGACGAGACGACAAGTTGAATTTTTGGCACGCTTTCGGATTTCGTCAGAAACAACTAGAGACAGGAAACGCGGGCTGTGTGTGTGTTTTGGTGAAGAGGACTGCTACACTGAGTGTTTATACTTTCAAATCTAGAGCCAACAGTGGAAATATTCAAATTATTGTCCAATTTTCTCGCCGTACATTTTTAAACACTAAGAAGGGGGGGTAGGGTACGGATGGCGGCGGGTTGGTAAATTCTACTTCTAGGCGTAGCGAAAAAATTCAAATGTGGTAACATTAATATATATTTGGGAGGGGTGTGAAAACGGAGTATTTTATTACATATCTCCCCTGTTAAGAGCTTGCATCATAATGCAGCTTTAAATCCGTATTAACAATCCCGACCAAACTAACTCAACTAGGCTTTGTGAGTATCCTCGGTTTCTGCAGGTGGGTGCCTACTCAAAAAATCTGCCCCAACATTCTGCGAGCCAGGAATGTATTCAATGGTAAACGAATAAGGTTGAATGAGCAAAGACCATCTTAATAAACGGGCATTTCCATGTTTTGCCGGAGCCAAAAATACGAGTGGCTGATGATCCGATTGTACCACAAATGTTCTACCATATAGATAGATC
The DNA here is from genome assembly GCA_024509875.1 of Oreohelix idahoensis. Classification (NCBI taxonomy): domain Eukaryota; kingdom Metazoa; phylum Mollusca; class Gastropoda; order Stylommatophora; family Oreohelicidae; genus Oreohelix; species Oreohelix idahoensis. The sequence goes on from JAMPIV010019696.1 coordinate 111,209, forward strand.
TGGAACTTCTTGATCGCCCAGACTAAAGCCAAACATTCTTTTTCAATAGTTGAGTACTTTTGTTCCGCTCTGTTTAATTTGCGACTGGCATAAGCAACTGGGTTCAATTCCCCATCTGATGAAGAGGACCTTTGTAACAAAGTGGCCCCTAAGCCCACATTACTAGCGTCCGTTCTTACCACGAATTCCTGACTCAAATCAAGTAATTTCAAAATAGGCTTGCTGGGGAGTTTTTCCTTTAACTCATTATATGCCAATTCGCATTCTGCAGACCATTCAATTTTATCTGGTTTTCCTTTACGAGTTAAATCCGTCAGAGGCGCACACACAGAGTTAAAGTTTTTAATGTACTTCTGATAAAAGCCACAAAGTGACACAAAGGATCGCACATCGTTTTTAGTCTGTGGTCTGGGTGCTCTCTGCAATTTCTCCAGGTTCTTGGGGTCAGGGGTCATGCTACCCTGATGTACAGTATGTCCCAAGAATTCTAATTCTTTGCATCCAATACAACATTTTGTTGGTCTAGCAGTTAAATTTGCCTCTCTGAGTCTATCAAATAGCATATTCAAAGAGTTAACGTGTTCTTCAAATGTTTCCGTAGCGATGAGGATATCATCCATGAAATTTGTAATACATGGGTTTTTCAGAGGATCCAACAGTTTTCGCATCATTCTGGAAAACACACTCGGCACATTCTTCAATCCAAACGGTAACATGTTAAACTCATAGTGCCCTTCCGAGGTGCTAAAAGCTAGATAAGGTAGAATCTCAGGCTTCACTGGAATTTGGTAATATCCCTTGCTGAGATCTACCTTGGAAAAATATTTTGCCTTGTTCAACCTGGCAAACAGTTGGTTAGTATCAGGTAATGGATCCACCTGACTTTCTGTGACAGCATTCAGTTTCCTGTAATCTATGCACAGTCTATGTTCCCCAGAGGGTTTCCTCAACAATACCACACTGGAGCTATAAGGAGATTCACTGTGAGAAATAATCCCTTCTTGTAACAGATAATCTATCTCCTCTTTCAAAGCTTTCTCTTTTGCGAATGGGATAGTATAGGCTCTCATACAGATGGGTGTTGGGTCTAGTAGTTTCATGTCATATTCCAACAAGTTGGTGTGCCCCGGTCTATCCGGTAACACGTCTGTATGATTTTCCAGAACCTTTTAAATCTTCTCCCTCTGCCCTGTTGTCAAATGTTTACTGATTTTTACCTGTGCAGGAGTCTCACATGGCCTCAGGGGGTATTCATAAGAGGTGAGAGGTTCATTCTTCATCTCAGTGGCTATAGCTAAGGTCATTAAATGTGTTCCTTCCCTATTGTTTCTGTCAATATACTTCTTTAGAAGGTTCACGTGATAGACTTTTTCCTTTCCTTTCTTGTCTATCTTGTAATTAGTTCTGGATATCTTTTCCAAAACTCTGTATGGACCTTGCCATCCAATTTGAAGTTTGTTGCTGCTGCCGGGTAGTAGAAGAAGCAACTTCTCCCCCACAGCAAGTTCCCTATCCTTCGCTTTCTTATTGAAATATGCAGCATGTTTCTTTCTGGCTTGTCTTAGGTTTTCATTTGCAAGTTTCCAGCCAGTTTTTAAACGAGTGGTCAGTTCGTTCACATACTGATATGATGAGGTTACAGTCTCTTCTGCCTTCTCATCTGTCCATGTCCTCAATAAGGCTTCCAATGGACCTTTAATTGGTCTTGTTAATTTTGGTCGGTTATTCGGCAGACCAATTTTTCATGGCACCGGTAATTATCATGTAACTGGAAGTATGGTGGTGGTGATCTTCCTCCCTTTTGTTTGTGATCACACACGAACCGTCCACTACCAATTCTTTTCCTGGGGTTTTCCCGCAGTTTCAGTTTCAACGTGAGAGGACTCCTCTCCTTTCTGTTTTCGTTCATTTCCCGGAATTCCGACCAAGGTATTGTCGGGTGGGACTGGGTTGAGGTCACTTTTTGTTCAATACGCATAGTGGCCATTCTACTTGGTTTTTGTGAAGACTGTGTGTGAAAAGGGGTTTTCCTATCCACCGTGTCTACTTTAACATATTTATTTTTATTTTTATTTTCAGGCCTGTTTTCACCGTAGTGTTTTTGTAGGCTTGATTATTTTCCCATCGTGTGGGTTTTCCCTTGTTGCATTGGTCACAGGCCTCCACAAATTCTGCAACATCTGCAGCTACGCCTGGCCATTAGAATGACATAGATACTTTTTGACCTGTAGTACCTATTTTCTCATGTACGCCGTCTGATGTAACAAGTGATCTTTTTATCACTTTCTCCCTATATGAAGTGGGAAGTACCAGCTGTCCATGACCAGTGGATCCAGTTCCAGCCTTCCTATACATTAGTTTATTCTTCATATAAAAGTCTCCTTTGTTTGGAGGGGTATGGCATTTTGGGAGTTTCTTGAAACACGGCTTTAGTGACCTATCCTCAGCCTGTGCCTTCCTCATCTCCTCTGGATGAGTATTTATTGGGTTTTCTTCCTCCTTCCTTGATTGTGACCTGGTCTGTACTGTAGCCATGATCACTGGTCTTTTGGGATTTCCCAAAAAGACGTATCTACACCCCAATATCAGAGGGTAGATTGGTTCGTTTATCACTGCTGCTCTAATCACTCCTTCCACATAGCGAGTTTTTACACTTATTCTGGCAATGGGAAGTGTCATGGTTGCTACTTCCTTAGTCGCCCCTTGGATCTCCACTGTTTCTGTGGTAAATTGATCTGGGTGCACCAGGTGAGAACTCACGACTGAGTCAAAATCCAATCCAGTATCATAAAGGCACCTAATGGTGGCCCCGTTGCATACTACATCTTCACATATAGTGGGATGATAAGGTTCCTGCTGTCCAGTAGGGTTTTCGTTTGGTCCCTTGTTTCCTGTGTTCATGCATGCAGCGTAATGAGGAGGTTTCTTCTTACAGTCTCTGGTGTAATGATTGTCCCTCTTACAAAATTTACACCATCTCCTTTCTGGGTTGAAAGGTTTCCTTTCATTGAATTGCGGGTTTCTATCTCTAGGGTCAAATCTTGGCCTATCATAGTTTGGTTTACCTCTATTACCTTTGTCCCTATTATCAAATTAGTTCTGGTTTTGAGGGGCTTTATTATTTTCTACCTGTTTCCTTTTTACTCCAGCTATTTCAGACTGGGCTGCCAGATACCTTTCAGCCACATTAAGAATCTCCCCCAGCCTCTCCGCCGTGAGAAATGTTCTCAGCTTTGGAGCCATGGACTCTCTTAACTGCTCCATCATAATCATTTCCTTTAAATCTTGGGTTTTCCCCAGAGCAGTCCATTTCTCCAGGTAAGTATCTAGTCGTGCAGAGAACTGGTGGTAGGTCTCCCCGGAAAGTAGTTTAGCATTTCTAAATTTTTTTCGGTAAAATTCACTATTTTTCTCATATCTAATTAGGAGAGCTTGTTTTAAAATGTCATAGTCTTCCTGATCGTCTCTACTCAATTTTGAGAACACTTCATAAGATGTTCCCCGAAGCCCTTGGGATAACTTTAGACTCCATTTTTCCCTCTCCAAACCATAATTTGTAGCTAGTCTTTCAAATCTAGAGAGGAAGGACTCAATGTCATCCTCTTTTTCTACAAAAGGGTCCAAATGAAACCCCATGGCTGAGTTGGAGGCCCCCTGACTTGCAGTAGCATCAGAGGTAGATGGGCTGTTACCATTTTCTGGAGCATGGCCTTGCAATTCTAACTCTGTTAGTCGTAGCTCATGTTCCCTTTGTAATCTCCTCTCTTCCTTTTCCGCCTCTAATCTCTTTTCTTCTTTTTCCTTTTCAGCCGCTAATCTATTTTCTTCTTTTTCCTTTTCAGCCACTAATCTATTTTCTTCTTTTTCCTTTTCAGCCGCTAATCTCTTTTCTTCTGCTTCCAATTTCTTCTCCTCTAATTGTAGCCTTTTGACTTCAGCCTCCCTCTCAGCCTCTAATTTCCTAGCCTCCCTAGCATCTTCTAATTGTAATCGCTTAGTTTCCTTGTCTGCCTCTACATGTAATCTTTTCTCTTCTGCTAACCTCCTATCTTCTCTCTCAATAAATTTATCACATTCTGATGTTACATACTGAATCAGAACTTGCCCCTCCATTCCCATTTCTTTTGCAGTCTGCACAGCAGCAGATCTGAACTTTGCCAAGTCTGCCATCTTTTGCTTGTACTAAATGTTATTAATCTAACTAAATTAGCCAACAGATATCTCTAATTAACTAAATAATTATGGGCAATGACAGTTCATTTGGTTCTCCACACTGCTTAATTTTATAAATGTTAGTACTGGGGATTTCCTGGATCTATGGTGTTACAATAAATTTAAATCCCGGACGAGCGTCCCAATATATGTGGTGGGTTTATATGTTATTTATGTTAATTATTATTAATTGTCTACAGAGTGAGGTCCAGCTATGTAGGTCCCTGAGTCTAATAGTTGATTATGATGTATTCTCAGGGTACCTAACTGCTACCACCCTATGATCTCTCTCTGCGAAATATTTTAAGTCTATTAATTTATATGGCTACGTGTCTAGGGTAATGTATGTGTGATGTATGCTAACAACTTTAACACAACTGTAACTCAGTCTAATAAACTCAAGTAAGACAGTGGTTAAAGTTATAGAATTAATTTACAATTTTAATTTCCTGACTCTCAAATGTTTTGAATCAGGAAGGTTAAACTCAAAATAAATGCGGTTATGTACATAGGTAAATACAGTGGATGGACATCTTGTCCAATAAATGATATTATTTAAAATGTTTCTAACAAGGAATGTCCTGGTGAAGCGCTACGTCTTATGACTGGTCACTATTATGAGGGACGAACTGTTTCATCATTTCGTAAAACTGTTTTATTGCAATAATGGAGAGTAACTGTCAAATGAACACTCATTAAGCCCGCAGAAGATTTGGCTTAACTGAATTTTTCTTGAGAGATCTGATGACTGTCTCAAAAATAGTATATTCGTCACGACAATGAAGTTTGGAGGCTGCTACAGCTCACTTGCTTCAGGATATAGGCAAATAACACTTTGCCTAGAAATCTGCAGCTCCAGGTATTACTTTGTGGCACACTGAGTGTTATAGGATGTAACCCTGCAATAAGAGGAACAAGGCCTCCTAAGTATTCTATACATATATCTCCATCACTAACAACTAAGCATCATTAAACAGTTTAAGATCAGCTTCCTGTGCTAAACAAATAGCTATCGTCCCTATCTTATTCTGTGACTGCTTCATACTCAGGTAATCTTCAGTATCATCAGTTTGATACATTCCTTTCATAGGAAATCATAGTTATTTTTCAAAGTCATGTGAAACACTGTAACTTGCCGAAGACGGCCAGTGGTTTGCTGGTCTTACAGTCATAATATTATAGATCAATTTTCAAACATCATGTACTTTCAGTTGCTCCATATTATACATAGGCATGCCTGTCGCAAGCTTCCACAATGGCAAATGTCACACAACACAAAATTTGTGGGCGCCCTATCTGGGTTAGCCTCTACACATTAATAAGAATATTAATAAAAGCATTTATCTTACCGCAATCAATGAAATAATACACTAGTATAGATTAACTGGCGATCAATGGGCACTAATTTTGATCGCCGCCGTCCAGACGCAAAGGCAATTGGTCACACACAAGGCTTTGCTACTGTTCTTAATCTCACTAGGTGAACAAATATTCGTCAAGTGGCGTCCTACCTCTGTCTTTCTCTGCTAATATCAAGTGCATTAGCCAATGAAACCACGAGTCCAAAAATGCGACTCGATTTTGAAAATCCCAAACATTTGTGTACGTTTATCAATAAGTTCACCAGTCTGATTTTAATATTACTGTGTAAACTATGTGTCGCTTAGGCTGGCCAATCTTTAAAGTTACCTCTCCCTTTCCTCACTAGCAGTACCCAATCCAAATGAGGCAAGCCAATTTGACTCATCTTTCAAACAACGCGTCCAAAATGTAACTTTTAAATTGAGTGGGGATCTCAGTGTGTCTGTCCAACGGTTTCAAAATTTTCTTATTTCTTACAATATCTTTGTTATTAATTGGGCGATTTTAATTATGAAAAGTAATTATTAAACAGTCAACTGTCCTTTATCTTTCTAGATAAGTTTTATCTACTTCTTTATCGTCGTTTTCATTTTTGTACTTTTCCTTTAATTTATGGTTTTCTTCTACTGAACCACAATATTAATAAAATATGTCTTCTAAGGTTCATCTAAGTTATTATAAATGACTATGAAGGCTATCATATTAACAATATTAACTTTATCCTTCCAGCCATCAATTGTAGTTTATAAAGAAAGCCATTCTCTAAATTTCTCCTTTTCCTCTCTCGCCCCTGCACAATATTGGTTGTTATTTTACAGTTTGAACGTGCAAGTTAGACGCGATTTTTTTCTTGTACTCCACGCTTTCCCCTTCTCTCGCTCGCTTTCAGACGAGGCGACAAGTTGAATTTTTGGCACGCTTTCGGATTTCGTCAGAAACAACTAGAGACAGGAAACGCGGGCTGTGTGTGTGTTTTGGTGAAGAGGACTGCTACACTGAGTGTTTATACTTTCAAATCTAGAGCCAACAGTGGAAATATTCAAATTATTGTCCAATTTTCTCGCCGTACATTTTTAAACACTAAGAAGGGGGGTAGGGTACGGATGGCGGCGGGATGGTAATTTCTACTTCTAGGCGTAGCGGAAAAATTCAAATGTGGTAACATTAATATATATTTGGGAGGGGTGTGAAAACGGAGCATTTTATTACAGCTTCCATTGTACTTGTGCTTATTTCATATATAAGCAGTGGCCACAGCAACTTAGGTATGAACATGAACTGGAGGCACCACAGTTTGAATTTTCCCAAGAGTCTGCTTTGGTCTATGATCTGTAGCCCTCTGCCTGCCATTTCTATTGTCTGTTGCACTGCCTTCGAGTCTTTTAATGAGGCATCGTACACCCTGCCAAGACTTTTAACAGGTTCCTCAATGACAGTAGGGATTCTCTGGTTGGAAACCATGAAGATGACCTCTGCTATCTTCCCTTTCCTGACTGATAGGCTTCTCGACTTCTTGGGTTTGAAGCTCATGCTGCACCAGCTGACTAGTTCATCCAGGCGTGCTAACATCCTCCGGGCCTGATGTTCATCTGATGTCAGAATTGTTGTGTCATCCATGAATGCTTTGAGCGGTGGCATGTGACACATTCCACCGAACTTTGGACCTATAACCATTCCTTCAGCCGCATTGAGAATTACCTGCATGGCCATCACGAATAGTATCGGAGAGATGGTACATCCCATCGCAATTCCAACTTCAAGGCCAATCCACTTCGTTGTGTACTCTCTGGTTGAAAATCTGACAGAAAACCCTGCGAAATACAGCTTCAGCATTGCTGCAATCTCTTGTGGAACATGATACATTTCTAGGGCCTGCCACAACATCTGGTGTGGAACGGATCCATAAGCATTTGCTAGATCCAACCAGATTACATGGAGGTTTGTTCTGTCAGACTTTGCCTTTTGGATTGCTTCCCAGATCATTGTGGCATGCTCTAGACATCCTGGTGTACCTGGGATACCTCCTTTCTGAATGGTAGTGTCACTGTACCCATTTGCCAGGAGGTATGTAGTGAGCCTTTTCGCCATCACTAAGAATATCTTCCCTTCCACATTAAGTAGTGAGATTGGCCTAAACTGACTGATGTCTGTGGAATTCTGTTCCTTCGGGATGTAGACTCCGTTCGCCTTTCTCCATTCATTGCTTACAAGCTGGGTTTTCCACGCATTCTTCAGTAAACGCAGCAGTCGTTTGAGCACCTCAGGGCATCTCTTATACACAACATATGGAACACCATTAGGACCTGGAGCTGACTTGCACCGAGCTTTCTGGACAATGCTTTCTACCTCTTGCACCGTTGGGGGCTTGGTATTAAATTCAGCTCCCGGCTTACTCGGCCATTTAAGGTCTGCCATACTGCTGAGCGGCTCATCTTTGCTACCATCTGAATATGTCATTCTAAGGTGTTCTTCCAGATCTTCTTTCCTGATGTTTAGCGTACCCGATCGTGGCTGCTCAAACAGTTCTTTGGCAAACTTTAAGGGCTCCCTAAAGAATCTTTCCCTATCCCTTCGAGTCTTCCTTCTCTTCCTGCACAACCTTTCTGCTCTACAAAGGGCATTATGTTGGCCTTTCAGGTGCTCCCACACCTGTCGTAACCCTTCCTTCTCTGTGGCAACTGCATTCTTGAACAGTTTTCGGGCATGCTTCTTTTGTTTCCTGATTTCTTCGATTTTAATTTGTCTTCTACTTTTTCGCGTAGGGTTACTTTCCCTTGCCTCCCTGGCTCCGAACACTTTGCGACAGTGCAGGTATATTATGTCGCCGAAGATTTCCAGCTTCTTCTCCAAAGTTATCTGCTTCAGGTTGTTATCCAACTCTTTTGCCAAGGCTTCGTCCAGCTGTTCCCAAAGCCCCTTTGCACTGGTAGGTGGAAACTTGATTGCATCTCTCTTCCCGTCCAAGAAGTGTGTGAGATCATCATCAGGCAGATCAACTTGAATGTACTCAGCACTGTGGATTGACTCTTTGCTGCGTTCTTCTAAAGTCTTACCCGTCGAGACAGAGCGCTGTTGATTTCCCCCTGATGAACTCCCACACCCCTTTTTCGTTCTGTGGATTTTCATTCCTCTCTGAGTAGAGAATTTCCTACCACAGGCACATGGAAATTCCAGCCGTTGTTCAGAGCTCGAAGTCCGTGTAACGGGTCTGGTCGATTCCAATGAGGCGCCTGTGGATTCATCATTCTCCCCCCCCCCCCCCTTTCGGTGAATCCTGGGGGCATCTATACTTTTTGGGTCCTGTAGCAATTGTAATACAGCTTACGGTGTGCTAACCCGGTCAGCCGGTTTCTAGTCTTTCCCAGTGGCATCTGTTTTTCCAGAAGTCCATCGGTCTTTCCCCGATTGTCACTGGTTTCACCATGCAACTATGATAGGAAACTCTTTACAGAGCGATACAACAGGAGGCAATCTGATTATCAGAAGAACTCCCCCCATCGGACAAGTGTTTCGGCCCAGTATACTCCTTTACACTCTAAGGGGGGCGGGCCCACTTGGGTCATGACTTCCAAGTGTCTCAGCCTCCTGTTGTCTTGTATCGAAAATGAACCCATTTCACTTTGGTAGCAATGTTAAAATCCACAACTCCGCCAGCCGTGGGGGCAATTGTGAAAGTAACAAAGAGAAGACAAATTACTCCGTTCGTTCCGTCGCACACAACTAGGGACAGACACGAACACACCTGCGCGAAGCCGACGAGGCTAGCCACTGCGCGCTAGTAACTGAAATTCTGTGCCTAACACCTCTTATAATATACACCGCCTGTTGCTCGTCAGTCACAACCCTTTCATCAGTTTTAATACAGTAACAGATACGCATGGAATATCGTGTTCTCTTTGTTACTAATTTACACACATAATTGTTAGGAACGGTTTAACAAAATAACAGGGAATATAGAATCTTAGTTTCTGTCTTCTTATTACCGTGTACACACACAGAGTTGTAAGGAACAATTTGCTGCAGTAACAGCCACACGCAGGAAATGTTTCTGTGCCATCTCGTTGCAACTTACCAGTTTTATTTTACCGTTGTGTTCAATGTGTTCCGGATTTTTATTCTCTCATTATGTTTCTTTCATTTTCAGAATGTTTCCTCATTATGAGAAATTTTCAAACCCACATAATGCCCCATTTGTATCCTCCTTGCCTAACAACCAAGGCTGTAATATGCTATATATTCCCAAAGTCTGACACAGCTGTGAACGTCATAATTTGCGATAATTAATGTCATTCATCACCTCCCCTTTCCCCTCCCCCCCCCCCCAACTAATTTGAGGTTGTGCGTGGGGTCTGGCGGGGAAAAACACATTGCTACAGAAACCGTCGCTGCTAGAGCATGGGAAGGTTTTGTGCTGCAGTGGTGGCTCCGTGCTCCATAGGGAGCAAAAAGGAAAATAACGATGAATGAAGAGTAGTGGAAATGATGAGGATGAATAATGAAGAGTAGTGGGGACAAAATACATGCTAGGCAGACCTTAGGAGCCTTGACTATAGAAACAAAGACACGCAGGGTTGCTTTGCCTCCTTGTTGATAGCTACACTTGATGTCTTTGATTACATGTCTTTCGCAATGACCATTATCTTCATCAGGAATTATTATGAATCAAAATCTTGTAATATTGGTTTGGGTGGACTGGCGAATTCTATTTTAATGATTATTTGATGAGGCTGTCCTTCCTGAAGTGTTCAGTCTGTCTTGTTTGTAAATCATTAGAGCATTATTATGTGAAGAATTGTCGCTGATACTGAGAGTAGAGGTCGATTTCTTTCCGGTTGTTATAATTTGTATGGGGAGTAGGGAAGAGGGCCGTGCGGGGGAATCTTGTTACACTGAGCCAATTTTTCCACAAATCTTCTAAAATGATTCTTCTTTCCAAACTTCGACTACGACTGTAACGATGTATTGTTCGCAGACTTATGGGTGGATTTTGAACATTGTGCTGTGATATGATCTGGTGGTCTCTTGGCAATTGTCTCTAGAATGACCTCTGTTGTGTGGCATATGGTGCGTTATGTTATGTTGTCATTGGTCCAGCTCATTTCCTGTTTCGGTTTCCCTGTGCAGCTGCATTGGATTTCGTATGGCTTTGTTTATCATACTCATCAATGCGGTTAGTCCTTCTGTTTTATTTAGGATGCAGTGTTTGTTGTCTTTTGCTTATGTTGAACCTTTCTTCCGTAATTTTAATTACCTTCTCTTATACTACTCCGTTTCGTCAACTATTATTTTAAGCGCCCTATTTGCAGCACGTGTTCTCCTTTGCTCTTTTCCGTTTATTACTGTTTGTTCAGTCAGTCATTTTTTTCATTTGCCAGTGATGCGTTACAAGTTTATCCAAATCATCAGCCCCATATATAGTGTCCCAGAATAGTTATTTTCAACCCGGTTTGTTCAGCTACCATCATTAGGTTTTTTTTTTCAGTATAAATCTAGGCAGCGTTCTCTGTTGTCCTTTGCATCTTCTGTTCTGTTTTCCCCGGTTTGTTAATCGACTGCACTTTTACTTCTATCTTCATTCAAGATTAGCCTGTTACGTCTTGGAGTACGATTGCTCTGTTCTCGTAGAGATTGGTAAAATTCTATTTTTGGATTCTTTTATCAGCATATCGAAGTCTTTTAGCGTCACACTGCAGTTTACCCAGCTTAAATGGGCACCTGGCTCTGCTGTTGAGTCAGGAAAGGCTAAGGCAGCGTGAAAGAGAGCTGGTCACCCCTCAATAAAGCTGGATCTAGTACAGTGAATTCTGTAACTTTTCCCTCCCCTACGACATTAACTGCTATGGGACCATCTTAGCCTTTTAATCCTTTGTCGCACAAAACTACTGCAGCAGTCAGTATACATTTTCAGTCAAACCAGATTTGTATTTATTATTTCTAGTTTCAGTATTTGCTGTGAACGTGCTGCAGTTATAAAAACTTGTCAAACGGTCATGATAACCAGCGGTTTCAGAAACCTCTCTATCCGTCATATTAATGTGTCCAGTCGACACGTTTTTATCTGCTGAGAAACTTGATGGACGCATTGAAAAAAAAATGTTAATGTAGTTGTATGTGTGTGGAGCTACCCACAGACACATAAATAGCTGAGTGTGGTCGTCATTTTCCTTATTTCTGCTTCTTGTGGAGCATGGAGCTACCCAAATAGCTGGTCCTTCCCCCCCCCCCCCCCCCCCCTTCCTTAAAAAAAAAATTGTCAACCTATGACACAGCGTATGTCGGTTATATTAGGGCGAATGTCGAAATTTGAAAGACCTTGTGGTCTGTATTTTGTTATTATCCCAGCAGGAAGCTTCTGCCAAGCATTTAGATGCTCTTTAGATGGGTTATCTGTAGCAACTTGTTTTACATGATGGGAGTAACCTGCCCTATGCCCAACCCTCATTTGTCGCCTTTTATATCATGCGTTGTAGGTAACAGTGTCATCATTGCCAGCGATGATGGTTACTTTATTGATTGAGGAAACTTGCTGATAGCACTGAAGGACAGTCCTTGGTCTGAAGTGCCCAGGGTAAGAGAGGCTGATAGAGAAGAGATCAGGAGACAGAAATGACAGGCATATAGAAGACAGAAAGATCTTGAGTAAGTGGGTTTGGTTTTGGTTGAGGGGATCATCTTTCACTGCACACGGACAACTCCATCAGTGCTCCGATCTCCTCTCTTAGATCACCTAAAGAGGATCTCAGCACAGTCAACGAATTCCGTAGCACTGGCGAGAATCACCTTGTGTGTATGCAGGAATCACACATTCTGTTAATACCCTATGTGGTGGGTAGGTTGTCCTAATTTTGTACATTTTTATTTTGGCTAGGGCAGCGGCCGTATGGCCTACTCTTTACGATTTCCAACTGCCGAGGGATTTATAACGTGCGCAACTTGCACACGGGATCTCATATTTTTTTCGCCCTTATCCGAGAAGGCTAGGTATCCAATCCCACTACCCATGTGCTCAAGGGGGAATATGACATTATAAGAACCCACTGGTTTTGAAAGAAAATGTCCATCAAATATATTCCCTGTACTGGGAACCGAACCTGGTACCTTTAGAATTAGCGACGAACGCCATATCTATTAGTCACTCCAACCCCAATTGGTACAAAACAGGAGGACAAAACACAAATTTGATAAAGACCTGTGCTGCTTAGAGAACTGAAGGGTAATGGTGGTGGTGATGATGATTATTATTATTATTGCATTATTGAGAAGAGAGAGTTTCCCAGCATGTTCGTATGTGCAAAAAAAATGTGTATGTGTCAATCGATATATTAAAAGTATAAAGAAATATTACTAATAAGAATGTCGTATTTATAGTGAGTTTACTTTATTAATACAATTATTATGGGTGTGGTTTACTTTATTAATACAATTATTATGGGTGTGGTAATTTCCCCCTTTTACATAGTATCAGGTCCTTGAACACAATATGACACCTTTGTCGTCCTAGGATGAAATAAATAATTGGAATTTTAATTCTTCATCTTATGCTTTCATTTTCCGACTCGTATCGATGTTTGTCGCTGGGTTTTATTCTGCCGGCATTTGTTATCTCTCAGCTTAGGAGCAGTAACCGTGTAATAACATACATTAACAGACTTTTTATTTTTTTATATTCCATTTTTATTGGTTGTATTGTGCACGCTTTGAATAGATATCTTTGTGGCGTGCAGTCTCCAAAGACTTGCCTGATTCTTCACTATGGATCGCAGTGTGCAAATGTCAGGTTAATGTTAAATTTTACGGCATGTCGAACGCAAGGGTAACAGTTTTCTCATCTTTTTTTTCTCTCTCTCCCACATTCTCATTCACATTTTCTCTCTAATTTTTCTCCCACACGAGTAGTCACTCATATACAGCGTCTTGTACTTATACCTTCTACTTGTATTCATACTTAACAGCGCAATCTGTCCGTCTGTATTTCCACCTATGTAATATGTCTGCCCATCTGTCCGCCCGATTTTCTGTGAATCGGTGTATGCGTATGCTTGTATGTACCACGTGCAGGTCCATTCGTATATGTGTATATCTCCGAGACATCGGGGATTTATCCATCTTATGAATTTGCTCTTTTAAGGCTTGTAAGGATTAGCTTTCCTTCTAGAGGTTTGGAAGAGCTATACAAGAGATAAAGAGTGTCTGAAATACAGGTTGTGTATGGAATGCTCAAACGGGAAGCCGATGTTTTGTGATTCTACTATGTTTTGAACTCGGAATCCAGTAACTTAGCCGCGAGAGGCAAGCACTCTAATCACTCTGCCAATCCAACGCCAAATGCTTTAACATTGGAAATGAATTGGATAAGCTTTTATCAACTACTCCACATTAATCTAACATTTTTATTTAAATAAATGAATAAAATTATCCTATTAACTCCTAATGGGCTATAATTCGTATTGACTTGGACCACTGAAAAACTGATGATAGAAAGTAACAATTAAAAAAATATTTTTACATGAACAGTACATTAGAAACACTGGACTTATTTATCCCGTGGTTCTACTGCATTGTTCATTTATAAACATGACTCTGGTACAATTTTTCTTTTCTTTTCCTTTGTGTTATTCTTAGGATAAAATAATAATATTAAATAATCATATTTATTATATTACTTTTCCCAATGTAGTTCCCGGGGGTTTCTGAGGAGACACTATACCCTCAGGCGTGTCTTACGAAGCAACCAATATGCGGTTGTGCAAGGGGTTGGCAATCTCATCGTGTAAACTAATTGCCTCAAAAAACACTGTTGCAAGAGCATGTGATTTCTTAGTACAAGCTTCCTGCAAGGGGACCAGCTGCAGTGGTTACTCCATGCTCTGTGAGGAGCGCAAAGGAAGACGATGATGATGATTCTGTTACTTTAAAATATACTATAAATATGATTATTTACCATATTAAAAAAGTGTGAGCAATTAGAACTATTGAGTAACCCGTGTACGGTGTGGAATAAATTGCTAGACAGCATGTTACCAGCACGCAAATGGCAACAGTTAAATATAATGTCTACAGTTATATTCCCAATCTGTTTATTTCATTTTAATATATCGTTTCTATCTCAATAGAGATCTGGTTTATATCTCGAGGACAGTGTAGGCAGCCGTCGTGTCCGACACTTGTATTGATGTTTCCAAACCAGATTTGAAACTATAGCAGGCAGTTATTTTTGTGTTTTATGGGAGAAAGGGAGAAGTTTGTGAGAGAGAGTGAAAAGAGAGAGAGAGTGAGATCATCTGCAAATGACGAAGAGAAACAATATATTAGATTTTGTAGAGTCCTCTTCCAATTCCTTTTTTTTTTCCTGACTCCCCACCCAACTATCAAAACATGAAACTTTGACTAAGTGAAGACAGTGTGAGTCATTCAGAAAGCACATCGAAGGAAAAAAATGATTAATCTTCCCCAAAAATTTACAATTTTAAGAGACTCGCTATCAGCAGTTAAAACTGTCGAGAATATATAAGAATGCAGTAGACTGGATATTCATTCTCCTCCTGCTACCTGTCCCCAATCCAAGAACTCACTCTTACCTTTCTGCACAATGGAGTTACTATGCTTTCTCTCTATCCCTGTGTCGACCCACCTATTCTCCGACCCGAATGTGAGAAGCTGTCGTGGAAGCTACATGGAAGCGGTCTGTCTTCCATCTTGTTTCGCGCAGATACAGGATATCAGTTTTACGGTTCCCCATTTCTGCTGCCATCTATGCAGTTTTGCCATGTTCATATAGTTTTTGAACATTCCTGGTGCACATTCTGGAGATTTTCTTCGAAGAAAAAAAAAAGTTGAATTAGCAGGCGAGACTCATTTCGGCGTTCTCTGGACTTTGTTATGAACATCCTTAGAAACACCATCCGTCTTGGACGGCTGAATTTAATGAACTGAATGACTTGCTTTGGATGGGGTAGCCGGCTGCATGCCCAACCGTTCATAGTTGCCGTCTGCGACCTTGCCTGGTAAGCTACAGTGTTATTATTTCTTGCTCCGTTTTCGGTCCCGGTAAGACACGGGCAAGATAGGGTATACCGGAGATATCTGGGGGATTAAAAGTGCCTACCAGCTACATGGGATACAACCAGGGACGGTATATTTTATGATAGAAGATGCATATTGTGCAGAATTTATGTTGGACTGTGCCAGACCACGTAGTCGAATGGACATAGCTGTACAGCTCAGTTTACTAAACTGTCAGAAAGTACAGCGCCAAAGGATTCCAGTACTGGCATTTTTTTTGTTTTACAAAAATGTGAACTCAGTTCTTCCTGTAGAGTAAGTGTTAAGAGTAGAATCACTTAGAGAACTACACTGTTGTAATTTTCAGCAGTACGCAGCTAGAACTAAAAGTATGTGTAATAGCTATTGGAGATGTGGCAAATGATTAATAACATATATTGACAGTGGCAAGGTACGGAAATAAACCATTTTATCTTAATGCCAGCACTCCATTATAATAAATATATTGTAAAATGAAATTTAATTGTGAAAAGGAAGAAAAAGGAAATAACTAATAAAACCACTCATAAGCACAAAGAAAAAAAAAACCTCACAGGTGAAATTATAAATCGCATCAATTTTCTTTGCCATGCTGAGCATAGACCTTCAAATCGTTTATGCAAAGTCCTCACTTCTTGCGCCATCTGTTCAAGTTATTTACATTGTTATCCTAGACCCGAGTGGAACAGCCCCACTTTCGATGGCTTGACCATGTCTGCAGAATGGGAAAAGATCGGCTACCACGACAAATATGGGAAACCAAGAGCCAGGGATCCATACCTCCAGGACGATGCAAAGTTCGCAGGGAGGACAACAACAGACAATCTCTCAAGGACCGAGGACTAAGATGGAACCAGACCAGGAGGAAGACGGCCGATAGGATAGTATGGCACTCTCTCTGGCAAACCTGTACACCCCAGGATAGAAGATGAACG
Organism: Oreohelix idahoensis; assembly: GCA_024509875.1. Taxonomy (NCBI): domain Eukaryota; kingdom Metazoa; phylum Mollusca; class Gastropoda; order Stylommatophora; family Oreohelicidae; genus Oreohelix; species Oreohelix idahoensis. The sequence goes on from JAMPIV010019696.1 coordinate 127,759, forward strand.
ACCAAGTAAGTAAGTTATGCCAGATCTCAAGATATTTTATATTTGGACATGCATCTTGATATAATCGATGGATCTTGTGTCCAGGTTGAACAGGTATCACGGGATGCCTCCTCTTACTCTGCAGTGATGGTCCAACAATGGCCAAAACTTAGAGAATCGATTGTGGGTCTTCAAAGGTGCCTACCTTCGCACAAGATTAATCTTGGCAGAGATGCAGATAGAAGGATGATGATGCGCGTACCTCGAGGGAGTATTCACGAGATATTCAGAAATCAAGAACAATGCTGAATGAGTCTTAGCAATGTTAACTTTTTATCTGCCCGCCGCCTTTTGTGAAGGATTATTCTGTAATTTATAAATAGCTCGAGCAAGCCCCAGACTGATTTAACAGTAAAATTCTCTTTATTAGCTCTGTATAGATACTGGCTGTAAATACCCGGCGTTGCCCGAATTTCTACTAACGGTTTATGAAACTTACATACATAAGTTACACACACGAAAGTTACATAAATTACAAGTAATATATTTGACTACATCGTGTCATATTTACTTATCGTTATTTTCTACATTGCTCGAATAATGACCTTATTTTCATCTGTAGGTATTCTGTCCAATGCCGTCTTGAAGACGTTTACTAAATTATTATGCTGATTGAAAAATCGCAGAATATTTAAAACAATGTTTCGCCTTGTACCAGGAATGTTCTCGCAACTTTGGTCAGCTTCCAGCTGCTCATTGCCCATGAAGTAGATTTGCAAAAACTTTGCATCCTCATTAGGTAAACAGTGATCCAGCTTTGTGATAAATCTGACCTTGTACTTTACAAGTAGGCATGTAGCCACTTTCTTCCACTCTTGCAGTTGCACCAAAAGGTATCATTTGAAAGCAAGAATTGTATCTTCTTAAATTATTTAAAAAGTGTTTTGATTCTGGAGTAGTTCCAGACATATAAGAAAGCAGAGGCTCTGGAGGTTGATTTAAAATTGATAGTTTTACTTTTCCATTTAAACAGCACATTTCAGGTGCTTCAGTTTTAAATTGCATTGCTCCACAATGATCATATATTGTATCCATTTTTCCTGTCAAAACTTTTGGGTGAAACTGGTAATCGAAATTGGGATTATAACCAAATGCTGCCAATTTCAGATCAGGGTGTTTAAACGCTTCCCTTAATTTGGCACATCTTATTCTATTATGTTCAAGTCGCGCTTTATGCTGTTGAGGGATTTTCTTAGTTTTGGATTTGGCAGCTTGAATTCGTTGTTTAGTAAGTCGCGATCAATGCTGTTGAGGGCTTTCCTCAGCCCTGTATTCGACAGTTCTAATTCGTTGTTTAGTAAGTCGCGCTTCATGATATTGAGGGCTTTCCTCAGCCCTGGATTCGGCATCTCTAATTCGTTGTTTAGTAAGTCGCGCTTTATGCTGTTATGGCTTTCCATAGCCCTGGATTCGGCCTCTCTAATTCGGTTTTTATTAAGCCGAGTTTCATGCTCTTAAAGAGTCTCAGTTTCTCTTACTAATTTAACTTTCTTAGACTTAGGATTGATTTTTCCAAATTGATTTTCTTGTCTTCGGTGGCATGTTAGAGCTATTTCTTTTTAAATCACACTGTGGCAGGCTAAGAAACTTACCTTAAATTTCACCACGTAGTTTTAAAGTACTATAAGGGAATGTACAGATAACATACAAACATACATTCAGATGGGTACTCACGTTTAACAATGAAAATAGAAAATTTCAAATAAATCAACATGAATCAAATTTGACGCAGCTGCAACATCATGTCGTGGATAGCCGGAAGTTATTTAAACAACCAGGCTAAAGCCAGACATTTTCTAAATTTTAGTACTTAGCGGGGACATAGATTTATTTTTAAAATTGTGAAGTACTGACACACCATACGGGAAAACGAATGAATGCATAAATATTCTTTTTCAATCAAAATAAACATTCATTCACATGAATTGAATACATATTTCTGGTATTAAGAGAAAGAACAGCCAAAATGAAACAGAAAGGAGAGTCCTAACCACAAAATATATAGAAAAACATTACCCAAGCAATACCTGGATCCATGCATACACAGATGGAACAGCAACTAATGCAACAGAAGATGGGGGTGGAGGAGTCTTCCTGAGCTTAAGCAATGGCACACAAAAAAAGATAGCAGTCGCAACAGGGACATTTTCAACTAACTTCAGAGCAGAGGCAGAGGCCTTAAAAACTGCATCAGAAATTCTAATGACAGAAGAAAGCTCAGAGAGACCAGTAGCTATCTTCTCAGATGCGCTGTCAGTGATTACAACATTGAAAAGTCAAAGTAATGCTGAACTGGATGACCTAAGAGTAACACTTCACAGACTATGTCAGCAGTACAAAAGAGTTGTGATACAGTGGATCCCTTCTCACTGCAACATCCCTGGAAATGAAGAGGCTGACAGATTGGCAAAGGAAGGGGGAAAACTTCCCCAACTTGACACAAATATAACCTATGAGGAGTCCAAGAGTTTTATCAAGCGCAGATACAGGCACAAGTGGGAAGAAGAGCATCCAGGCCACACAAAAAATGATCCTTATTACCAGTTCAGCAGAAGTGAACAAGTGGTAATCTTCAGACTTCGCGCAGGTCATAACATGTTGAGATACCACCCATTCAACAAATTAAAGATAGGAACTACTGATGAGTGTGACTGTGGCACCGATAAAATGACTGCCGAACATCTGCTTCAAAGGTGCCCAACATATGAGGAACAGAGAAAACGCATATGGCCATCACCAGTACCAATCCTTGAGAAAATCTACGGAGATATCAACAGCCTCAGGCTGACCACTGCTTTCTTTGAACTTATTCAAGTTGACATCTGAGGGTGAACGAAGAAGAAGAAGAATACATATTTGACGAAAAGCCACCAGCTTATTTTTTTTTAACAAAAGCGGTAGAAACCAAATTATGTTACCAGCCAACATGGGACAAAATTACTTCCATTTAAACGGTCCTTCAACGATTATAACTCTTTAATAATTTTGTTTTCTGCAACAACTAAAGTTTTTAGTCTAAAATTACATAAAAATAATTGCACCGAAAAAAAGAGACTATCGAGTGAGTTTAATTTTTACATATGTTGATACAGTTGTTTTACAATTTAAATTCGTTTGACGACGTATTTTAAAAATTCTGTAAAAAATAATACTTTAAATCTTGTTAGATGTTCGTTTAGATCGAACACGCACAGTGGATGCTGATCCTCACAGACGCACAGTGAATGTTGATCCTCACAGAACATTCATTGGTTTTAATATATGTATCGATACAGCTCCGATGCAATTTGAAACCGCGTGGCAAAATCAGTGTCATTAAAATTACATAGTTAAAAAAAAGGAAGTGCTACATAAAACTGGATAAAATATAAGTGTGTAACTAAATATTTTCAGTTGTGTTGTAACATATGCAAACGTATGGTTATTAATTACAAACATAAAATAATAGTTTTAACATTTGTGTTACGTCCCTTGATTTCTGTAGAATGTATCTATCCCTTGATTACGGCCCCTGAGAATTAACTGGCTTGTTTACATTTTATACGAAACCTTTAAATTAAATCTGTCATAATTACAATATTAAATTATGAAATAACTGCATGGCGTTACCCGGCAGTAATTAAAGAGACTCTCTGCCAAAATTCATTAAGAAATAATAAGGTATTAAGAACATAGAAGCAAGCAAACAACGCGACACTACCTTTTATTTGTATAGATATATTAAAGATACTGATTCATGCGTGTGCACTTTTCTCTGTAATAACTAAATCAACTATGAATTTGTAAAACAACATATACCAAATTCAGTGATCAATGTAGATAAATAAGAGCTGGTGATTAATAAAAAGTAAGTGTCTTCATAGAAAATATGTCGGCATTAGAAGGTTTAATTTTGACACCTAGATAGAGTTCTGTTGTATTTTGCCTGCTAGAAATGTAACTTAGCTGCCAAAACGCTGAGGTGCTGATGCTGCTGTTTCCATCAATTCGCCTCCGTGGCGAGGGCACGTCTCCAGATTAGTTCAAGAGCTAATCTCTCCAGGTCAAGGCAGGTATCTTCACAACCCTAGGAACGTAGGTTTTAAGTGTCAGTCGCACATAATAGTAGTACAAATAGTATCGTCGAGTAGTACCTCAAATGGTCTCTTCGATCCGTACCACAGTCTTTCTACTTCTTCTTTGATCCGTAGCCGCCAACCGTCAAAGCAGTCAGTGGCCATCACGCCTGGTGGCGTCTTGTAGGGCAGCAACAAATTGGTTCCACTTTGCTCCGTCGGAAACCATCCTTCGCACAGTGCCCCAACTCTGGTTCATTCTTTGCATCTCGGCTTCCACAGTTCTCCGCCAAGTTGTTTTTGGTCGGCCTCTCTTTCGCTTTCCCTTGGGGGTCCATAGCACAGCTGTTCTTGTGATGGCATCAGGGTCCCTTCTGAGGACGTGGCCAACCCAACTCCAGCGTCTGCCAGCTATGATGGTGTGCATGTCCTCCTGGTTACTGCGAATAAGTAGTTCTTGGTTGCTGATGGTATTCGGCCAAAGGATTAGGAGAATTGTCCTTAGGCAGATTGTGTGGAAGGAGGACAGCCTCGACATTTCCTTCTCTGTTACTCTCCAGCATTCCGCACCATAGAGATCCACAGTCTTTAGAGGGAATAAAAGAACAAATTCCTCTGCTAAGTCTTTGTTTTCCTGATATTAATCACGCGCCGTTCCCGCTGTCCCGCTAACCGATTTTATTTTCTCTGAATTTTTTAATCTCCTTGAGCGTACATCATATAACTCAGGAGATATGGTGAAAATCACCATTTTTTAAAGTTAATTTAATGAAAAATTGTGACTGGACAGCGGCAAGTGCAAAGGCTTGTGCCTGGGTGAACATGTTCAAGTATTCATATAACTTATTACAAATGATAGTAAATATATACGTATGATGTCATCATCATTCACTCCCTGCTCCACTTGTAGTCTGGGGTTACCTCTGCTTTTGGTTCCCAGTGAGAGCTAGCACGAAGCAATCAGCAGAGCTTTGCTGTGATGGTTATTGAATATATCATTTTCACGCGCTGAGGTTACCAGCCTCATAAGAACCTATAAAACCACCAGCACGTTCAAACATATCAAATTCAAAGTTTAAATTATATGTTACAACTCACCCCAATAACTTTTGGGAACTTAGACTTCTTGCTCAGTTGAATAGCCTCGGCAACTTGATACAGGTGCCTCTAACACGCGTCTGGGGTATTATTTATATTTAGAATCCCTCTGTGATTTGTGAGTAGATCCTATAGGAGTCCGGTTTCCGTATTAACATGTAGAGTTTCCTTGCTGCAGTGTTCAAAGGTGCTCCAATACGTCCGGTCCTATAAGGTCAGAATCCTTACTTCTGTTCTTTCCTGGCTTTAGTCCGAGCTGTCTACTTTGATGATTCTGAAATGCAGTGTCGTATGTCTAAAATGTGCTACGTTATATCGCAGCTTTCGACCCACGCTTGTGCTTGGCGTTTCCGACAAAACTTCCAATCAGAGCGAATGTTTATTCGCATCCCATATGCCAGCCAGTAGCATTCAGAAGTACGTGTTATGATAACTTTCCTCGTGGAATTTTCTGCTTGACTCATACGTTTGTGAAATTCAAACAGTCACTTTCCATATAAGAAGCTGTTATTTCCGTCGATCATCGGTCAGGTTCACTATTGTCACACTTTTAACTCACTTCTTTAAATGTCTCCCAATATTGAGATTATCTGTACTTATTATCACAGATAATTTCCGAGGTCTGAGTACATAGCTTATCAGACACTCCCGATCGCTTGCCTTAACGCCGGAGCAATACAGATCCGTGTGCATGTCTAGACAGACGTGGTTATGCAACTAATCCCGTATTTCAAGTTCGTCTTACCTGGAGTCAATCCTGTTATTTTCACGTTTAGTGATTCAGTTAATCTTTCGGGATCGTCAATAACGCCTTGACCTGACAGGAATCGAAGTGTGAAAATATAAACAGTGACCGTAGTATGGATTTCTGGGCTCAGAAAATGAGAAATAGTTAGACAATAGGAAAGAGTGAGAGAATACGAAAAAAGAACGATCAATTCTGTGACAACAGGGTGCGCTTCACCAAAACAAGGCAAAGCTCCTATTAAAAAAAAAATTATTATGTTTTCTGTTTCCTTCTAAATTCTGTCTCCAGTTCTGTTCTCCGTGTGCTTTTGAGTCTCCCTTTATTTCCTTTAGCTTGGAGACAGCCGATCAAAGACAGGGAGAACGAACGAACGAACTTTATTTTCAAAGGGTTAAGAATTGGGCACGCAGGCCCGTCTGACATTCTGCCCTTCCTCTCTCTCATCATGTATACTGTATCCTTCATCCTCACATTTACTTTAAGTATTATTTAAGTCATTTATCATTATAAAAGTAATATAACATCATACATTTGCAATAATCATTATCATTAAAGTATGTTTTTAAAATATATTACAGAAAAAAAATAATAAAGAATTTTTTTTAAAATAATTTTAAAAAAACTAATGAAAATGAAAAAAAACCAACATTGAAGTTACGGAAACAACAACGAATAAACAAACTTTGCTGCGGGACGGACATCCGGAGTCTGAGGCTCGTATGACTGTCAGTGGTGAAAGCCGAAAGGAAGCCACTGACATGAGAACGGACGTCCTGACCGCAAAACATGATACAAGAATAGGATTTTGGAATGTCAGGACAATGAATGAGACGGGTAAACTAAAACAGGTCATGGCAGAATGATAAACTATAGGTTACACATTCTAGGGATAAGCGAGAGCAGATGGATAGGGGCAGGAAAAGTTAAAACAGCAACAGGAGAAACAGTACTTTACTCTGGAAGAGAGGATGAACCGCACAATGAAGGTGTAGCCATTATTCTACAGAAAGGAATAGAAAGGACATTACTGGAATGGACACCCATCAACAACAGACTGATAAGATTAAGATTGAGAGGTAGATTCACCAATACTACAATAATACAATGCTACGCACCAACGAATGACAGCGATGAAGAGGTCAAGGATGAATTCTATCAACAACTGCAGAAAGAAATGGAAGACACACCTAGATATGATCTTATTATAGTAATGGGATACCTCAATGCGAAAGCTGGTACACACAATACATATAATGAAAGAGTAATGGGGAAATGCGGCAGCGGAACAGCAAACGAAAATGGGGATAAATTAATAAGTTTCTGTAGTATTAACAACCTGGTCATTGGAGGAACACTTTTCCCACATAAAGAAATTCACAAATTAACATGGGAATCACCAAATGGTCGGGACAGAAACCAGATAGACCACATCATGATTAACGGTAGATGGAGACATGCATTACAAGATGTGAAGGTAAGAAGAGGTGCAGATGTGGGAAGTGATCACCATTTAGTAGTAGCAAAATTGAAAGTGAAACTAAGAAGGGCTGGACCAACTGTAACTACACAGAAAAAGGTTTGACATCAGCAAATTGAAGGACCCCTTTACCAGAAAAGCTTTTGCGGCTGACATAAAGAAACGATATCAATTTGCCAAAAGTCAGGAAAAGACATTGACTGATGATATAGACCAGAAATTCAACACCATTTCAACAATATATAAGGAAAGCAGCAAATCATGCTTGGGATTCCAGGAAAGGAAGAAGCAAGACTGGATAACACCAGAACATTAAACACCATAACACTGAGAAAGGAAATGAAAAGAAAGAAAACAGAAGCGAAGTCCCCCAGGTTAAAGCAACTATATAGCGAACAGCACAGTCAGCTGGACAAGGAAGTTAAACGCCAAACCCGAGCCAACAAAAGGAATTTCCTAGACGATCTTGCAAGACAGGCAGAAGAGGCAGCACTGAGAAATGAACAAAGCACAGTATACAAAATAACTAAATTCATCAGCGGAAAACGAGGTGCAAACAATATTACATTAGTAAGAGATAAGCAAGGAAATCTCATCACGACAGCAGAGGGACAGGAAACAAGATGGGCAGAGCACTTCAGAGAAACTCTGAACAAGGAACCACCAGAGACACAATTGAATGTTCCTGAGGCTGAAAACGATCTAGATGTAAATACAGACATTTCACGAAAAGAAGAAATCATCACAGCAATCAAAGGGTTAAAGAACGGAAAAGCTCCTGGCCATGATAACTTAAATGCAGAGCTATTTAAGACAGACCCTGAGCTAGTAGCAGAACTATTAGAACCACTATTTGCACAAGTCTGGAAAACGGGGACAACACCATCAGAGTGGAACAAAGGAATAATTGTCAAATTGCCCAAGAAGGGAGATCTTGCAGACTGCAATAATTATAGAGGAATCACTCTTCTCTCAGTTCCCAGCAAAATACTAGGCAGGATAATTATGCAGAGAATTTCAAAAGCAGTAGACCACAAACTGAGGAAAGAACAAGCAGGATTTAGAAAGAACAGAAGATGTGTAGATCATATATTCACTCTCAGGAACATTATAGAGCAGTGCTCAGAATGGCAAAGACAGCTGTACATTAATTTCGTTGATTTTGAAAAGGCTTTTGACAGCATACATAGGGACAGTTTATGGAAAATACTGAGGGCTTATGGAATTCCAAGCTGCATAGTGTCAATCATAAAAGGCCTCTATGCCAACTTTACGTGTAGTGTTGGGCAGAGCAACCTAACTTTTGAGGTGAAGACAGGAGTACGACAGGGATGCCCCATATCAACCACTCTGTTTTTAAGTCATAGATTGGGTGATGCGCCAGACAACAGAGGGCAGTCCAAGAGGAATAAGATGGACTACATTTTCTACTTTGGAAGATCTGGAATATGCAGATGACATTGCACTACTAGCACATTCACATCAACACATCCAGGAAAAAACGGATAGACTTAATAAGTTTAGCTAGCAGGTGGGCTTGAACATCAATTTAAAGAAGTCAGAGGTCATGACGCTCAATGTGAGCAACCCTGAGCCCATATCAGTAAGGAATCAGCAACTGGTACAGACAGACACCTTCACATACCTAGGATGCATAGTAACACCAGACGGCGGGGCAGGCAAAGACATCAACATCAGAAGAATGAATAAGGCAAGAACAGCCTTTTTTAGCCTAAACAACATCTGGAAGTCCTCTCAATACAGCACAAGCACAAAATTAGGACTATATCAGAGCTGTGTGCTTTCTGTGCTTCTCTATGGTGCGGAATGCTGGAGAGTTACAAAGAAGGAAATGTCGAAATTGTCCTCTTTTCACACAACATGCCTAAGAAAAATTCACCGAATCTTTTGGCCGAATACCGTCACCAACCAAGATCTGCTTACTCGGAGCAAGCAAGAGGACATGCACATAGCTGGCTGGAGCTGGGTTGGCCATGTCCTCAGAAGAGACCCCGATGCCATCACAAGAACAGCTATGCTTTGGACCCCTGAAGGAAAACGAAAGAGATGCCGACCAAAAACAACCTGGCGGAGGACTGTGGAGGCTGAGATGCAAAGAATGAACCAGAGTTGGGGCACTGTACGAAGAATGGCCGCCGACCGAGCAAAGTGGAATCAATTTGTTGTTGCCCTACAAGACGCCACTAGGCGTGATGGCCACTGACTGCTTTGACGGTCGGCGGCTAAGGATCAAAGAAGATATAATGATATGACTGATAAAAATCGAATTCCTCATACAGTAAATTAGTGATTTGAGACATATTCAGAGGTGTGTTATAAGAACTCGTAAAAAATTCAAACGGTCTGCTACTGAATGACTAGGGACTCGGTGTTTTTTCCAGTGCACGCGAAAGACTTTACGAGAGGTGAACAGCTTTGAGTCTCATAGCAGATACTGCTGCAATGAGTGCAATGATACTAGGTTCATCAGGATGAGGTGGGGTAAACAGTTACTTTCCTCGCTGTCTTTGCCGTCCCAAACTCAAGACCAGAATCAGACTAGGTAGATAGCAATTAATTTGCCAAGGGTTGAAAATCGGGCACAGTCCCCTCTTGCATTCTTCCTTCCTCTTGCTCATCTTTTGTTACTGTTACTCAAACATTCTCCAGCATACTTAAAGTATTAATTTAAGGGCAATACAACATTACAAGGTAGTATAACAGCATACATTAACAGTACCTGATCACAAAATTAAGAATAAGTATATTGTAATGAAAAACTAGATCATCAGAGCCTCCATACAGTATATTAGATAAAAGTACAAGTGTGTCTTATCCACTGCTAACTTTTTTTTCCCACCCAGTGGTTTCTGTCCATCAAATCCACTTTGTTGTACTAGCACCCATTTATCAATGTCTGTACATTCTTGGTTGTTATTTTTATTGTTCTCCGTGTACGCTTATTTACTTACTTACTTAGTCGTTCCCCTTCTACCGTGAGGTGTAGAGGTTTGGAAGAGAGAGCGCCAGACTATCCTATCGGCTGTCTTCCTCCTGGCCTGGTTCCATTCTAGTCCTCGATCCTTCAAAGATTGTCTAATGTTGTCCTCCCAGCGGACTCTGGGTCGTCCTCGGGGTCTGGATCCTTGGCTCTTTGTTTCCCATGCTTGTCGTGGTATCCGATCTTCTCCCATTCTGCAGACATGGCCAAACCATCTTAATTGGGACTGTTCTACTTGGGTCTGCAGGGGGTAGGATTTAAGGCCTTGACGTATCGTCTGGTTGCGTACCATGTCTCTTCTTGTTACTTCAACCACCTTCCTCAGATACCTCATTTCTGAGGTTTGGATCTGGCTTTTATGGGTTGTAGTCATTGCCCATGACTCGCATCCGTATGTCAAGACTGGGACATAGGTGGAGCGGTATACAGCCATCTTCGTTTTCTTACCAACCTCTCTCTTGCTGAGGAATCTTCGATTTATGGCCTGAAAAAGTCTCCCAGCCGCTGCTTTTCGAGTGGCCAACTCTTCTTTGATGCCTCCCTTTCGGTCTATAATAGCTCCGAGGTATTTAAAGTGGTCGACCTGCTCCAGGACCTGTTCTCCCAGCTTAATCTGATGTTTTCTTTCTTCTCGTGATATCACCATGGATTTTGTTTTAGAGCTGCTTATGATCATCCCTCTCTTCTCCAGCTCTTCCTTCCAGACTTGCAGGTTGGATTGGAGATGTGCCTCTGATTTAGCAATCAGGGCAACATCATCAGCAAATGCCAGCTCCGAAATATAGACCTGTCTCATCTTCCAGTACCCCACTGAATACTTTCTTGTTCTCTCCTTACATGCCTTGATGACATCGTCCATAAGGAGTATGAAGAGGTAAGGTGATAGGATATCACCTTGTCTTACACCAGTGGTGGTCCTGAACTCTTCCGACTTATGGTTTGCTGTCCTCACATAATTTCTGCAAGACTTGTAGAAGCTCTGTATAGCATGAATCAGAGGTGCTGGAATATTCTTCCTTGCCAAACAGTCCCAAAGTTTGCTCCAGGGGACCCTGTCAAACGCCTTTTCCAGATCTATGAAACAAAGATGCATCTCACTCTTATACTCAAGGGCCTTTTCACTCAGCTGTCTGAGTGTGAAGATTAGGTCTTGAGTACTTTGGTTTGCTCGGAATCCGCACTGGACCTCATCCAATTGTGGCTCAGGTAGGCGTCGGAGTCTCTGCTCTAGGATTCTAGAGTAGATTTTACCAGGGACACTGAGAAGGGATATGCCTCTATGGTTTCCACACTGTCGATTGTCACCCTTTTTGAAAATTGGTGTTATGATGGCAATCTCCCAATCCTTTGGTATGGTCTTGTTGTACCACGCTGCCTGTAAAACCCTTAAGAGTAATAGGTCGCCTGATGCTCCCATGAACTTAACCATTTCTGGTGTTATACCATCATGCCCTGCTGCTTTGCCCATCTTGATTTTCTCCAGTGCTGCCTTCAGTTCTTCCATCTTTATGTCATCTTCACCATCATTGGTTTTCTCTTCTGTGCTAGTGTTTATCATTTCTGATGCTTCACCATGCTCACCATCCAGGAGTTCTGAGAAATATTCTTTCCATCTTTCCATTACTTCCTTCGGGGCAGTAAGCAATTTGCCTTGCTTGTCCTTTATAAATTTGAGAGGGCATTGTTTTTCCTTCCTCGTGTTCTTTAGGGTCTTATAAAACAATTTCTGGTTTTCTTGTGCATCTTTTTCTAGCTTTTCTCCAAATTCTTCCCAGGACTTCTGTTTTACTGCTAGCACTTTGTTCTTTGCTTCTGTTCTGAGTGTCACATATTCTCTATATTTTTCCATTTGTCCTGTTGTGTTTTTAGCTCCTAAGTATTGTTTCCATGCCATTTTCTTCTCTCTTATTTTCTCTTTGACTTCCTCTGTCCACCAAGGTGTCCTCTTTCTCTTGTTCCCAAGTCGGACTTCACCGCATGCTTCTGCAGCAGCTGTCTTTATGATATCCTTGAATTTAATCCAGAGGGTTTCCAAGTCATCAGGTCGTTCTTCTGTGTTGCTCACCGCTGCAGCAATAAGCCCCTGATATCTGGTCTTAATTTCTGGCTCTCTCAGCTTGTAGGTTCTAATGCTCATTTCTCCTGCTCGCTTACTTGGTTTCTTGCGTGATGTTGGACAGTTCCTAGGCTGAGCAACTCTTTCAGTTGTTCTTTTGATTGTTAGCAGGTAATGATCACTTCCAATCTCTGGCCCCCTCCAGACTCTAGCATCTCGGACATATTTGAATGAGCTTTTCCGAACAATGGCATAGTCGATCACTGACTTCTCATTCTTTGTTGGTTCACATCTAGTGTATATATGTATGCGCTTATGGGGGAACTTTGTGTTTGTAATGATCAGATTCTGCTCACTGCAGAATCTAAGGAGTCGCTTTCCATTGTCATTGAGAGTATCTTCTCCATATCTTCCGATAACTCCACCCCATCTAGCATGGTCATTTCCAACTCTGGCATTAAAATCTCCGAGCATGATAACTTCATCTAGGCAGTCATCCACTGTCCTTTGAAGCAGCTCGAAGAATTCCTCCTTGACCTCTGCTCTCTCATCCTCATTTGGCCCATACACTATGACCATGTTGACTATGGTTTCTCCTTCTTTTAGTTTAACAACCATAATGCGCTCCGAGACAAAGTTCCATCCCTTGATACTATCTTTTGATTTTGGGCCACAATGCAACCCACGCCCCCTTTAGCTCTTTCAGACATGGGTACATCACTGTAGAGCAGCGTGTTGCCATCAAGATCCATGACTCCTTGTCCTTTTTTCTTTGTTTCCGTTATAGCCAGGATTTCTAGTTTTGCTTTCCTCATCTCTTCCACCAGCTCCTCTTCCTTCCCATTTATACTTCTTGTGTTCCAAGTTCCATAAGTCGTAGTCCGTAGTCCGTTCCAGTTCGTCGCCTTTAGAATCAGTCCAGTTTTCTCTCTTGTGTTGCTAGTAATCGTGATTTAAAGCAAACAGGTGATTGGCCTGTTGTGCCTTTGCATGGTGGAGGGGCTGCCTCCTTACGGCCTCTATGCAGGCCGCCCTCCTCCTTTTTCATCCGGGCTTGGGACCGGCATTGGCGGAGTTTGTTCGCTTATTTACGCCTTGTAATTGTCGGTTTTTTTCCCTTCAGGTAAATTAAAATATGGTTTTGAGTACATTGTATACGCAGGCGTAGTCAGCAAATTTGAGTATATGTTTTTATCTCTCTCCCTCCCCCTACCCCCGTGACCATCACAAGGATTTGATTTCTACTTTTATTGTGTTTTTAAGGTCCCTTCAGTTTTGACCGGCTGCTGCTAATTTTTCAGTTTTTTACAGGCTTTTCAAGCGCCCCACGCTTTTTGTCAATTTGATGTTACATTTTTTGACTGCAAGCTATAAACTCCGTGAAAAATTATTTGTGGCTTTTTAGTGCATCAAAAGCCTGTGTTTAGAATAATTTTTTTTATATTTTTTTAAAATTTAAATTGCTGACGCACTTTCTGTTGTACTCGACAACCGAATTATCCGCTCAGCATGAAATCTGATGTTTATTTACACTGACATCATTAGCCCTCTTACAGATTAGACATTCGTAATGTGAAAAAAAAAAAAAAAGAATAGAATGTTTTAATATTGAGCTCATGTGCATTAATAGTATTCCGGTTGCTTCTCTTGTCTTGAAAACTAAGTTAATAGAGCATGTTTTTTTTCATGCTCTGTTAATTGTTTCTTTTTCCCTTCTTCCCTATTAATTTTTCATGCTATTTTGATTATAATAGGGTGTTGATTTGCCCTGACAACCAGCTGAAATCATTTACTTCCTTACGTTGTCATTGTCAATATATATATTTTTTTTTGCAAACGATATGTTGTCGGCCAGATATCTCGCAACACAAAAGAAGAGTGTTTGAAAAAATGAATGCTGAAATCATACCAGTTTTTTTCGCCATTTTACTACACTTTTGTGAACAGCATTCGAACATTATAAATATATCCACGTTTTGCGCACCTCAGTTAAATTAGTAGCTTCATGAAAAAATAATTTAGAAAAACAAATCAGGGAAATATTTCAGACATCTGTTACAGTTTTTTTTTTTAACGAAAGTTTAATAATTATATTTTATAACGATTGGCACTAATTACATCAACACGAAATTTCTAATCGTTTTATCTAAAAAAAAATAGCAGTGCAAATACACAGATTCATCATTGAGAGTTGAATGTATTTTCTCAGTGAAGAATTACCGGTATATTTCTATTCAGTGTTTTGTTTATAATTTTTTAATAAAGTTTCTTAAATGATGGCCAGAACACACGTTCTGAGAAGATGTTATCTGGAGAGAAAGTCGGTTAAAAAAGTGAAGTTACTTAATCAAGGTCGCCCACGTAAAACAGTCTCTGATGGAGGGTTTAAGACAAAAAAAAAAGCTGAATGAAAGTGACACCATAATGAAGAGAAACTATAATAATAATAAAAGCCCCTTCAGTCATGACTGACTATGGGTCAGCCCTCAGCTGCTTATTATCCCGGTACTCCTTTCGACATGTTCTCCTCTCTTCTGCTTGTGTGAGCTTCTTTTCGCCCAGTCTGAGGTGGCGCCGTAGCATTGCCACATGCTGCGATCGGCAGCTTCATCCTCCCAGGTTGCTGGATTTATCAGCGAGGAAATTAACTGTTTACCCCACCTCATCTTGATGAACCTAAATAAAAGTCCCTGAGTCATTCAGTTGCACACCGTTTGAAAATTTCACGAGTTCTTATAACATACCTCTGAATATGTCTCAAATCACTAATTTACTGTACGTAGAATTCGATTTTTATGTCTTGTTGTTGTTGTTTTTTTTAATGTTTTTTTTTATTTTTATTTATTTTATTTTTAAATTTATTATTATTATTATTATTTTTAACGTACTTCAATTATGATGATTATTGCAAATGTAATATTACTTTTATAATGATAAATGCCTTAATTACGTTATAGTATACATGATGAGAGAGAGGAAGGGCAGAATGTCAGACGGGCCTACGTGCCCAATTCTTAACCCTTTGAAAATACTGTTCGTTCGTTCGTTCCATTGCCCTCATGTCTCTCTTGAACACATCTTTGAATCTCAGCTGCTGTCGCCCAACTGTTCTTTTGCCATCTGCCAGTTGTCCGTAGAGGATATCTTTCGGGCCATCTTCCATGCATCGGACGTGGTCAAGCCAGCGTAGTCTGCGCTGTCTAAGCAGTGTATACATGCTCTGAAGGCCAGCACGTGACAACACCTCGACATTTGTCACTTTGTCTTTCCACGAAATGCCGAGAAGTGGGCGTAGACACCGTAGATGGAAGGTAGTGAGCCTTCTTTCTTGCTTAGCAGAGGTTGTTCATGTTTCGCTGCCATATGGAAGTGTGCTGGTGACGCATGTGTTATATAACGCATCTTTGGTCTTCGTTGTGAGTTTGGAGTTTCCCCAAACACGCGATGTGAGGGGGGCGAATGTAGCTGCAGCTTTGCCAATGCGGCTGTCAATTTATGTGTCCATAGAGAGTTTGTCATTGACGATAAACCCAGGTAAGTGAAGTGGTGCACCACTGCCAATTCATAGTTATCGATAGTGATAACTGGTGCAGCACCCGCATCCTGACTTCATCACATTTGTTTTCTTTAGACGTATTGTGAGGCCAAAGTCCTTGCATGCTTGGTTGAAGCGATTCATCAAGTTCTGAAGCTCCCGTTGGCTCTGAGTGATGAATGCAGTGTCATCAGCGAACAACAAGTCTCTTATAGTGACCCTTCTGATTTTTGTTTTTGCCTTCAGCCTTGCAAGATTAAACAGACGGCCATCTGACCTAGTGTGAAGGCATATTTCTTCAGTTGCATCTCTGAATGCATGTTTCAAGAGTAAGGCAAAGAAGATCCCAAATAGGTCTGGAGCCAGAACGCAGCCTTGTTTAACGCCACGGCGTATGTCAAAGGGCTGTGATGTGCTTCCAGCATATTGGACTTTTCCCTTCATGTCTTCATGGAATGACTATCATTTTCAGCAATTTAGCAGGGCAGCCTATTGTCATGAGGATTTTGAAGAGTCCATCCCTACTAACCAGGTCAAATCCCTTTGTGAGGTCTCTACAGGCGATAAATAAAGGCCTTTTCTGCTCTCTTGATTTTTCCTGAAGCTGGCGGAGAGAAAAGATCATGTCTGTTGTTGATCTACCAGCTCGGAATCCACACTGTGACTCTGGATATATGCGCTCAACTAACTTGTGTAGTTGCATTAAGATGACTGTGGCAAAAACCTTACCAACAATACTAAGAAGAGAGATGCCTCTGTAGTTATTGCAATCACTTCTGTCTCCTTTATTGTTATACATTTTTACAATCTTGGCATCTCGCATGTCTTGAGGAATAGTCTCTTCCCAGCACTTGCACAGCACCCTGTGCAGGGGATGTAATAGCGTGCTCTTACAGCATTTGATTAAATCGGGAGGAATCCTATCACTGCCTGGTGCTTTGCCAGAGGTCAAGCTGTCAGTGGCATTGCTGAGTTCTTCCAATGTTGGTTCAGCATCCAGCTCCTTCATAGTTGGCAGACATTCGACAGCATCAAGGGCTGCAGGCATGACAGTATTTTCTCTAGCGTAAAGCTCAGAGTAGGGCTCGACCCACCTCTCCATCTGCTTACCCTTATCCGTTAGCTTCTCTCCGCTGATGGTTTTTAGCGGTGCCGTATTACTTTTTTGGGGAGCAAGGGCTTTCTTTATACCGTTATACATTTGTCTTGTGTTGACTGTTTGCGCTGCTGTCTGGATGCTCTCACTGAGCTTGAGCCAATAGTCATTTGCACAACATCGAGCAGTTTGTTGGACTTTGCTTCTCGTAGACTTCAGGATCTGTAGGGTTCTAGCACTCGGTGAACGTTTGTATTGAATGGCAGCACTGCGCGTAGCTTCAATGACAGGTGTCATCACATCTGATGAAGCATCAAACCAGTCATTTGACTTCGCTGTCTTCTTACCACAGATGACAAGTGCAGTACTTTGAATGGTGTTCCGCAGGTGCTCCCAGTTCTCTGTAACAGTGTCACCATGCTGTGGGCTACTGAGCACTTTCCTAAAGGTCGCGGTAAAATGAGCGATCATGATAGGGTCTAACATCTTGCTGGTATCGATGCGTGGTTTCCCTTCATGTCTGACACGATGGAGTTTTCTTGGTTGTGCTCTGATTTTGCAGCAAATCAAGGAGTGATCTGTATCACAGTCTGCACTATGGTACGAGTGCGTGGAGAGCACAGACCTGAGAAGTGGCCTTCTGACGAGAATCAGATCCAGTTGGTGTCAGTGCTTGGATCGTGGGTGTCTCCATGACACCTTATGCTGGGGTTTTGTCTGAAAGTAGGTGTTGGTCACGCACGGGTCATGATGGACACACAACTCCAAGAGCCATTGTCCATTTTCATTGCCAATACCAAACGTGTCCAGTCATGAAGGCTATGAAACATCGCCATCCACTCTAGCGTTAAAGTCACCAAGGAAGCAAGCTGTTCTTGCCCAGGTGTGCTTTTGAAGACTGCTGCTAGATTTTCGTAGAACTCGTCTTTAGCTTGTGAGGCAGAGTACAGAGTAGGGGTATACACACTGACAAGGGTGATAGGACCTGCGCTAGTTTTCAGGCGGAGCGTTAACAGGCGGCCTAATCCATTCTCACCTGTTCAACAAATTTAGTTAGCGATTTTTTTACCGCAAAACTTACCACGTGTTCTCTAGCTTTATTAAGGTCTTTCCCTTGCCAATAAAATTGGTACCGGTAATCCTTCTTGCTCACTATTCCAGAGCGTGCCACGCGCGTTTCCTGAAGTGCAGCTATATGATCCCCTATATCCACCTAAAGTCGTTTAAGTTCGTTATTGATTACGGCTGTCTTCCTGACATCGTATGTGTCCTGTAGGTTTTAGGATAGTCCAGTCAACATAGTCCGGACGTTCCAGCATCCCAATCTGATAGTTTGTTTATTTCTATATTTTCTTGTTTTGTGATAATTGCTTGGTGCAAAATTTTCTGTCCACAGTTTGGGTTTGACCCTAATCCCCATGCACCCAATGGGGAAACCGGAAAGAGGCGGGACAACACCTAATTGACTGGGGGCTGCCCAGCGTGAAGAGGGCGGTATCTGTCCAGTGCGATCCTAGAACCTCTCCACTGTCGAAAGTAGCCCCTGGCGCCATGCCCTACGCCAGTTGGGCAAAATGCTTATAACCGGTAACTGCTACTTCCCGTGTTTTGCCTACACCTATAGGGAGAAGCTGGAGTGTCCTCTCCAGGACGCGAGCTTGGGCACAGTTATATGGAGATCAAGCTGTTGCCCATGCAGCCTGTTTCCCCTCTCCACGCAGCCGGTAGATCCAAAGAAACGGCAGTAGCCGATACAGTTTGGTACCAACCACGTCGCAGGAGTTGCCAGAATAATGTCGAATCAACATTTGACTGACTTAGGGACTCCGACTCCGGATTTATCCTCAGGGTTTACTCCCGAACCCTTTTCTTTAAACGGATATTCCCGCAAGGCAGCGGTGGTTTGAATTCAGAGTTTTACCGTCTTTAAGATAGGCTGCCAACCAAGGATCACGAGCCCTATCTGCCCGAAGCTGCTAGTTTTAAGGCACCAGTGACTCGCCTTCGCTTCTTCTCCCGTCAGTGGTATTAGTTCCGCCGGGCTCAAATTGAGCCACATATGAAGGCCGGGAGCTGGGCTTGGTTGTCAGAGGCTATTTGAGGCGCTTGCCATACAGGCATCTATCTGCAGTGAGAGCTTATTCTCACTACAACTCCCGGCTATAACAATTTTGGAACCATGCTGCTCCATTTTCAATTATCATGCATGACGGCGTCGGTGATCATATCTCCAAAGACGCAGCAATAGAGAATGCAGTCAGCGACTCATAGCTTGACTGCTTGCGTCAGGGTCAGCGAACCAGAGCTGACCAAGACCCTACTCCAACTCCACGTGGTGGTCCTGGAAACAGGCTGCATCACTACAGTCTGGCTGAGAGAGTAGGGATCGAAGAGGGAAGGCAAACCCGGTCCCAAAAAATGCCGTGCTGAAGTCGGATGTGCCGGCCGAAAGGCGCAGATATTGCAGCTCCGCTGTAAACAGACACAACGCAACCAACGTCCTTTTCAGGACGAACGAGGAAGAAGGAAGAAGAAGATATCTCTCTACAGCGTCAATTCTCCAGTTCTGTTTACCAGTTGTTGAATTTTCTCCATTTCATCATGATGTCGAACTGTTTTCTGTCAGTTTTGTCTTACATCTCTTTTTACTTCAATCTTTACAGTTGACACAGTATAATTCTAGCTTTCTTATTCTCATTATATGCCCAAAGAAAATGGACTGGTTCCTTCTAATGTGAGTAATAAGCTTCCTTTGCCTTCTGGCCCCATTCAGGACATCTTCAACACTCTTTTAGCTGTCCATGGTATTCGTAACGTTCTTCTGTAAAACGACAGATTTGTGGCTTCCAGTGCTTTTCCTACTTGTGTAATAATTCACCGTGCCTCCGTTTGACAGGATTGGCGTTATAACACTGAAGAACTTTCTTTCTCACTTTCGTTGACAACGAAATTGTGCTGCCAAGAATAAAAAAATGCTCTAACACTGAAAAGAGGGGAAGAGGTGGTAAGCCATTTATCAGTGAGTATTATAATACATAGTGAGCTGTCAGAATTAATGTTGTGAAGGTCTGCAGGAGAAATAACTATGCAGTCTTACAAGACAGCACTGGGAGAAGGTAGACGATTGTCAGAGAAAAAGAATACATACGAGCTCGTAGTTATAACACTAATGATTGATTCAAGACCACATAAAATACTATAGTTTATTTCTCTAAACAGTGACAGGACCAGAGTTGCCTTTTCTAACATTACAGAAGCAAGTTGGCGTCCATAATATTAACAGTACCAGAGTTGTCATCTGTCACATTGACAGTACCAGGGATGCCTTCTGTCACATTGACAATACCAGAGTTGCCTTCTCTTTTGACTGACAGTACTAGAGTTGTCTTTTGTCACATTGACAATACCAGAGTTACCTTCTGTCACATTGACAATACTAGAGTTGCCTTCTCTAACATTGACAGTACAAGAGTTGCCTTCTCGAGCATTGGCATTACCATCAACATGTTTTATTGAAGGAACTGTGAGCTTTTCGATTACACTTGTATCACTGTTCGAAAACTCTAGCTCCAGTTTCATGGTGAACATGTTTGTGCGTTAATTTACACTGTTTTTATATTTGGTGAGCAGTTTTCTACCAGTTGGTATGGCCAACCTTATTTACACTAGGAAATTAACGGTCTGTTTTTAGTTGTTTGTATTTTAGATTCCACTCGCTTTCGTTGAATCATTCATCGGTTTCGTGCACATATATTTGGGGCATTGCGCGAAGAATGTCCACGACTCAATTACAAGGGTTTAGTCATATAACTGAAAGGAATAAATCGTTCAGGAAATAGCTATCATGAAATAGCGCGTGAACTAAGTCTATATATCAGCTGAGCTTAGCTGGATTCAGATCCTAAGGCTCCCACATTTACTTAGTAGTCTGCACATTATCCTTTTCGATTTGGAAATGAGTGATCCTTGAGCACGAAGATGGGAGAGAGTGGGGGGGGGGGGGGGGGTAAATTGGCTATGCGGATAGGCTGCCAACATATGCGGATATCTTAGTGTTGTGTTGAGGTAGGGAGGAGAGGAAATCGTTTCTTTTCTGGACAGTTACATCCTACATATTTTTATATTATCTTTGCTCCTAATGTCTGCAAAATGGCGGCAGTTAAATAGATTGTGTTTTGTTTACGTGTTGTGTTCTTATATATAAGATTAGAAATGATGAATAACAGGCGTGGAGAACAAGGACAGGAAGAAAGAAAAAAGAGGCATAAGAAAAAGAAATTAAATAGATCAGAGCAGAATTATAAGAACTGTCAAGAAGTAGTTAATAAACTTCCTCGCCTATAGTGTATATGTGTTTGTGAACGTGTGTTGTTTAATTATTTATTTACTAGTGTATAAGTCCGCCGTAAGACGGGAATTAAATTCAAAAGCACCAATACCTAACGGCAACAAAAGTGTTTAAAAAAACCACTGTGCATCACCACAGTATACGAACTACGTAGCAGCAGCGAAGATCCCAATGTGTGAATACGTGATTACACATTCTATAACTATTTTTGTGCACACCGTCATTTGCGCATTCTTCTTTGGTAAGTGTTACTATTTTCGGGAGAGTACATATAAGGGAAACTATACAATTAATGTCTAACTTTCAACCAAAGTTGCTTCCCTTAGCGTTATGTACTGACAGAAAAAGCTGAGATTTTATATATAGGATTATTTGTTTGTTGCAACAGCAAAAGCATCTACTATAAATAGGCGTCTAAATTGGAGATCATTTTTGAGCGTCAGGTCTAGACTTGGCTTTCATTTTGGAAATGGCCCATTGTCAAGTCACACTTACACATAAAGACAGTGAGATGACCTACCGAGTCTAGGAGGGCGGAATACGAAAGTGAGCTGGGAGAAAGGGTAAAGGGCAACGGGGGAATTTAGGTAAAAATGATAGTTTTTTTTATTATTTTTTTTAAACCGGCTTACATAGATTGATAGTTCCGTAGTGATGAGGTTATAGTATATAATCGTGCCATTATAATTCTGTCTTGAAAACTGTGAAGATCCATTCCTATAACGCTTTGTGCTGTTGTGAAGGTGATATAATTTCCTTCAAGCTGACGGTAGATATACCTTAAAGCAAGGTCTCGTCACAACATCAGTAATGTGCATATTTCCTTTTCCTACCTGTCACACCTGTACCACTCCCATTCATTTGGAACTGTCGTTGTTTAAGTGACACAATTTTTTTTCGTTTGGTCACTTGTTAAAAGTAGGCATGAGTGTGTATTGAAACTTTTTTTTCAAATACAAGTGAGCTTCAGTTCAAGTACCATGCCTAGTGGCGTAGGAGAATATGTCTCTCCACAACTTCCGGTATCCAGTAATTCTGTTGTTGACTTCTTTCCATTCCACGATGTCAAACTGTCCAGTATTTACTCTCTTTGTCTTCCCCTATCTCTTTTTCCTTCACTCTTACCTGTTGTTACGATATATTTCAGCTTTCCTCTTCTCATAACATGCCCAAAAAAAGTAGATTGTTTCTTTCGAGTTTGTGAAATAAGTTTCCTTTGCGAATTGGCCTCTTCCAGGACATCCAACCTGTTGGTAGCATTATAACTCCTAAAATCAAGATAAGATTAATGCAGGCATCTGCCACCACTGTATTATTTATGCATGATCAATCGTGAGCAGGGAAATTCGGACTAGAACAACACATATAAACAAAGAAAACAAGATGCTAAAGAAAGATCCACGAATCACGTCACAAGCGACTTACGGATATCATAATGCAGGCTGTGGGGTTATATAAAAGTCACGAACACTTGTACAAAAAGTTTAAATGGCGTGGTCATATCTCAAGAACATGTGGATTGTTTAAGCCTTTAAAGGAGCGACCCTATTGGGCAGATCAAATTCAAGAATGGAAAGAGGGTACAAATAATATAGCTTTCAGCGGAAAGTGGCGGGCCCTAACGAATAACAAGATTACGGGTTAACGGAAAAACATAGGCAGGAAATACGTCGAAGAAATAACACATGATAACTTAATAGTATACACTGACGGGTCTAAATGAGAATGTTTTGATTAAGGAACAAAGGTTATATGTTCCAGCAACGTAGATAGACAAAAGTTCATGACCAAGTGACATCACCTTTTTACCACCACGGAAACTGAAGAATACATAAACTGGCTACCATCCAGATGAAATACCCAAGAAAAAGAGAACCCAGAAACTACCATAAACATAACCCGCAAATATATATAAAACAAATTATAAAGCATGGCGTTACGTTACAGTATGCGGGCGGGCTCAAGGTAGAAAATGAAAAGTAAGGAATAGAGATATATATTCCAATATGGAAAATTAGCAAAGGATTTATTGTCATAGAAAATACATATATTTTCACAGCTGAGATGGTGACATTAGGAAACTACAAAGTAGATAAAGAAGCCAGGTATGGTGGATGCGCTGCAACCCAAATAAATGAGGGCCTGGGAATAACAGAGGTCAGAAGCATACTTAAAATAACTATAACTGAAGAATGGACAGTAGCTTTGGAACGTTTAAAAAGAAGACGTGCATATAAGCTTTTGGAAGCTCCAACAATGCATGTCTACTAATGTGAATTAAAAGTATCCAGCAATGAAAGAGGGAAAAAACTGCTCAGACTACAACTAGGAATATCATATATTATGACAGAACCTTATTGTGCAGAACGTTTGAGAGAAAGTATGTAGAACACTTCTTACTAAAATATGAGGTACGATCAACAAAGGACCTCAGCTTTAAAATTTTTTAGAAATATGCGTCATAATAGCGAATTTCCCAAATGTGCAATCTAGAATCAACAAAGACAACCAATGCATAGAATGTACTGTCTAGAATTGTTGTCACAACGTCCCAAAATTATAACTCATATGGGTTGGAACCGGGTATCTCAGTCAAGAAGAAATTCATCTGTTGCTTCTGCCGCCGACTTTTTAACAGCAGCTTTAACTGGTTGGGGCAGGGGCTAAAATAAATTATCTAGTGGAAGTGGAAAAATGAATAAGTACAGATGTGTGTGTCTATGTTTGGGTGTGGATTGTGGATGTTTTAAGATGATGTGAGAATTAAAAGAACCTATAACTACAAAATTAAAGAAGGCTGTAGCATTGTAGTATTTATCATCATTTCCTCGTCATGTTTCTTTTCACTCCCTATGTAGCCACCATTGCAGCTGATGCCCTTGCAAATAGCCTGCACAAAGCATTCACAAGCTCTTGCAGCGGTCGTTTTTGCAGCAATTTTTTTAAAATGCAGGCAGCTACACGAGTGTGACGGTATTGCCTCCCCTGCCTTGCAGTAGTGGTCCAACAGTGGTCAAAACTCAAGAGTATCTATTATAGGCTTCATTTACACAAGATTACTCTTGGCAGAAATGTCGATAGAAGAATAGTAAAGCTTCTATCACATGGGAGTCTTCATAAGATATTCAGATAAGCGAAAACGATGCTGGCTGTCGCTAAGCACGTTAATTCTATACGCTGAGGTTGCCAGCCTCAATGGACTTTGACATCCAATAGCGAGTTTCACACAATAAAATTCACGTGGTAATATATTGTCGTAAATTTTTTAACGATGGGTCAGAAGATATTTATGGTCCCGTCTGAGCAGAGGTGATAGTGGTAAAATATGTGAGAATAAAGGTGTAAGAAATAGATTTTTCACGAGGGAAATAGTGTAAGAGGAAGATCAGTCCCTGAAGTGAGTAGTTTCTCTAGTCCAGCCTATCTATACGACTATATTTTAATTAGACGACCTTTCTCTCCCTATATGAAATATAGGTTACACTACACACGCCCACACACACACACAATTATATGACAACAATACGCACAAACGTGAAAAAACTATGGATAAGTGGGTATGGGTCTGACCGACACACTAATTTAAGTTTTGTTTAGTTTATTATCACTTAAACTTTACAACTTCAAACATATATATCAAATAAAATCATGTTTACAGACATAGGAAAATAACCCAATAAGTGCCCACCCCCCTGTTGAGGAAAGATCCCAAAAGAAGTTAATAACCCAAAGGTCAAAGATTAACACTAGGGTATAGAGAATAAACAGTAAAGAAAAGAACAAAGTTCCTACTTAAGCTATCCAGTAAATACTCAGGTTAGCGAAATAAAATAAAAAAGAAGTGAGTACAATGATTGCAACAAAGGAAAATATTTTCTCTATCTCTCTCTCGCTGTCACTCACTCTGTCATCTGTAGCCACAAACAATCTTGCTTACCTAATAACTGGTGTAGGTATCCCTTGAAAAATTACAATATTATGTACCTATAGTGTCAGGTGGGTTGCCCAAATATGGCACCAGACCAGCCTTGGTATCAAATAATAATTTCCAGGTGGTCGCCAAAGTTGGTGGGTTAATTTTTCCTGGATGAGCCCTGTATCACCGCATATAGTTATTGAAGCAAAACGTTCTCGGGGGGCGCTCACAGTTGTAACAAAGGAGAAAAATAGTTCCTGTATTGTCTAGCCTCTGGGTGCTAATGCCACTGTTACGTTATAAAAAACCTGATGATGATAAATCCTATCGGGTTTTCTCTGGGGGTGAGTGCCGATTATGAAACAGTGTATACTCCTGGATAAAATTCACTTGGGTAAACGACTGTCAGAAGTCGGGAAAAAATGTTATGCATATTGCCACAGCGGGCTGATAAAATTGAATGGAAAAATCTGGGTATATTTGTATGTCCCGTTACTCAGATTTACAGTTTAAAAATGTTAGTGTCTCGCCATGGCAATTCCTGTTCACACCGGTACGGGGACGAACGCCAAGGAAAACGATAACTATTATTCCTTCAGTAACTGAGGAAAAGGACCACAATAGAAAACCGCTAGCCGCTGGGTTTTGATCAAGCACTGTATTAGGAAGACAACAAAACATTTCTAAAATGACAAATCCTAGGCTATCAAGCGTAAGGTATGATCTCTTATTCTCTCCGTCACCTAATTAAATTAAAAGGCACCCAATGTCTTAGCCTATCTTATCGCGCTTCGCTTAGCGAGTACGGGTTGGGTTTTAGGCATGCAGCCGTTCCCCTCCCGACCCGGTAAAACTCACAGCGCACAATGTCAGTTTTAATTTAATTATGACTACGCGCCCTTAACAAATATCGCCTGAGATTACTAGCTAGTTGATTGACGGCGTCTATCGTTTTGACACATGATAGTAACACTATTCATTTAAAACAATTTACACACAAAGAAATGCGCATACTACTCTGTCACTTTTATTCGGCACTCGTAGCATTATACTTAAGTCAGCTAAACTGTATCTTCTGGTGTAAAAAATTGGTTGATGGATTTTACATTATTGAACCACTGGTAAGAAATTATCTACGCGTTTGCTATTTCGCTAGTCTTAACGCTAGGGAATGGCAGTGAATAATATGGTAAAACTTTTAACACATTTAATTCTAAAGCACAACTTATATCATTACCAAAGAAATCAGAATAATCCCCATGAAACTATTAACGGACTATTTCACATAGGTTCTAGCATACGTGTTTAGACTATCCAAAAATTACTGAGAGACTTTATAAACTGACTAGGAGAGAAGGCAGTATATATACAGATTTAGGGTAATATCTCTAAAAGATGTGAAAATTCACACTTTGGACGTATCAGGGAAAATCAACAAGCTTGGCTTCCGAGATAAATGATTCTACGGTTCGCTCAACCCGCGATGCCGGACGACATCACAAGACATGCCGTGCGGACGGGCTTTCTTAGATTTTCTCCCTCTGCCGTAGATCAAATACTTGTCCCCTGAAAATGTAAACATCAAAGGTACGGGAATAGTATTATCGCCCTTGAGTTTGCTATCCGATGATTGACAGATCAGCTCGCGTGAGAGCTCAAGTAACCACCCCGATTCGCTCCCCTGTTATCTGGCATGTTTCAAACATAGGTAAACAAACTCGTTAGCGCAAGAAAGGCAGAAAAAATAGGCGTGGCTTCAAAAGTGAGTAAACAGACAACGAATTGCGTGGCCTAGCCTTCGCAAAACATAAACGCTAACTGAGGCAGCAAAGGTGGTCGGATTTCTGAGGCTATATTTACATTTCCACGTCACATATATACATGTATATGTTATTTCACATGTTAGTAATAAAATATGAAATGTAAATCACAACTTACGCCAATCCTGGCTACAGACTTGTTGCACAGATGAATAGAAGAGACGAATCGTTCTCTTACAACACGTGTCTGGGATTTCTGTTAATTTTACAATAGATTGCCCCTTCTGACTCCGTGGTTTTTCAGTTTCCTCGTACCGGTGTTCCTTATTAAAATTTGAAAGAGATTTTCTGTGCTTTATAAGTATTATCTGGTTATCCAATAAGAGGTCCGGTTAACAGTTAGGAATTAGGAATCTAGTTCTTCCTCTGGCGAAGGTCTGATGTTGTCTTGGCGAGCGTGCAATACACTGAGAAATTGTAGTGGTGTTGATGGTATTGTATGATGGTGATATTACTAAATGTAATTGTATGAGGCCAGCTGTGAAGGCTCCTGAGATAAAATGTAGTTGAGAATTGTCAGAAGGCCTTTCTTGCTACCACTACGACCTCACACTTAATTTTTTTTTTTTTTTATGAATGTGGCTACGTAAAGTGTCTAGGGTTATGCTATGTAGTGTGGTGTAATAGGTTATAGATATACCCACAGATATTCAACAAGACTAATAATATTAATAAATGTTAAAATACACTGAACTAACTCACGTGTGTAAAATTTTTTGATAGAATTATATTACATTTATTTTGTTCTGTGTCAATTTTTTAGGTTGACCAGAACTTAAAAGGATTTAGAGATTATGAAAAGAAATGCATGGAATATTATATCATAAATGCAATAGTGTACATATATATATGTACTATACTAGTTAGTTTTATTAAAATGTTCTAGTAGTCATCTACTTGGGAGGATAGTTAATGTTTGTGCTGTTGGGGTGGCCTCATCACACCTGTCTATATTGACTACACAGTGTCCAGAAAATGGTGGGAATTTTTTATGGGGATATTAGTAACTACAAAGCGTTGGTGAATGTCCAGCAGACCAGAGGCTCACTCATCTGGTAGTTGTAGCTCTGGTGCTGAAATCTGGTGGTCCCACCTCTCCGTGCTGGCGGGCAATAATGGTGGTCTCTGTCACAAGAACTGCACAGATACACTCGAGTAAGTCACCAACTGAATAGACACTGCTTTGTTGACAACAGAAACTCACAGCTCTGCAATCAAAGTATGGGCCATGTGTCAAAATCTATTCTCTACCCACGTCTGGACACAACACTGACACAACAACCACATCATACAGACAGGTCAGATCTCTCTGACCAAACAGCACATTTACCATGGTGGTTTTACATCAGATAGATCCTCCCAGACTATAGGTTCTGAAAAATATTTATTAGTTGTCTGCCCTAAAAGAGGATAGGTAATATGTTTCATTATTCTCAACACTTGATCTGTCTTGCCTAACCCTTGCTGGAGTTTATGTACATTGTTGGTCCCTAGACCCTGACTAGGGCGGGGGGTCTAGAGCAAATCCCTACTTGTTTGTAAGGCTAGATTTCGATATGGCAGTATCAAATCACTCGAACATGAAACAATATTCAAAATATATATATGGAAATAATTTCAATCTTACCAGATTATGAATAAATAACACAGAATTGCTAGCAAAACTCAGCTGAGCTGCTGGCTATAGTATGGCGTCCCTAAATTTATTTCACTTTCTTTCATATGGAAATCACCACACTTTAAAATCTGTGTCTATCACTGAACAACTATTGAAGAATGGCCCCACTTTCGCGTCTGAGCGCTAATGATATGATTGTCTGTGGCCAATCACTGCCTAGGTTTATTTGAATTTCAAATTTCCTACACTAAAGTCATTTCAGTCATGCTTCAGTCAAGTATGGATGTTTATCTGTTAGTCTGTCCGTCTCTACTTGTGTTTCTACAAAATGTACTTGATTTTTTGAACCAACCTTTCTCTCCCCTCCAAAATTTTGTCGTTAAAAGTTATTTTTAGACACAGCCACCACAATATCCCCTCTCCTCCATACCAAGTAGATTTGAACACCTGCGTCTCGAGGTCGTGTTTTTTTTGTGCAAAATAGCGACACTTTTAGATTCAATACAGTCTGTCGATGATGTAAACTACACTGTCTTTTGTCATTATCTTCAATATTATCTATCCGTCTGTAAAATTAAGAACATATTAGTTCACTGCTCAGAATAGGCCATCCGGCCAACTAATTTTTATATTCCTAACATTAATATTAAGAAAAAAAGTACTTTTTAATTTTTGTAATATTCCTAACATCTGCGTTTAGCCGCTGAATTCAAATCAAGGGCTTGGTATCGCAAAAGCGTCCAATAAATGACTGTGGCGTAACATATCTATGGTCCCTTCTGTCGAGTTGCTTACTTTTTATGTCAACTTGGGAAACGTGACTTTTCTCCCTTTCCCCCCCCCCCCCCCTCCCAATTGCGTCTCCTTAGCCTTTCCAGTCTCACGCAATCTTTCCAGTCATATTTTTTTCCTTTTTGATCCGCCGTTCCCCTCCTGTCTAGCAAGTCAATTTTTATGGAGGATGATGACCCGCGGTCTAGGCGATCATGTACTATTCGCAGCCTACGCATTATGTTTTTATCCTTAAATGTTATCTTTGGAGGGATTTTACCGTTGTATCTCTGTCAATTTCACTACACATCTCCCCACTTGAAAACATGCCTATGGCAAGTTCCAAAACCAGCGATACACATAGGTAAAATTACTCCTCACGTCTGCCACTACTCTAATTTTGATCACAGGGGTGCCGACTGAGGAAATCTGCACCGACATTCAAATTACGGCTTGCATAAGCGACTGGTTTCAGTTCCCCATCAGGTGAAGCTGATCTTTGCAACAAAGCCCCTCCTAGTCCTACATTACTTGCATCGGTTCTTAAGACAAAGTCCTGTGTCAAATCAGGCAGTTTGAGAATAGGCTTGCTAGTGAGTTTTTCCTTTAACTCTTGGAACGCTAGTTCACATTGTGCAGTCCAAATAATTTTATCTGGAAGTCCCTTGCGAGTCAGATCAGTCAGAGGAGCACAAATAGCGTTAAAATTTTTGATGTATTTCTGATAAAATCCGCATAACGACACGAATGATCGCACGTCCTTTTTTGTTTGTGGCCTAGGTGCTCTCTGCAGTTTTTCCAAGTTCTTAGGATCAGGGGTCATATTACCCTGATATACAGTGTGCCCCAAGAATTCCAACTCTTTACATCCAATACAACATTTTGTTGGCCTAGCAGTCAAATTCGCCTCCCGAAGTCTATCAAACAACATCTCCAGAGCTTCAATGTGTTCTTCAAATGTCTCTGTGGCGACGAGAATATCATCCATGAAATTTGTGATACATGGGTTATTCAGGGGATCCAACAATTTGCGCATCATCCTTGAAAACACACTCGGAGCATTTTTCAGTCCGAATGGTAGCATATTGAATTCATAATGTCCATCCGAAGTGCTAAAAGCCAAATAAGGTCTCACTTCAGGCTTCACTGGGATCTGGTAATAGCCTTTACTAAGATCCACCTTTGAAAAGTATTTTGCCTTGTTCAGTCTGGCAAATAACTGTTTTGTGTCTGGTAATGGATCCACTTGTCCTTCTGTGACAGCATTCAGTTTCCTGTAATCTATGCACAGTCTGTGTTCCCCAGACGGTTTTCTCAACAAAACGACACTAGAACTAAAAGATGATTCACTGTGCGAAATAATCCCCTCCTTCAACAAATACTCTATTTCTTCCTTCAATGCCTTCTCCTTCGCGAACGGAATAGAATAGGCTCTCATACAGATTGGGTTTGAGTCTACCAGTTTCATGTCATACTGTAGCAAATTTGTATGGCCTGGTTTATCTGTTAATACATCTGTATGTTCCTCCAGAACCTTTTGAACTCTCTCCCTCTGGTTTTTAGTCAGGTGCTTACTGACTTTTACCTGTGCTGCTGTTTCACAAGGATGTAATGGGTATTCATGTGAGGTGAGTGGTTCTTTTTGCATCTGGGTTGCAATAGCCAAGGTCAATAAGGGGGTGCTTTCCTGGAGTGGTCTGTCCAGATACTTCTTTAACAGGTTTACATGATAAACTTTTTCCTTCCCCTTTTTGTCAATTTTATAGTTTGTTCTAGACACCTTCTCTAGAACCGTATATGGACCTTGCCAACCAATTTGTAATTTATTCTGGCTTCCGGGTAGTAGAAGCAGCACCTTTTCTCCGACTGCCAGTTCCCTGTCCTTTGCCTTCCTATTAAAATATGCTGCATGTTTCTTCCTGGCTTGTTTCAAATTATCATTTGCCAGTTTCCATCCAGCTTTCAAACGATTGGTCAGTTCGTTCACATATTGATAAGATGAGGTAACAGTCTCTTCCGCCTTCTCATCTGTCCAGGTCCTTAATAAAGTTACATCTGGATCTTTAATTTATCATACTTATTTTTCATGGAACCCATCTGGTCCCGTCCCTTAGAAGCTTTATAATGAGGACTTTTCTTCCTAGAATCATCACTCACAAATCGACCACTACCAATTTTTTTCTTGGGTTTATCTCCCCACTTTAGATTGCTTATGAGAGATCTTCGCTCTCTTTTCTGTTCTTCCAGCTTATATAATCCTGACCGAGGGATTGTCAGATTATTCTGGGTTAAATTTCTTCTTTGTACTTGTCGCATAGTGGCCATGTTAATCCATTCAAGTGAAGACTGGGTGTGAAAAGGGGGCTCCCATTCCACTTTGTCTACCCGAGTATAATTAGTTTTCCTTTCAGGCCTAAAGTTGCCCCGTGGCGTTTCTAGGTCCTGCACATATTTTCCCTTTGTGGGTGTTCCCTCATGAAATACGCCACATGCTTCTACAAAGTTTTCAACATCGACATTTACGTCGGGCCAATAGTATTTTCGAGCAATCTTTTGGCAGATGGTACCGACTTTCTCATGGTCACCATCTTTTCCAACATGTAAGCTCCTTATTAAGTTTGCCCTATATATCTTGGGAAGAACTAACTGTCCGTGACCAGTGGATCTAGTTCCTGTCTTCCTGTATAATAGTTTGTTCTTCATGAAATATTCCCCCTTGCTCGGAGGTGTGTGGCATTTGGGCAATTTTTTAAAACATGGCTTGAGTGTCCTATCCTCAGCCTGCGCCTTCCTCATCTCCTCTGGATGAGCATTTATAGGTTCACCTTCTTCCTCCTTCTTCTGTGACCTGGTCTGCACTGTCGCCATGATCACAGGTTTCTCGGGATTCCCCAAGAAGACGTATCTACACCCCAATATCAGAGGGTAGATTGGTTCATCTATCACTGCTGCTCTGATTTCTCCTTCCACATAGCGAGTTTTCACCGTTATCCTTGCGATGGGAAGTATCATGAGTGGTATGTCCTTAGTCGCCCCTTGTATTTCCACTGTTTCTGTGGTATACTGACTTGGGTCCACTAGGCTAGACTTCACAACTGAATCATAATCCAAACCTGTATCATAAAGGCACCTTATGGTGACCCCATTACAAATAACATCCTCACAAACTGGGGGGTGATAAGGTTCCTGTTGTCCCTTAGGATTAACCTTTAATCTTTGCGTCCCCGACTTCATTGCAGCAATGTTTGAAGGTTTCCTTCTACAAAATTCGGTGTTATGGTTATCCCTCTTGCACCATTTACACCATCTTTTCCCTTGGTTCAACGGTTTTCTTTCATTGAACTTTTGGTCATTGAACTGTGAGTTTCTGTCGCGATAGTCATTTCTTGGCCGCTCAAAGTTTGTCCTACCTTTATTTCCCTGCTCTCTATTATCAAATTTATTAAATTGCTGTGGAGCTTTAAAATTGTCTATGTGCTTCTTTTTAGCACCACTTACCTCTGCCTGAGCTGCCTGATAACTCTCAGCAACATTTAAAATTTCCCCCAACTTCTCTGCACCTTGTTCCATGAGAAATTTTCTCATGTCTGGAGCCATGGACTCTCTCAATTGCTCAATCATGATCATTTCTTTAAGATCTTGGGTCTTCCCCAGAGCCGTCCATTTCTCCAAATAGGTTTCTAGTCTAGCAGAGAATTGGTGGTATGTCTCCCCAGACAACAGTTTGGCATTTCTAAATTTCTTACGATAAAATTCACCATTCTTCTCGTACCTTAATAACAAAGCCTGCTTTAACATGTCATAATTGTCTTGGTCTTCCCTGTTCATTTTGGCAAATACTTCATAAGAAGTACCTCTCAATCCTTGTGATAGCTTTAAGCTCCACCTCTCTCTCTCTCTAACCCATATGTAGTAGCTAATAACTCAAAACGTCCTAGGTACCCCTCTATGTCATCGTCTTTTTCAACAAAATGGTCTAAATGAAACCCCATAGCTGAGTTTGAGGCTCCCAGACTGGGCGTAGCATCTGAGGCAAAAGGGCTGGCACCATTTTCAGGAGCCTGGCCTTGTAATTCCAGCTCCCTTAGTCGTAATTCGTGCTCCCTTTGCAACCTTCTATCTTCTGCCTCCCTTTCGGCAGTCAACCTTTTTTCTTCTGCCTCCCTTTGCTGTCGTTTTTCTTCTGCCTCCCTTTGCTGTCGTTTTTCTTCTGCCTCAATTTGCAGTCGTTTTTCTTCTGCCTCAATTTGCAGCCTCTTAGTCTCAGCCTCTAACTTCTTCTCTTCAACCAACCTGTCAGACTCCAATTTTCTTTCAGCCTCTTTTTCTAATCTCCTTTCTTCCCGTTCAATATATTTATCACATTCAGCCGTTACGTATTGAATTAAAATTTGACCATCCATTCCCATCTCCTTCGCGGTGAGCACAGCAGCTGATCTAAATTTTGCCAGCTCCGCCATACTTTTTAGACAATATAATAATATACAAGCTAAATCTCTAACCAGTAAATACACTAAGTACTTCTTATGACTATAGTCTAACTAATTCTAACTAACCAGTTAACTAATTAATTATTACTGGCTGTGAAGATTCACCAACTTTTATCTGCAGGGACACTTTTAATTTTAAAGGGAATTTTACAATTTATTTCCCTACTTTTATTTCTCCCACAGGAGATCCTAATATTACTGTTGGGCTAATTATCCCTGGACAAGACCCCAATTTATGTAGTGGTGTTGATGGTATTGTATGATGGTGATATTACTAAATGTAATTGTATGAGGCCAGCTGTGAAGGCTCCTGAGATAAAATGTAGTTGAGAATTGTCAGAAGGCCTTTCTTGCTACCACTACGACCTCACACTTAATTTTTTTTTTTTTTTATGAATGTGGCTACGTAAAGTGTCTAGGGTTATGCTATGTAGTGTGGTGTAATAGGTTATAGATATACCCACAGATATTCAACAAGACTAATAATATTAATAAATGTTAAAATACACTGAACTAACTCACGTGTGTAAAATTTTTTGATAGAATTATATTACATTTATTTTGTTCTGTGTCAATTTTTTTAGGTTGACCAGAACTTAAAAGGATTTAGAGATTATGAAAAGAAATGCATGGAATATTATATCATAAATGCAATAGTGTACATATATATATGTACTATACTAGTTAGTTTTATTAAAATGTTCTAGTAGTCATCTACTTGGGAGGATAGTTAATGTTTGTGCTGTTGGGGTGGCCTCATCACACCTGTCTATATTGACTACACAGTGTCCAGAAAATGGTGGGAATTTTTATGGGGATATTAGTAACTACAAAGCGTTGGTGAATGTCCAGCAGACCAGAGGCTCACTCATCTGGTAGTTGTAGCTCTGGTGCTGAAATCTGGTGGTCCCACCTCTCCGTGCTGGCGGGCAATAATGGTGGTCTCTGTCACAAGAACTGCACAGATACACTCGAGTAAGTCACCAACTGAATAGACACTGCTTTGTTGACAACAGAAACTCACAGCTCTGCAATCAAAGTATGGGCCATGTGTCAAAATCTATTCTCTACCCACGTCTGGACACAACACTGACACAACAACCACATCATACAGACAGGTCAGATCTCTCTGACCAAACAGCACATTTACCATGGTGGTTTTACATCAGATAGATCCTCCCAGACTATAGGTTCTGAAAAATATTTATTAGTTGTCTGCCCTAAAAGAGGATAGGTAATATGTTTCATTATTCTCAACACTTGATCTGTCTTGCCTAACCCTTGCTGGAGTTTATGTACATTGTTGGTCCCTAGACCCTGACTAGGGCGGGGGGTCTAGAGCAAATCCCTACTTGTTTGTAAGGCTAGATTTCGATATGGCAGTATCAAATCACTCGAACATGAAACAATATTCAAAATATATATGGAAATAATTTCAAT
This sequence comes from Oreohelix idahoensis, assembly GCA_024509875.1. Taxonomy (NCBI): domain Eukaryota; kingdom Metazoa; phylum Mollusca; class Gastropoda; order Stylommatophora; family Oreohelicidae; genus Oreohelix; species Oreohelix idahoensis. The sequence goes on from JAMPIV010019696.1 coordinate 163,267, forward strand.
CTTACCAGATTATGAATAAATAACACAGAATTGCTAGCAAAACTCAGCTGAGCTGCTGGCTATAGTATGGCGTCCCTAAATTTATTTCACTTTCTTTCATATGGAAATCACCACACTTTAAAATCTGTGTCTATCACTGAACAACTATTGAAAAATGACCCCAAATCCGCGTCTAAGCGCCGACAATATGCTTGTCTGTGGCCAATCACTGCCTAGGTTTATTTGAATTTCAAATTTCCTACACTAAAGTCATTTCAGTCATGCTTCAGTCAAGTATGGATGTTTATCTGTTAGTCTGTCCGTCTCTACTTGTGTTTCTACAAAATGTACTTGATTTTTTGAACCAACCTTTCTCTCCCCTCCAAAATTTTGTCGTTAAAAGTTATTTTTAGACACAGCCACCACAATATCCCTTCTCCTCCATACCAAGTAGATTTGAACACCTGCGTCTCGAGGTCGTGTTTTTTTGTGCAAAATAGCGACACTTTTAGATTCAATACAGTCTGTCGATGATGTAAACTACACTGTCTTTTGTCATTATCTTCAATATTATCTATCCGTCTGTAAAATTAAGAACATATTAGTTCACTGCTCAGAATAGGCCATCCGGCCAACTAATTTTTATATTCCTAACATTAATATTAAGAAAAAAGTACTTTTTAATTTTTGTAATATTCCTAACATCTGCGTTTAGCCGCTGAATTCAAATCAAGGGCTTGGTATCGCAAAAGCGTCCAATAAATGACTGTGGCGTAACATATCTATGGTCCCTTCTGTCGAGTTGCTTACTTTTTATGTCAACTTGGGAAACGTGACTTTTCTCCGTTTCCCCCCCAATTGCGTCTCCTTAGCCTTTCCAGTCTCACGCAATCTTTCCAGTCATATTTTTTTCCTTTTTGATCCGCCGTTCCCCTCCTGTCTAGCAAGTCAATTTTTTATGGAGGATGATGACCCGCGGTCTAGGCGATCATGTACTATTCGCAGCCTACGCATTATGTTTTTATCCTTAAATGTTATCTTTGGAGGGATTTTACCGTTGTATCTCTGTCAATTTCACTACAGAAATAAAACTGTACAATAGTCAGCCTATATTCCCTCCAGTGATATGAATCTAATCAGAAAGATCCAATCATTTCAAATCATGCAGATAGGGTGTGATATTTCAAAATGCCTGCAAAGGTCACGTATTACCATATATGGACATCTGATGTCTTGCATACTCTCTCACCAACACATTTGTAGACTCATATTGTCTAAAATCTAATAAATCCATGATTACTTTTTAACCAAGGACCGGAAGCGATTATATCACATTTGTCTGCCCACATGCACGGGTCATCATGTGTTTCGCCAGACAAATAAATCTGATTTTATTTAACACTCCTTCCCAACGTAGCTTGAATAAACAAGACACCTTCGCTTGAAAGATGGTCAGACAGATTATGCGATAAAATATCATCGCCGGCCGAGTCACCAAACCTGGCGAAGCGTAAATACGTCTGAGGAGTGGTAAACAATAAGATACGCATTACTCCCGTAGTAATTACTTCCATAGGGGAGTGGCGTGTTAGAGACTTCACTATGCTATGTCCATCATTGAGCAAAATAGTGAAAATACAAATGAAAAGGCATGTTTTATGCCAAATAAAAGCGATGAGTGAGAAAAATGAAGAAAGGATACTGCCGGAGGGCTGACAGTGTGAGAGATCACACACAAGAGCATGTTCCGACTTTTTTTTTTTAAATCAGAAATTTGATGTCTAGTCCAAATCCACTTTATGTCTCAATACTTAATTTATAGTTGCTTGAAAAGCTGATTAAATTACAGTGTGACAAGAACTGCCTATTCACATGTTGGTGTTAATGAATTATTCAGCAACGAATTGTATCGAGTTGACAGGCGTGCAGGAGTTAGCGTGAATTAGTGTTAGGGTGGGACCTTCATGATACTTGCATCATTTGTTGTGTTACTCTGTTGCTACTGATTCTGTCATATTGTCATCACAGGGCACCATCTCTTCGGCTGTTTTATTATCAGGTTTTGATTTTGTTGCCGTCGACAGTGCCAACACATGTAAATATATGTAAAGTTGCTTTCGATAACTCGACTCGTTAGTGTGGTAAACAAGTATATAGAAATTCGCTTGACTGTTTTTTTTTTTTTTTACTTCTACTAATGTTTCTTAAAAGGCTGCAGCATTGATTCTGAGATTGTTTTTATTGCATTTTGTTCGTTTGACCACAATTTTAATTATTAGAGAATAAAAGACAACATTGATTTTTGTTTAACCATGGGCAGGCGTTGATTCATTATCGGAGTTTAAAAACAAAATAGACAAAAGCTTTTTCTTATTGTTGCTGTTGTTGTTTTTAGAGTCCGGCCGTAGTGTTCAAATTTTATTCTGCTCAAAACAGTCATGTACGGAGTATTCCAATGAAATGTACCTGTACATCATAGACAGATACATTAAAAGACCACACACAAAAAAGGGTGGAGGGAATAATTATAGACCGTCTAAAAAAACACAGACTTGTTGCTCAGTAACCTTTCTCGTGTGTGGGTTGTTTTTTTTAAAATTCATCTTGAATGGCGTATATTTGTTTACGAAATTATCTTGTCTGATATAGTCTGAAAGGAATGAAAGAGACAGTTCGATAAGACATAAACATAAAAAGAGCAACCAACAATAATGAGGGAACGACCAAACGAACGAAAAATCTGAATTTAAACAGGGAGAAAGTTGAGAATGAATATGGTGACTTTTCTTTTGTTTCTTATGTCAGTCAAACATTGGGGTATCTTTACGTCATAGTGAACCACATTGTTTCACAATAGCCCTGCTTGATAGCTACAGAGTCGTGGATGAGTACGTCTGCTCAGCACAGTAAAAGCGCATGTGCAGTGATTAGCTTATCATCAGCTACTTTCGTTTATAATATTAATGAATAAAATAAAACAGTATTATCTTTTTTTATGGGCAAATTGTTCCGTCCCACTTTCCGCACTCACATCAATCCTCTCCTTTGGAATATGTTGCCAAAATATTTCACGGATTTCTGATTATCAGACTTTGAGCTTTATTCACAAACGTGTTACGTATGTGACAGTGCGAAGACGATGTGTGAAGAAGAATAAGAATTCACGTGTAATGTTGTCGTCACTCTCTCTGGCCTACTTTCACACACGTTCCGCAGTCACAGAAAAACTCTCTTGATGACAGGGGTCCCACTTTTATTAATGAAACCCTATCAGGTAGCGTATGAATCATGCAGAAAACAATGTTGTCCACTAGTTTACTTTGTAGGTAATTCCAATACAACACCATATAACCAAGCTATTTATGTATTCACTACGTAACACCATATAATAACCCAGCACAGACTGCTGGACTCTCTCAATGTCGTTAGTTCTCTTAGCACAGACGCAACTATGCAAAAGCCCAAACCTCAGTTGGTTATCATACGAGCTCGCGTTTTGCACAAGAACGATCTGGCTACTTCTCAGCTCTCTGACTGAAGCCTCTCACTGTTTCAGTTTAAATCTACATCTCCACCCCTGTACCACATGATAGCCACGTCAAAATGTCAGGGAAAAACTCCGCCCATCTTTCTAGGGAGCAAATCAGGAGGCCTATGCTCAGTTTGGATGACATGATATCACATCTTAGTCAAGATTATCTTCCTAATCGACACAACTCAAGGTCCGCCCACTAATGGGCTGTTACATCTCACGATATCCGTTGCCCTACTCACAATTCTTACGGTTTCATGCTCAACAAGGTGTTTTCTTCTGGTGTCAGACAGCGCCGAGATGTCTAACAACCGAGCGCTGTCTCCCATGTCTCACACGTCTGTCTTCTTCACGGATGACGAAGGTGTGTTTCGTTTAAATCGCCCATTACCGGGTGAGAATGCCAACATGAGCACAAATATACACCGTAGGCAAGATCGACAACTATTACTCAATCAAAAATTACACCTTTCTGGTCACACCGTCACATGTTCCGCCCCTAAATTTGTTGTGGTCCCCACAACCGTACTCTGCTCCATTGTCAGTTCTAAGTTTATGTCTTTTTGCTTGTCGTGGTCTGGGAGAATTGTCCGCTCGTACAACGTCACTACTTGATGGAGAGTTCAGCGAGTTAGTGCCTGCAGTTGTCGGCCTTGGCGGGGGATTGCTTCCAACTTATTTCACATTTGTGTTCCGTCGATGTCGGCGTGCATTCCCCCCAATCTGATTTAGATTGGTGTCCTCTCCGGAGCGACGGCGTGTATTCCCTCCTATCTGTTTAAGATGAGTTTCCTCTTCTGAACGTTGACAGCTTTTCTTGGCGCCCTTAGGGTAACAGTTATCACGGCCATCTCTTGGCCTGCACCCTGAAGGCAATCTAGATTTGTCGGTACGTTTAGAGAGGGTGCTCTTTGAGGGACAAACCGATATCAAATTCTCTGGGGACTTAGTGAAAACATCGCTTCGGAAGCGAGCCCTGAGGGCACTTGGCTGCCATGTGGTCTGAAAAGTCTCCACAATTGTAGCATCTTATTTTTCTAAGCTTCCTCTGTGCTATGGGTCGCCTCCTGCTACCCTTACATTTCTGGCCGCCAATGCCGCATACAAAGACCGCTTCAATGCCCTGAACAGATGGTTTGCTGTCAAATTCTACTCTCTCATTTCTCGCCAGACTACGGAATCCCTTTCTGAAAATCTTAGGCTGATGTACAAATACATCAACACCTCCATCATCCGGTGTAATAAATCCCCATCCTTTGTCGACATTATACCACTTACAAAATCCTTGTTGCCTTGTTGGTGCATCTGTGCTTTTACTTACCTCTAAATCACTGCGCTCACTATCAACTGCCTGACTCTCACCTGCAGGAAGGTCTAGTTTTGGTTCCAGTTGATCCAAACCTTGGTTCTGCTCTAGGTTTTCACGCGGTTGGCACTGTTTCCTTCTTCTTCGCGTCTCCTTTTGTGCTGGCGAACTGGTCTGTGATAGCTGTGCTAGCTGGGACTTTAGACTAGCTACTTCTGCTTTGAGTGCCTCCTCTTCATTGTGAGCTTCTGCACTGGCTATCTGCACTAGCGAATCAGGCTCTTTGCCTTCCCAGAAAACAGCTTAGTCCCTAACTTCCCTAAATGAGACACCCGGATTTTCTAGGACGTATTTCTTTACAAATGACTTACTCAGATCATCTCTCAGCTGGGCAACAAAATGATCCCTGAGCATGGATGGGTCCGCAGGAGCCAAGCCTTTCTTCACCCGCGTTGCATTCAATCTCAGAAATAACTCATGCAACAGGGGAGAGAATTCAGTTACTGATAAGCTAGGCCCCTGTCTCATGGCATAGAAACCCCTAGTCATCTCATTGACTAGTTGTCGCTCACTGTAGGCTTCTTCCACTATTTCGAGTAACTTCTCAGGGCTGGCCTTGGCTCCGCCACGTATCCGTAATTCCCTAGAGACCACTGGTGTAACATTAGTCCACACAATGTCTAACTTATCTTCTACAGTTAAGGGCCCTACCTTCCATGCAGCTTTTACCTCCTTCACAAACTCTTGCCAAGTGGGGCCTGGCTTTTCACCAAATCGTCTTACCTCCGGCACTGTTATGTAAATCACCTTCACATGCGCATTGCTCTGGCTCTTTCCTGGTGTGAGGATTTCTTCACTGCAGCCACCTCCAGCTGTCGAGGTACTCCCAGGCTCCGACCGGCATGTTGCGTCTGCGCATTTAGTTAACATCACTGCTCTAGCACAATACAATGCAAAAACAGATGGAAAGAAAACACTTATTATAATATTACAATGGGAGCCGCGCTAGCGTAGTGGTTACAACACCGCTCTGGCGACCGGGTGATACAAGATCAAACCCGGGCGACGGCATTTGAGGATTTTTCGTCGACCGGGATTTGGACTGGATTAACTCGAGACCTGGCAAGGACATTTGAAGGAGTGTCGTCGACCAGGGTGTCATGAAAAATTCTAATCCACATATATAAATTAGAAAGTAAATGTAAAGCCTAACGAAATAATTCAATAGAAGGAAAGAAGAATGGTGAAAGACCAGTGCTTTCCCTAAATAGCGTACACCTGCGTTGTAGAACGCTATAATGACTGAACCCGAGATCCCCTTTTTCTACTTTGTCTGCATAACTGTAACGCTTCCACGTTTGATAGTAAAAGCCTACTGCATCAACTACACGCGTTTCTAAAAAATAAAACTAGTACTGTGTTTCTTAGAAAACCTTGAGATACGCAAACTGCTTAATGACCTAGATATAATACTACATTAATGTCATTATATACACTACGTAAACTAAAAGACAGACGGGCTTAGAAGAGAGAGAGAGATAAATGCACGGAGGAACGCAGGCAATACTACCACGTCGTCTCGCGATTTAAAAATTAATGCCACCCCACGCGAAAGGCATGCAGGCTTGATTTTTTTCTTCTTCAAATAAACAGTGACAAAAAACACTACCAATACGAGGTAAGGTTTTAAAAAACATGTTTAATGCTTATTAGGAAACATGACACAATCCTGTTTTACGTCTGAAATCCTAACTTTATACTGACAGAACAGTCGAAAAGGCAGGACAGGTGGTGGTTCTAAAACAATAAATAAAAAAACAAATACACGACTATCCAAGAACAATACATATTTGTAACGAAGCCACTTGGCCCCATTAAACTTATATATTTGGGTGCCTTAGGACTTGCTGACAAAGAATATGTTAGGTGTTACGCAAATAGCCTAGTAATTAACAAATTATAGCCAAAATACTATAGTGGGGTTGTCTGACAGCATAAGATCATATTTGCTCATAATGGCAAGTTTGGACACTGCTTTAGGGGAATGAGGCCAACACGTTAGATACGATTTGATTGGCTAGAGTGATATGTAAGGCGAAACCTGATTAGTCGACTGCAAATACTATTTTTGGTTGTTAATGGAAACGGTAGGAAGGGTAAATTTTTTCAAAGGCTTTTGTAAACATGATCTCATTGGTTAGACCATTTGATATAGTCAAATAGAAGCGTCAGTTCAGGGCCACTTTTGAAAATAAACTTTGTGAGAAGCAAGTACGTTGAGAACCAGCTCATATTTTTCTAATACAAGCCTGGGACAGAGGCAGATCGGAATTGTGCCATAACTCATCGCCAGTCAACGTACTTGTTTAATATTTCCTTGAATTGTGGGACCGTGGTACTGAAGTAGTAGAGCAGCACCTGGTCTGAGTTTTGCTGAATCCAGAGGCTGGTAGCATACTCTTTGTCCAAGATATCGACCAGTGTTGTTTTTCAAGATAACTGAGAAGCAAGCGAGCAGAGGAGACAGTTTTCCTGCCGCCGACATACCAGATAAGATTTCGTCAGCCAGAGCAGCCCAATCTTGTATAACCCACTCTAAAATTGACTGTATATTAAATCCAGAGGGACAGTTATTTGTTTCCAAATAAAAAGAAACTGTGAACCCTTCAATATTATTTCCACCAGTAACAAACACATGAAGTCATGATGACAAACAACAACCTAGCTTTAAAAGCCAGTATTACCTCATAGTACTACATCACAACCTACACACATATTGTAATAATATTATATGTCAGGACACAGATCCTATGTATAATATGTGTATATAAACCTTGTAATTACATTTGATTGTGATTCCTGATTCACTCTGTAGTTGAATCAGGGTATCTAGTATTGAAAGGAATTAATACATATTTTAGAAGTTAACACTTGACTTACTTAAGATAGTCTCCTAGAGTGTTATATGTATGTGCTTGTCATAGTAGTGTAAAGTGTTGTGGAACTTAATTAAAGTGTTTATCTGTCTGTTGGTTGTTGTGAACTTACCCTTCATCACTATCATAACCCTAGACATTCAACGTAGTCAGCACAATATTCCAGAATAAGTCTGATTGAGATCTAAATGTGGTAGCAAAGTAAGGTCATCTGTAACACACTACAATAATTAGATACAGATACCTTCACAGCTGATCTCAGTCAGTACACTAAGTCCCCTATAAATATTTATAATATCCCAACTTACCACATATATTGGGGTCCTGTCCGGGATTTTGAATCTTCTCCTATTATATATATTGGGGGTAATTCACTTCAGGGAATAATAATAATTTAAAAGGTATTCTTGGGTGGAAAATAGATAAGGTTGAGCTCTCAGTGCTTGTGGTTGTCCTTAGTTAATTAGTCAAAGATAAAATTGTTTAGTTAAATATTGTATACATTTGCCTGTTAGAAAATGGCCGACCTGGCAAAATTTCGATCTGCTGCTATGCAGGCTGCTAAAGAGTTAGGAATGGACGGGCAAGTTATGATTGCTTATGTCACTACTGCATGTGACAAATTTATTGAACGCGAAGAAAAAAGATTAGAAAAAGAGGCTGAAAGAAAGTTAGAGGCTGAAAAAGAAATTAAGAGGCTGCAGATTGAGGCTGACAAAGAGGCTCGGGCATTAGAGGCTGAGGCTAAGAAGTTACAATTGGAGGCAGAAAGAGAAGAAAAGAGAATAGCTGCAGAAAGAGAAGAAAAGAGATGAGCTGCAGAAAGAGAAGAAAAGAGAATAGCTGCAGAAAGAGAAGAAAAGAGAATAGCTGCAGAAAGGGAAGCAGAAGAAAGAAGGCAGGCTGCAGAAAGGGAAGCAGAAAAGGAGGAGAAGAAATTACAAAGGGAACATGAGTTACGACTAAGGGAGTTGGAATTTCAAGGCCATGCTCCTGAAAATGGTGCCAGTCCCTTTACCTCTGATGCTACTGCTAGTCAGGGAGCCTCAACCTCAGCTATGAACTTTCATTTAGATCATTTTGTTGAGAAAGACGATGATATCGAGAGCTATCTAAATAGATATGAACTGTTAGCTACCACGTATGGGTTAGAGAGAGAAAGGTGGAGCTTAAAGTTATCACAAGGGCTTCGTGGTACAGCTTATGATGTTTTTGCCAAAATGGGCAGGTATGATCAAGACAATTATGACATGTTAAAGCAGGCTCTTTTGTTAAGATATGAAAAGAATGGAGAATTTTATAGAAAAACATTTAGGAATGCTAAACTACTGTCAGGTGAGACATATCACCAGTTCTCTGCACGGTTAGAGACATACTTGGAGAAATGGACGGCTCTGGGGAAAACCCAAGATCTTAAGGAAATGATCCTTATAGAACAATTAAGAGAGTCCATGGCTCCAGACCTGAGAAAGTTTCTCATGGAACAAGGTGCAGAGATGCTGGGTGAATTACTAAATGTTGCGGAAAGATATCAGGCAGCTCAGGCAGAGGTAACAGGTAATAAAAAGAAACAGGTAGACAATTTTAAGGCACCACAAAACTTTAATAAATTTGATCATAGAGATCAGAACAAAGGTAAGCACCAGTTTGATAGGCCACGGTATGAAAATAAAAATAAAACCCCACAATTCGATGAAAGGAAATTTGATGAAAGAAAATCTTTCAACCAAGGAAGGAGGTGGTGTAAAAATTGTCGGATGGACAATCATGACACTGACCGTTGTAGAAGGAATCCTATAGTAATGGCCACCCTTCAGGTCAGGTCGACCTCTAGAAAGGAGGAGGATATTATGATAAATACCACTCCAGAAGAGATGAGGAAGGCACAGGCTGGGGATAAGACCCTCAAGCCTTGTTTTAAAAAATTGTCCAATTGTCACACACCTCCAGGAAAAGGAGACTTCTATATGAAGAACAAACTGATATACCGGAAGACCGGAACTAGATCCAAAGGTCAGGGACAGCTGGTACTTCCTAAAAGGTATAGGGCAGACTTAATAAGGAGCTTACATGTGAAAAACGATGGGGACCATGAGAAGATAGGTACCATCATCCAAAAGGTAGCTCAAAATTATTATTGGCCCAAGGCAATGTGGGACATTGTGAATTTTGTAGAAAGGTGTAGCATAGCACATGAGGGAACACCCACAAGTGGGAACATTGATCAGGACCTGGACACGCCACTGGGCAAACGTAGGCCTGACAATAGAAGGAATAATAAAGTGGACCAAGTGGATTGGGAAGCCCCTTTTCACGGACAATCTTCAATTGATTGTTTTACAATGGCCACTATGCAGAGAGTGCAAAAAGATGTCTTACCCCAGGATAAGCCGAAAATCCCTCAATCGGACTTATGTAAACTGGAGGAAGAAGATGTAGAGAGGAAATCTCTCATCAAGAATTCTAAGTGGGGAGAGAGCCCCAAGAAAAAAATTGGTAGCGGTCGTTTTGCGAATGATGATTCTGGGAAGAAAAATCATCACTACAGAGCTTCTAGTGGAAGAGACCATACCAGTACCTGTAAAAACAGGTCAACAATATTCAAAGTCCATATGTAATCTGTTAAGAACGTGGACTGATGAAAAGGCAGAGGAAAATATTACATCATCATACCAATATGTGAATGAGCTGACCACTCGTTTAAAAACTGGCTGGAAACTTGCCAATGAAAATTTGAGACAAGCCAGGAAAAAAACATGCTGCCTATTACAACAAGAAAGCAAAAGACAGAGATTTGGCTGTGGGAGAGAAGGTACTGCTTCTTCTACCCGGTAGTCAGAATAAGTTACAAATTGGATGGCAAGGTCCATATACAGTTCTAGAGAAGGTATCTAGAACAAATTATAAGATAGATAAGAAGGGTAAAGAAAATATCTATCATGTGAATCTCCTGAAGAAATATTTGGAAAGAGACAATCAGGAAGAGACACACTTGTTGACCTTGTCTATTGCAATGGAGATGAAAAAGGAACCACTTTCATCATTTGAATATCCATTACACCCCTGTGAGACAGCGGCACAGGTGAAAATCAGTACACATTTAACGAAAGATCAGAAGGAGAGAGTGCAACAGGTTCTAGATGATCATACAGAGGTGTTAACGGACCGACCGGGGCATACAAACTTATTGGAATATGATATGAAACTTATAGACCCCACACCTGTCTGTATGAAAGCCTATTCGATTCCTTTTGCTAAGGAGAAAGCCTTGAAGGAAGAGATAGACTATTTGTTGAAGGAAGGAATCATTTCACACAGTGAATCTTCGTATAGTTCCAGTGTGGTGCTCTTAAGAAAACCCTCTGGAGAACATAGACTCTGTATAGATTACAGGAGACTGAATGCTATCACAGAAGGACATGTGGATCCATTGCCTGATACAAATCAGTTGTTTGCCAGGCTAAATAAAGCTAAATATTTCTCAAAAGTGGATCTGAGCAAAGGATACTATCAGATTCCAGTAAAGCCTGAGGTTAGACCGTATCTAGCTTTTAGTACCTCAGAGGGACACTATGAGTTTAACAGATTGCCATTTGGATTGAAGAATGCGTCTAGTGTCTTCTCTGGAATGATGAGAAAATTGTTGGATCCTCTGAATAATCCATGCATCACAAACTTCATGGATGATATCCTTATAGCAACAGAAACATTTGAGGAACACATTGACTCTCTTAATATGTTGTTTGATCGACTTAGAGAAGCGAATTTCACAGCCCGACCAACGAAATGTTGCGTTGGATGTAAAGAATTAGAATTCTTGGGACACACAGTCCATCAGGGAAACATGACCCCTGTGATAAATTTAACCGTGATACAACGTTAAAATATCTCCAAAGATAAAATGTAGGGATAAAAATAATGCGTAAGCTACTAGAAGACATGATCGCCCATGCCGCGGTTCACTACCCGCCATGGAAACTAACTTGTTAGACGCACAGACAAAACGTTTACCCTTGGAGACGGGAGGGAACGGAGATCAAAAAGAAAAAATATGACTGAACACGTGCTTGAAACTAGCAAGGCTAAAAAGACGCAATTGGTGGGGAAAGGAAAAAAATTCACGTCCCCAAGTTGACACAATGTCAAGAAATGGACAAAAGGGACCTTAGCTATTATACGCAACAGTCATTTCTTGGACGCTTTTACGATACTTAGTCCTTTTATTTGAATTCAGCGGCAAACGCATTACAGAAGATGCTCGAACATATTTCAAAAAAAACAACTAACCTTGAAAAAGTAACTTTTTCTTAATAATAATGTTAGGAATATAAAACCTAGCTAGTCTGATAGCCCATCTTGAGCAGAGAAATAATATGCTTTCATTTATACAGACGGATAGATAATAATGAAGATATTGACAAAAGACTGTGTTGTTCATAACAGCCGAGCGACTGCACTGAAAAAAAAATGTCACTAATTTTCAAAAATGGCGGCCTTGAGACTCAAGTGCTAAAATCTAGTTGGAATGAAAGAGAGGGGGAAATAGGGGAAAATTGTGGCTAAAAATAACTCTAGAGACCGATTCGTGTAAAAAGGCATGTAGAACCAAGCGTGTTTTTTATGAAAAAGCAAGTAGAGACAGACGGACCAACAGACACTAATACATACTTGACTGAGGTATGACTGAATTGACTTTTGGTAGGATGTTTGAAATTTGAAAGGGGGAAAGTCGGTGATTGGCCACAGATAATCATATTATCGGCGCACAGACGCGCATTTTTGCCATTCAACATAAATTGTCCAGTAGTAGACACAGTAATTCTTCAGTGGTGTAGTTCCCAGAAGCTAATTGCAATATTTAGAGGGACGCCATACTAGAGCCAGCAGCTCAGCTGAGTTTTGCTAGAATATAACTGTGTTCTCTATTCATAATTCTGGTAAGACTGAAAGTATTTCTTTGTATATTTTAATATTGTTTAATGTTTCGAGTGATTTGATACTGCCATATCAAAATCTATCCCTTACAACAAGTAAGGATTCGCTCTAGATCCCCAGCCCAAGTTCAGGGTCTAGAGACAAACAAAATACATAAACGCCAGCAAGGATTATGAAGGGCGGATCAAGTGTTGAGATCAGTGGAACATATCACCTATCTTATTCAATAGCAGGAAGCTAATGAACATATTTCAGAATATGTAGTCTTGGGGAACTAGTACTATGTGAAACCAACTTGGTAAGATGTGCTGTATGGTCAGAGAGATCTGACCCCGTCTATGTGGTGTTGTTGTGTAGTGTTGTGTGCAGAAGTGGCTCAGGAGGTAGAGTTCTGACACATGACCCAATACTTTTGTTGCAGAAGTGTGAGTTTCTGTTTGGCACCAAAGTGGTGTCAAATGCTGTGTTGATATATACAAGTGTGGACCAGTGCAGTCTAGTATTTTGTCAGAGCAGCCTTATATTGCCCACAAGCACGGAGAGGTGGGGCCACCAGATTCCAGCACCAGAACTACTCAGTCAAGATACGTGAGCGTCTGGCCTGCTGGACCTTCACCAACTTATTTACTAACTAACACACCAACTATATTACCATCACTAGAACCCACAACAATTTTGGGAAATAAAACTTGTATTACTCCCATCAGTGAATTGACAATGTTTGGTAGTCATAGACAGGGAGTGATGATATCACCCCAACAGCATATCTAGAAATAAGTTCTCCTGGGACTATCTTAAGATAATTACTATTAACCAGTCATTTGAAATACATATGTACACATTTTCTATTTTATTATGACATATATTCATGCATTTCATTCATAATTTCAAAACCTTTCATATGTTCTGACCAAAATAAAACCTTGGTTCAGAACAAATAAACTTAAAGAAAATTTAATATCAAAATTTAAACAGCTTGAGTTAGTTCAGTGTATTATAAATTTTATTAATATTATTAGACTTATTAAATATCTGTGTGTGTGTGTGTGTATGTAATCTACCACAACACATTACATATCAGTACCCTAGATTTTTAACGTAGCCACATTCATTAGTAAAACAGATATGTGTGAGGTCATAAGTGGTAGCAAGAAGGGCCTTCTGTAAATTCACAGCTACATTTATCTCAGGAGCCTTCACAGCTGACCTCATACATCACACTAGGTAACATCAACCATACAATACCATCAAAGCCACTACAACCCCTGACCCCAAGAATTTAGAGAAACTAAAGAAAGCCCCGAGACCACAAACCAAGAAAGACGTGAGATCCTTGTAGAAGGTCCGAATGTTGTGTGATGATATAACTTCTGTTGCCAAGGGCAGGTAGTGCTGGCACTTAAAGTATGGTGTAGACTTAGGACTGGTGTACATGAGTAAAATAGTTGCACAGTCATACAGGTACAGTTCCAACAGGAACGCCACACCAAATCACGACGTATGGAGTCAATGAATGTTGTAAAATCCTTGTGACGTTTATATTATTTAATGAAGACGCCACGTTGACGAAAATGCGTAGACATAAACAAGTAGGTACATCATCGATACAATCAACAGTCATTGTTGCATCACATAGTTCATACAATACTGGACGGTAGACGGCATCATTATAAGGATGAATCATATTTATGTGAATGCATCATAATCAGCCATAGACGTAGTCAGGCAGAAATAAAACTCCATCCCTTTCCGTACTAGCAGCAAAGTAACAAATAGGAGACTAAGTCTAAGTCCCTTTAGTTGACTTCAGGAAGACAGACACATCTTCTTAAGTCCTCAAAATATCCTCCAAGTTCCTTTAGTTATCCAAGATATCAAATCTGGAACAAGCAGTAGAGTTTAGCAGGCAGATAGTTCTTAGGACATGCATCCATCGATGCAGTAACAGCGAACGTGATTCGTGAGCTGACGAAAACTTCTCATAGCGTAGACCCTTCTATAATCGGGCTACAAACAAAATGTCAATCTCGAAAGATATCGATAAGTGTCAAAAAATGTCATTACCTTTACTTCAGGAAATAAACATATAACTCACAGGCTTCCAAGCACTTAGAATCACCACAGATATATCATCTCCAAAGGAACAATATGAATAGAACATTATTTCCTGAACAGTTTAAGCACAGACGCTGGCAAACCAAAATGCGTCTTGCTTATCTCAAATCTGCCACACTCTGAATGTCGGGACGGAACCCGTGCAAAAAACGATCAAAACCAGACATGCGCAGACAAGCGCGACTCGAACGGTGTTCAGCCAACTTACGAACCAAAGAATATTCTGGAGAACAATCGTACAGATTCGAACCTAATAAGGAAATGAATCTTGAAACATTGCGATTGCCAACTGTTTCTAAGAACTGACGACCTGAGCGCTCCGTATATGGACATGACTCAAAATCGTTCACACAAACGATCGGCGGCTACCGTCACACGATTAGACAACTAGTAGAAATAAAAAAGTGACTACAATACATGAGTTATTTCCCATGCATTAAAAAATAAATACATAGTCGAAAAAACGTTGCAACAATCATCGCAACAATCCTTTGTCTCATTATGTGGTTTCTACCAAAAGTATATCAAAAACTTTAATTCCATATGTGCACCGTTAACTGATTTGACACGCAAAGGAAATCCAGATCGAATTACCTGGACAGCACAGTGTGAATTGGCATACCAAGATACCAAGAATTGAAGGAAAAGCTCACAAGCAAACCCATTTTGAAATTACTTGACTTAAGTCAAGAATTCATTGTGAGAACGGATGCAAGTAATATCGGTTTGGGCGCGACCCTGTTACAGAAGTCAGATTCACTGGATGGGGAATTAACCCCAGTGGCATATGCTAGCAGAAAGTTGAATAAAGCTGAAAAAAATTATTCAACTAGCGAAAAAGAATGTCTTGCAGTAATATGGGCGATCAAGAAATTCAATATTTATCTGTATGGGAAGGCATTCAAGTTGCAAACGGATCACAAACCCTTGTCGTTTCTAGCGCAGGCTAGGCATGAAAATTCGAGGTTACTCCGATGGTCCTTACTTTTGCAGCCATTCCAGTTCAGCATAGAATATATTTATGGAAAAACTAACCTGGGTGCGGATTTTCTAAGCCGCCATCCGTGTGATGAGAATCACCGTAAGCACCAGGAATAATATTAAATTTCTCTATGTGTATATAGAATTATAGACTGACATGTGATGTCTGTTTTAAGTGGGGAGAATTTGTCGTGAAAAATTCTAATCCACATATATAAATTAGAAAATAAATGTAAAGCCTAACGAAGTAATTCAATAGAAGGAAAGAAGAATGGTGAAAGACCAGTGCTTTCCCTAAATAGCGTACACCTGCGTTGTAGAACGCTATAATGACTGAACCCGAGATCCCCTTTTTCTACTTCGTCTGCATAACTGTAACGTTTCCACGTTTGATAGTAAAAGCCTACTGCATCAACTACACGCGTTTCTAAAAAATAAAACTAGTACTGTGTTTCTTAGAAAACCTTGAGATACGCAAACTGCTTAATGACCTAGATATAATACTACATTAATGTCATTATATACACTACGTAAACTAAAAGACAGACGGGCTTAGAAGAGAGAGAGAGATAAATGCACGGAGGAACGCAGGCAATACTACCACGTCGTCTCGCGATTTAAAAATTAATGCCACCCCACGCGAAAGGCATGCAGGCTTGATTCTTTTTTTCTTCAAATAAACAGTGACAAAAACACTACCAATACGAGGTAAGGTTTTAAAAAAAACATGTTTAATGCTTATTAGGAAACATGACACAATACTGTTTTACGTCTGAAATCCTGACTTTATACTGACAGAACAGTCGAAAAGGCAGGACAGGTGGCGGTTCTAAAACAATAAATAAAAAAACAAATACACGACTATCCAAGAATAATACATATTTGTAACGAAGCCACTTGGCCCCATTAAACTTATATATTTGGGTGCCTTAGGACTTGCTGACAAAGAATATGTTAGGTGTTACGCAAATAGCCTAGTAATTAACAAATTATAGCCAAAATACTATAGTGGGGTTGTCTGACAGCACAAGATCATATTTGCTCATAATGGCAAGTTTGGACACTGCTTTAAGGGAATGAGGCCAACACGTTAGATACGATTTGATTGGCTAGAGTGATATGTGAGGCGAAACCTGATTAGTCGACTGCAAATACTATTTTTGGTTGTTAATGGAAACGGTAGGAAGGGTAAATTTTTTCAAAGGCTTTTGTAAACATGGTCTCATTGGTTAGACCATTTGATATAGTCAAATAGAAGCGTCAGTTCAGGGCCACTTTTGAAAATAAACTTTGTGAGAAGCAAGTGCGTTGAGAACCAGCTCATATTTTTCTAATAAAAGCCTGGGACAGAGGCAGATCGGAATTGTGCCATAACTCATCGCCAGTCAACGTACTTGTTTAATATTTCCTTGAATTGTGGGACCGTGGTACTGAAGTAGTAGAGCAGCACCTGGTCTGAGTTTTGCTGAATCCAGAGGCTGGTAGCATACTCCTTGTCCAAGATATAGACCAGTGTTGTTTTTCAAGATAACTGAGAAGCAAGCGAGCAGAGGAGACAGTTTTCCTGCCGCCGACATACCAGATAAGATTTCGTCAGCCAGAGCAGCTCAATCTTGTATAACCCACTCTAAAATTGACTGTATATTAAATCCAGAGGGACAGTTATTTGTTTCCAAATAAAAAGAAACTGTGAACCCTTCAATATTATTTCCACCAGTAACAAACACATGAAGTCATGATGACAAACAACAACCTAGCTTTAAAAGCCAGTATTACCTCATAGTACTACATCACAACCTACACACATATTGTAATAATATTATATGTCAGGACACAGATCCTATGTATAAATTGTGTACATAAACCTTGTAATTACATTTGATTGTGATTCCTGATTCACTCTGTAGTTGAATCAGGGTATCTAGTATTGAAAGGAATTAATACATATTTTAGAAGTTAACACTTGACTTACTTAAGATAGTCTCCTAGAGTGTTATATGTATGTGCTTGTCATAGTAGTGTAAAGTGTTGTGGATCTTAATTAAAGTGTTTATCTGTCTGTTGGTTGTTGTGAACTTACCCTTCATCACTATCATAATCCTAGACATTCAACGTAGTCAGCACAATATTCCAGAATAAGTCTGATTGAGATCTAAATGTGGTAGCAAAGTAAGGTCATCTGTAACACACCACAATAATTAGATACAGATACCTTCACAGCTGATCTCAGTCAGTACACTAAGTCCCCTATAAATATTTATAATATCCCAACTTACCACACAGGGACTGGCGGCTCCTGAGCCGACCCAGCTGCAATTGGTACCTCCGAAATCGGCGAGTATTTGCCTGAATGGCGAGGGACACCTGTCTCTGTACAAGAAATAAAGGGATACTCACGTAAAATCAATGTCAGGTTAGACATAAATAATAACCTGAGATTTCGCCTCGAGTATTAGCGGGCGTACGAAAAAAAAAAATAATAATACTAATAATATTACAATAAATAATAGAAAGTGTCTCTTATTTTTTTGCTTGCTCTTGTCTTCTCTTCGCTGTTGTGGCCTGTAGCAGTTTCAGGTGCTGCCTGGTGATACGAATGTCAATCGTGGTAGGTCGGCCACTGGTTTGGCATAATAACACTGGCGTAGCAATAGTGTTCCCGTTTGTTGTGATGGAGTATCATTAACAGGGGTACTACTGCAGGAAAATTGATATAACTGCAAACGGCTGGTCCCTGGCTTGATAAGATATTCAATGGATGTACGGTGGTATGATTCTTCTCTGGGCCTGCGTTGGTGCAACTCTTCACCTGGCCTACGTTAGTGCGACTCTTCAATGGGCCGATGGTGCTTCGAATCTTCATGCGATAGTGCGATTCTTTGCTGGGCCTATGGTGGTGCGAATCTTCACTGTGGAGATGTACTGGGCAGATGTGCTGCTCCGTCTGTACTAGGTGTTGTAATACTCTTGCAAGGTTTAGCTGAGGTATCATTGGTGCTCACTGGTTCTAGTGCTCTCTTGCAGCATTGAACATTCCGCGTATGACTCTATACTACACTGTCTGTCAGTATCCTGTCGACTACGCCATTTGTGACAGTGCGAAGATGATGTGTGAAGAAGAATAAGAATTCACGTGTAATGTTGTCGCCACTCTCTCTGGTCTACTTTCACACACGTTCCGCAGTCACAGAAAAACTCTCTTGATGACAGGGGTCCCACTTTTATTAATGAAACCCTATCAGGTAGCGTATGAATCATACAGAAAACAATGTTGTCCACAAGTTTACTTTGTAGGTAATTCCAATACAACACCATATAACCAAGCTATTTATGTATTCACTACGTAACACCATATAATAACCCAGCACAGACTGCTGGACTCTCTCAATGTCGTTAGTTCTCTTAGCACAGACGCAACTATGCAAAAGCCCAAACCTCAGTTGGTTATCGTACGAGGGCGCGTTTTGCACAAGAACGATCTGGCTACTTCTCAGCTCTCTGACTGAAGCCTCTCACTGTTTCAGTTTAAATCTACATCTCCACCCCTGTACCACATGATATCCACGTCAAAATGTCAAGGGAAAACTCCGCTCATCTCTCTAGGGAGCAAATCAGGAGTCCTATGCTCAGTTTGGATGACATGAGATCACATCTTAGTCAAGATTATCTTCCTAATCGACACAACTCAAGGTCCGCCCACTAATGGGCTGTTACATCCCACGATATCCGTTGCCCTACTCACAATTCTTACGGTTTCGTGCTCAACAAGGTGTTTTCTTCTGATGTCAGACAGCGCCGAGATGTCTAACAAGCGAGAGCTGTCTCCCAAGTCTCACACGTCTGTCTTCTTCACGGATGACGAAGGTGTGTTTCGTTTAAATCGCCCATTACCGGGTGAGAATGCCAACATGAGCACAAATATACACCGTAGACAAGATCGACAACTATTACTCAGTCAAAAATTACACCTTTCTGGCCACACCGTCACACGTACATTTGTATACCTTCCGTCTACGGTGTCTACTCCACATCCTTGGTATTTCGTGGAAGGACAAATGTCAATGTGCTGTCACGTGCTGGCCTTCATAGCATGCGTACACTGCTTAGACAGTACACACCACGTTGGCTTGGCCATGCCCGCCCCATGGAAGAATAGTTTCTTCGGACAACTGGCAGATGACAAAAGAACAGCCGGGCGACCGCAGCTGAAGTTCAAAGATGTGTGCTATGACTGACGGAGGTTATTACTTGCATTTTAAAAATTAAATGACTTTTGAATCTATCATTCTTAACATGTACCATATTTTGGAAGTCGCAGATAACGCTGTTTTACATTTAAATAATATTCACTTTGTTAATGTGTTCAATTAAGTTGACAAATGTCCGATGGTAGTTCCCGAGGGTCTCTGGGGAGAGACAGAAATAACATAAATACTGCCTCCTCATCAGACGATATGTCTGAGGCTACTAATGTAAGGTTGTGTTCGCGGCTGGCAACCTCATCGTGTAAAACATATTTCTGCAGAAACCATCGTTCGTTTAACTTGCATTGGTAAAGGCTTCTTGCAAAGGGACCAGCTGTGGTGGTGGCTCCATGCTCGATATGGAGCGAAAAAATTAGATGATAAAGATGATGATGATGCAGAAGAAGAGGAGAAGGAAGAGGCGGCGGCAGAAGCATTCCTGCTTGTCAGAACAGAAATTGTAACCACGTTTAAAAAAAAATTATTATTAGTTTTTAATAAGCGAGAGGACATGCGATAAGAATAGGGAAACGTAGGGAAAAGGTGTCAGAATAATTGCGTAGGATTAAATAGCATCCAAATGCATATATGGAGCTATTATATTTTCATTTTAAAGATATCATTTTTCTCTCCCCTCATTTTGATTTAGAAAAAAGCAGGGGAGACAATATATAGGAGGGGACAAATTATTTTAAGACATTGCAAATTGTCGGGGATACAATCAATAGCATTTCAGTATAGTTGTTGTGGCCTGTTTTATGCTGTCGGGTGGAGTCTGAATCTGGGCATGACGATAAGAGAGCTTATCCGTTATGGGGCTACGGGGGAGAAAAAATAGAATCTTAAAGGCACAAAATAAAACAGTTCTGTAGAACACGGAAAAATAGTTGCCTGTAGAATAAAATATTTCTGGACGGCGCAGAATAAAACAGTGTTGGAAGATGTAAGAGAACTGCCCAAAAGATTAAAATGGTAAAGAAAACACCTTTTTCTCGAAGACGCAATATAAATCTTTGTTTGAAGGGCAGAAATATTAATGGCAGTTACAGTATTAAGCTTATCTTGATGACACAGAACAGAGAATAAAACTCTTCTTAGCAACACGGAATAGATCACATAACATTTATTTTTGAAATACGCAAAATAAATTACTCTACAGAACCAAACGGTTAAAAAAAATTAAGTAAGTGATGATTATAATCGAGCTTGCTTGCTTACCGGTGCTCTGCTCTAGATGGGTTATTTGTACGATATAAATTGATACGAGTGCCGTTACATTCTGAGGCTCTTGATAGGCTCATTCTTTTGTTATTTGTGGATTTGCGTTAACCTTTCATGCACATTTTTGCAGAATGACAGTACCGTTAACCTTAGATGCAACACAGTTGGATAAAACAGTGAAATTTGAAGAAGAAAGCAACTGCTGAAACAACCCACATCTGAAATGCCTTTCATGTTGGCTCTTTTTCACATTTTCCCCATCAGCCTCAGGTTAATCACGTAAGGGTACCCGTAATGGTCGTGGAGTTTTATATACATTTCTGTAACACGCCGTTTACCCCTATGAGTTTCTGTGTTTTCTGCAATCACTTCAGAATCTATTAACGTTGCTGACTTAATAATTACACTGCAATTTGCCTTTCGCACAGTTACTGCCACCTAGCTGAGTTCACTAGTGCTAAGACATAAGATCACACAATGTGCATGTATATACGAGTTTAAGCATTTAAAGTGTTTGTTTTTGTTGTGATATTGTTTTGTTTTTTTTTACACTTTATGTAAAGCGGCATCTACAACAGTTGTCACATACCTGATTATCTCCTAAGATCTTTATTCGTAGCTTTGCCAAAGAAACCTGGAGCCAAAGAATGCAAAGAACACCGCACCATTTTTACGACAATGAAATCTTGAAAGAGATTATCCGTGATAGATCTGTGAAGTAGTGAGTCTAAACATGATCAAAATTAACGGAAGAGGCAAAACTTTATATGGTCTTGTAAGTCAGACATGAATTCGTAGATTCTTCTTCTTCTTCTTCCTCGTTCGCCCTGAAAAGGACGGTGGTTGCGTTGTGTCTGTTTACGCCGTAGCTGTGATATCTGCACCTTTCGGTCGACACATCCGACTTCAGCATGGCATTTTTTAGGGACCGGGTTTGCCTTCCCATTGCGATCCGTACTCGCTCAGCCAGACTGCACTGCTGCAGACTGTTTCCAGGACCACCACGTGGAGGTGGAGTACGGTCTTAGTCAGCTCTGGTTCGCTGACTCTGATGCAAGCAGTCAAGCTATGGGTCGCTGACTGCATTCACTATTGCTGCATCTTTGGGTCCCGAATTCGTAGATGACATGCAGAGAACATTAGCTTCAGTTTGTCTGGAAGAAGATACACCTGTTGTAGTGGAGATAGCCCATCCTACGCATTTTGTTTGCTATTGGTTTGGCATTTGAGATGTAAACATACATCATCTTTGATTAAACTTCGCCTCCACGTAGCAATCTGGATGCTTGGGCCGAGTGTTGGTAGATTCAAGTTCCATATGGAGCAGGAAGTGGATGGTGACATAAATAATGTACATAATTATTATTTTAACCCTTTTAACCAGTGCATATTTATATGCAAACATGTTTTATATAAATGCAATGGGTGTTTTCCGCTCACTGGGATTAACATTAATGCTATGAGAGGGTAAAGTTCTGAGGCAGATGGGATGGTGGAATCCCCAAAGGGGGGGGGGGAGTTACACCTGATTTTCCTGCCAGGAAACCCAATACTCAGGAGGGTATTTGTTTCTATCTTATTTCATGATACGATATGATGGTACCAATTGGTGATACTAGTCTGTGGAACAAGTGTGTGGTATAAGTGGCCTTCAGTCAAAACTACATACCAACATCAGACAGATCTCGACGACGCTGAACCATCTTTGTAATTACCCCAAGACACTTCGAGGGACGTGTTACAGCCACCAGACTTGACCAATGACGAGAGAGAACCAGTCTAAAACCTGCAAAGAACCAACTTCGGCTGGAGCAGAAGCCAATCGATACCTTACTGGCAGTTAAGTACGCACTTAAAGCTGCCAAGTGAACTCTTATAACAGACATATAAGAACCTAACTAGACCATCACCTGTGATGAATCCTTAAAACTAAATTTTTCTCTATCAACACCTTTATTTATTTTACACTGTTAACTATAATTGGTTATTAAATTTATTATCTGTATATATATAAATTCAAATTTATAGTTGATTTAATCATTTTGAGTGACTGCGCCCGTATGTCTATCATGTTAAATACAGATAAACAGAGCTATTAAATAATATTTAACTGAATTAAATCAGTTGGGGCTCATCAAACGAGCAAAATTCTCTTCTCCTCATAGAAGATCTGGGAAGATACTAATATTCATTACGGCCTTGAAAATATCAGCTGTGGTACTTGATTTCTTAAATTCCTATGAGGCTCCCTAGAATAGAAGCATCATTTTTTAATTCAAATCTCTGCCAAGAGTAATCTTGAGCGAAAGATAGATACCTTTGAAGACCCTCAGTAGATGCTCTGAATTTTGGCCACTGTTGGACCATAACTGCAGAGCAAGGGAAGAAATCCCGTGACAACTTTTTAGCGCACAATAGTGTTCAACAGCTGCAGAGCCAAGCCACAGAATGACGCTGAGCATAGCATCGAGTACTTTGCATAACAGGTTTTTGCATTATGTCGACATTTGTATGCCTTTTCGCCACCATCTATTGATCCCATACGACCTGGTTATACAGAGAATGCCCAACACCAAACTTATACCAAGCCTGTAACAATGACGTCGCTATTTAAGTTGTATAGGTGAATCAGACAGAGGAACAAAATAAGAAGACTTACTTTGTAAAACATTCCTTTTACATTGCTTATATCTCCATATACTTGGCCACGATTCATCATCTGGAGCTTTGTGAAAGAGGATATTTGTGTTATTACCTTTGAACGTGGATTTGGAATCGTCCAGCTAATACAAGCGCAGATTGGGCAGGACCGGACTGGCAGGCTCCAACATTCTCTTTTTGCTCGATTTGACAGTAAACATTTTATTTTAAGTTAACCGTTTACTCACGCGTCTTTCGCATGAACACCTCTTGAAGACTGGGCGTGATCACCAACTGTTTGCAGGCAAAGATTGCCATTTGTGCTGTGGTTTCTTCAGCACTTTGGCACGTATTTATATCGACCTCCTGTATCACTGAAACATCGTACATGGCTGCTAGTGATCTTACCTCATTCTATTAATATTCTTCATGATCGGCTTTTCTCATTCACAGCTCACTCCATTACCCACTTCCTAGGTTTTGCGCTGCTTGTTAGAGAGTGTAATACCCATTTTGATTTGTCTTTTCCTGTTTATATCATTTTAAGATGCACGTAGAGGGAAATCAGTTTCTAGATGATCAACTTCCTGATTTAAATACCCACACGCGACCAGAGGAAAGCTTCTTATATATAAAGTTTCAAACCACCCTCCTCCCCCTGAAATCCTCTTTTATATCCTATTGAAGTTGCCAGTGCCATTATTTTTAAACATCTAATGAACGGTAGACTTACTAGCAGCTGGAGCAGGAACGGGAGAAAAGAACGAGTAACAAACGTAATCCCGGTCCCGATCCCCCTTTTTATTGTCCACAGAACCTTCTCTTACCCCAAATTCAACATTTCTTAGCGATACTTTTAGCTGTGTTCTGTTAAATGCAGTGCTCATGGGATGGCATGTGTAGCTTCCTTTTTTTAACGAATTTTTGATGCCCTTTTATGTCTTTCAGCATTATTCAGAACCATAAAAAGCGTAAAAAGGTCCTCTTTAGGCTGCGTCGATGCTTTAGCAGGCTTCCTGTTTGGAGGCCCAATGCAGTGGTTGCTGATGCTACTTGAGCGGAAATTGACATACATCCTCATTTTTGCAGAGAGCAACGGTCGATGGCATCCTCTGCTGCAGGAGTTAACTGGGTTATACGGTAGAAGTTAAAGGATAATTTGATGATTACTGTCGTATCGTTTCGTATTGTGTGTAACTGCAACGGTAGTTGTCGGTGTGGATGGCCCATGGAATGTTGTCAAGAAGGTATCCAGAAATTGGCGGATGAAGAAAGAAAGAGATCTATTCGAAATAAGGACCAGAAGAAGAGAAGGCGAATACTCTCCACTAGAAAGTGTTTTCTAATCAATCATGGAAAGTTTTCAATTTCCCTACGACCTTACCTTCTGCCCTCAGATCTCGATAAAGAAAGAGCCCCCAACTTCCTCTAAATGAAGGACTTTACCTATATGATGTTGTGGCCTTTGGCATATACTCTATTCTAAAGTTGATCTCGTTGGTTGTGTGTATAGTGGTTCGTCTCTATCCTAACAGTAGGCAGTTAGAAAATGATAATGATACTAAGTTACGCCGATCAAACCCTTGACGATACAACATCATGGTAACAACAGATGATGGATGGTTTAACGTCTGATGAACATACTCTAAACCGA
The DNA here is from genome assembly GCA_024509875.1 of Oreohelix idahoensis. Lineage (NCBI taxonomy): Eukaryota > Metazoa > Mollusca > Gastropoda > Stylommatophora > Oreohelicidae > Oreohelix > Oreohelix idahoensis. The sequence goes on from JAMPIV010019696.1 coordinate 188,810, forward strand.
TAGCTGTGAACAGCAAATGCAATTTTATTTACAATTTGGTCAGCTACAGTTGAAACAAAATCTCATGCCAAATCTTCCACTGAGGAGGGTCACTTCATACAGCAAAATGTTCATAAGCAGACTCTTTACAATCCTCTTTCGTACTCCATCACTTTATATATATGCTGACACTGCTTCTATAATTTCTGCCGTCTCTCTTGGTCACTATGGTTAGAACTTGGGAACCACTGCTGTCATTTTCTACCATCTTGTCCCAGCAGTCATCTCAGTACTTATTGTTCCTACTCTGGTTCTACCACAATCTCAGTCGAACTACTATACTTGAAAACGAAAGTATCTGGTGAAACTAATTGATGTATCTTTTGATAAAGACTGGTCTAACCACCAGGGCTGGCTATTTCTATCAATTGTCATTTGTTTCACACTTCTCCTATTAGCTACTGTCTTTTTTCTTCACCTAACTCGACATACCTGTTCTTCTGGTCGTCTTGTAAATCAATCACATAATTCTCGGACTGGCTACACTGTCTCTCTTGTTCACTGAAATACACAAATGTGTCTATCATCTACGAATGGTGGTGTTCTGAGCGACTTGGAAGCTAGACAAATAGTTTAACATTTTTGTGAACACAGAATCAACTACGTAGTGGCATATCGTCCGAATATACCTACAAACTGCGCTCACCACAAAAATCTTTAATACAAGCAAACATGTTCCTGCGGCGAGCGCTTTCAAAATCTGACTGCTTAAACTAATGTGTCGATTTACCATTACAATTATTATTCGAAGTGCAATTTCTACTGCGCAGTTAACTCACCAAAACTCAACGCTTAATCCCTCAAGGGCCGAAAAAATAAGTAGTCGCCCTTTGACAAACAGTCTATACACCACGTATTTCTCACCCCTTAAGTTGACTTATGTCGTCTATTAGTTTTGGTATGCAAATTTACGAAAGCATTTTAACTGACCCACGAATTCCCTATGTCCAAAATTCATCCCTTTTTCAGAAGTGGCGTAATTACGGATTTATCTCCCTTTGGCCCCAAACCCACAAGTCATTTAATTTATCGCCTTTCACCATAAATCATAAGCCCATTAACTGTCTTATGCAAATTTTGTAAACTGGATTTTCGACCCAAGTGCTCACTATCACAGTGTATACTTAACACAGACAGCACGAGTGATACATTAACGAACTAGGTAATAATCAAAATGGCTTTACGGTTTATAAGTTAAATATAGGGTTAAAAAGGGTTAGTAGAAAGTAAAAAGGATGATGGTAAAAGACATTTCACACACACACACAGATGAAATATAAAAATTTAGTTAATTAAATATGAGAATTAACCGAAGTAAATAGTGAAATGATGATGTGATATATTCAGTGTTACTACACTGATGTCAATTCTACACTTTCTGTGTGTCTCCCAACTTTCCTCCACTGTATGGTTATACACCGGAATGCATAGACTGTCCAATGTAGATGTATTTAACGCCGTGTGGGTTATCTCCAAGACGAGGACTTATTGCTGAAAACTTTTGCTCGTGGCGAGAACTTGTAAGATATAATGTTTTCACGCTTGGAAGTCTTTCTAACGTCGACGTCTCAGGAAAATGTCTGCTGCCTGATCTTGAAATGGCACTGACTAGACTGGAGCTATTCATGAAATGATCTTCTGTTAACAAGTGAGTTTCGTGCAGTGAAGCTTGTCTGGGTGAATTTACGTCGTGAAATACACGATGAGAGTAGATTAATTCATTTCATGCACTGAGTAGCAGAACTTGATGATTTGGCGAATCAGCTTGTGACTAAGTGATCTTGATTTATAGACTCATCAACTTTTAAGTGTATAATCTTGATTCAGGAAATACGCTTTTGGGGTAGATGAACTTAATATACAGGAGAATCAACTTGTACGTGCTTTAACTTGACTCAGGCGGCTAGCTTTTGAGTGATTTTTGCATAGTATATAGTATTTGATTTCCCTTGTGGGAGAGTTATCGTGCTGACAAAGGTAAACACCAACAGCTGTAGAACCGAACCCGAAACGTAAATAAAGGATCAAGCCTTCTGCTTTGAGTCCACATGTATTGAGATTCATACAAAAACGATAATCGACATTCACAAAGGTTTCATGTACAATTCAGCGTAACAATTGAATTCCAAATAATATCAGTAAGTATCCGTCCGTGTCAAAACAATATGTCAGATGAACATCGTGGCTATATACGTGCGCTGTTGTAGTCAACAGCCAGAAATGAGCACATGAGTTCTTGACATCTACAATTTGAATCATAATACGATTCTCCTTCCATTATTAGTTTAATTTAATTAATCTCATGCTTAGATTAATTTCCGAACTGACCCTGAAGTCTACATCGATTCATCTATATAATATAGGCTATATACTCAGCCTTATTTCCTTGGAAGAAATACAAGACACGACCTTCTTGCTTGACGGATAGCGTAACAAAGGCCCTGTAACCAAGTCACCCGGCGTGACCTTCCCAACGCGAATGCGTCATAATCTCCGCATATATTTCGCGTTCACTATACCGTAAAATATCGACATATTCTATAAATATTAATGACCCCTAAACGTTGCGCATGGGTAAACCCCAGCAGACGCCATCATTTAAAATAACACCGTAACAGATTTCCTGTCAGACGGGGGCAAAAAAAAATCTATTAAATAGATTTTTTTTTTGAACAATATTAATCAAATTATCAAAAATTTAACAAAACCCGACGTATGACCTACGATGTTCTATCTAGAACAGTGTCGCGGTCATGTCAGTAATATATTATAATAAAATCAACGTCATATCATACATATACCTTATATTAAACAAGGAAATGTCACTGTCACTAACTAATTAACTAATTAATTTGTTGTATGTATAGACTAACTAATAATGTGAGGTGTTATTAAAATTATTCTAACTAACTAAAATTAAAATAATTAATTATAGTATGTACGTATGGTACTAACTAATTAATATCTAATAGAGGAAAATGAGAAATAGTATAAGAGAGTAAAAGAAATAAAAATTGAGAAGTACGGACAATTGAAACCAAATATTAAAGTATACATTAAATTAGCATGCGTGTGAAAATGAAGTGTAAGGATAGATACCTAATTAAATTAACGCAATCAGAAGAAAAGAACAGAAAAAATTCATACATTTTAACTATATATATGAAATGTCATAATGTAATATCCATTACCTTAATAATTACACTAATTAAAAGGTTTAATTGGTGTGATATTCTTTTGTTTCATCTTTCTTAGTATATTTTTTTTTATGTCATCACACTTTGACTTTATTATCTATTATATACTAATTTAATAACTAGAAAATTTAATAATATTGGACATGAAGATCCAATCGTTGTTACCTCCTGTTGAATTGTATGAAAGTTCATTAAGACACAAGGTTCATATTATCAAATTATGATTTGATTATCCATTCATCGTTAGTTCCTTTATTAAACTTTTGAAAGTAAATTGACTAAGTCATCAACGTATCTGTCATTCTACATCAGAGATTGTTCCTTTTTAACAGTTTTCAATCGAAATGAGTGATACTCAAAGTGGAATTGAAGTTCAAATTTTCAAACGATCCGTAAAACTTGATATTTTGATCACAATAGTTTATTTCGAAATGTCCTTATTTAGGTAGGAAGTCCAACTGAATTGTTGTATATTCTGACTTGATATCAATACCGTTCATTGCAAATGTAATGCTTGACTAGTCAGAAAATTTTCTTGAAATTGTAATATTCATTCAGAATCCGTAGGATGTCTGGACAACGTGTCGGCTATGACGTTTTCAGTTCCAGGTATCGACTGTATCTCGAACTCGTAGGGTTGCAACGTAATAGCAAATCGTGCAAGTTTAGCACTTTTATGGTTTGAGCGACGTAATGCTGCCACTGATTTCTGATCAGTCTGGATCAGGAATGGAGATCCCAGCAAAAACTTTTCCAACTTGGTAATTGCCCAGATTACGGAGAGCAATTCTCGGTCCACAGTGGAATATTTCGTCTCCGGAGGTTTCAGTTTGCGTGAGATATACATTACGGGGTGAAGGACATCATCATGATATTGCAGTAGACATGCCCCGAGTCCGTAATTACTCGCATCTGTACGTAGAACAAATTTTTTTGAAGCATCTGGTAATCTTGAAACAGGTGGGCATGAAAATATTTTTAAGATAGTGCGAAAAGTTTTGTCACATTCGTCGGTCCAATTTATCCTTAAAGGCATGTTCTTCTTTAGTAACGAAGACAGGACAGCCGTGATGGATGATAGGTGAGGTACAAATCTGCTATAGTATTGGATTAAACCTAACAGACTCCTAACCTGTTTCTTCGTTTGAGGAACAGATAAATTTAATATTTTAGAAACCGTACTGGGAATTGTTTGGATACGTCCCGATCCAATAATGTGCCCCAGGAATGTTATCTCATTACACGCTATTTGAATTTTAGTTGGTTTAGCGGTTAAATGGTTATCCCGCAATATTTCCAAAACTGATTTAAGACCCAAAAAATGTTCCTCAAATGATGAACTAAACAAACATATGTCGTCAATATAGGTAATTATATCTGATCTACCTGCTAAAATTTTTCGCATCATGCGAATAAAGGTAGCTGGAGCATTCATTAGCCCAAAAGGCATCACGTTCCACTGGTAAAGACCTTGTGGAGTTGAGAATGCTGTGTAGTATTTGGCTCTTTCGGTTAGTGGAATCTGCCAATAACCTTTAGTTAAGTCAATTTTAGTGAAAAGTGTAGCATTGGATAGACGAGGAAGTAAATCGTCAAGGATAGGATGTGGTTCGCTATCCGGTACTGTCTGCGCATTAAGTTTCCTATAGTCAACACATAAACGTATGTTGTTGTCCTTTTTCCGGACAATGACTAAAGGAGAAGAAAATGGAGATGTACTAGTCTCAATAATACCTAATGATATCATCTGTTCGAGTTCCTGAGATGTCTTACTCAGAAAATGTAGAGGTACAGAATAAGGATGAACACGAATTGGTGTATCATCGTTAAGAATAATATCGTGACTAATTACAGATGTGCAACCCGGTACATCAGTTAACACATCTGGGAAAGATTGTAGAAGATCAGCAACGCGTTGATGCTGTTGCGGTGTAACCGTAGAAGAAATGGTCACATCACGCCAAGATTCAGTAGATTGGACAGTAAGTACAGGTAAAGGCATCTGCACTTCAGGAAAAGAAGATTCTTCCTCCTGTATAACAGATAGATTAGAATAATGACAAGTAGATACAGTATTGTCATCTAATTCATGAAAAATTGACTGTAAGTGTATAGGACGTGTATGAAATTGCTTGAGCATATTAATATGGAATATCTTTCTGTGTCCCTTGATATCTAAGACGTAATCAACGTCTGAAATTTTATCAGTAACCTTATAAGGACCAGTAAGGAAAAGAAATGATGAATGACTATGCTGAGTCATCAATGATATGAGACAATTGTATTACCATAGCATGTTATCTGCGTGACGCAGCATTAGGTACTAATTGTAACCGTAGACAATGATGGTTAAAGTAAGCACCATTATCATGCTCGATGACCATTCGAGCATCTCTATTGTTACGAAATGTAACTATAGCTTCACCATACCTGTCATTGGTAGGTGACAACAACCGTACAAACATAACGTCTGCCGTGTCATTAAAGAAATTGCTAAGTGCCTGCCATCTGGTACCTTGTGGCAGATTGCGCACTAACACGGTGCGAGAATATGCACCCTTCCCAATGTAAGTGGGATCAGTGTCACTAACGTGATAAATAGTTCTTCTATTTAATCTTTTGGATATGGTAGTCTTATGAGATGATGTCTCATAATGATTGACATATTTATTTGTCCTAATTTTATTAGTTAAGTTCATAAGAACTTCACCATCATTACCCTTGTTCGGGACATCCCTTCTTTTCCCATTTTCAACAATTTTATTAAGATCACTGTTAATATGATCCTGTCGCCAACATCTATCTTCCGACTTGGCGGCATTCTCTTGAGAAAAGGTATATCTGCCTCGAAATGATTTTCTAATCTTCCTAGGATGGGCTGGTAGTTTAGTATACTTTTTATCCTGTAGGAGAGTCTTATCCTTCTCCTTATCGATTTCCAGAATGGTACTGAGACTGAAATTGGAGAAAACTGTGCCACATGTATTTATTTTGTTGGCCCGTAATGTAGCTGTTGCAATGACAGCGTTAGCATTGCAATAAGATTGCACATTCTTTAATTCCCATTCCTCAATTTCCTGTGGGGAACAATCCTTACTACCATGGATGCGTCCCAACATCAGATCTGCAATTGGATTCTGAAGCATGCATACCTTAACTTGTCCTGAAAAGAAAGGTGTATTAACATGGACAAGAGCTGTGGGGTAAAACTCAATAGTTCCCCCAAAAGTCATGCAACGGACATATTCCCCCGTTGCACAGCTAGGATGTACTAGCGACTGTCGCACTCCAATGGTTGTGGACCCCGAGTCTCTCAATACAGAAACTACAGAACCGTTTACTATCCCTCTGTTAAAAATCAGAGAGCCTGTTCCATCATTGGCTGCAAGACCTACTTCTGGTGTAATGTGTCCGCAGTTTAGCACTGTCTCCTTTGCCTTCTGAAAAATAAGATTGCATTGTGGGCAACTATTTGCCACGTTATAATTTATAGCAAAGCATGCAGCAGAAGAATTCATTGTATTATCGTTAGGTGGAACCTGAACCTTAGGGGTGATATCATTTGTCACTGCTGCCCCGGTATTATGGTTATAATGTGAAGATCCACGAGAATGAGAACGATTACGAGAATAATTAGTTGAATTATCTCGTTGACGTCTATTATAATTGTTATCTCGATGTCTCGAGTTATAATTATCGCTATTCTTCCAATTGTTACCATTATTATATTGATATGACCGATTATAACTTGAGTTACGTGGATTACTGTTGTATCTTGACTGAGGTGAATAATTTCTGGTTTGTTGTCTTCCTCTATTAAAGTTATTGTTAAAGTTATTCTGTCCCTTATGAAAATTAATGTCATAGTTTCCTTTGAACCTACCTCTGTCCACACTGTGTGTTCTAGGTTTGTTATGATTATGATATGCCATATTGGAGGCTACAGGAAGTGGTTCTCTTATCAACGAGCCAGAAATATTAGCATTCGGATGAGCTGTGCAGTAATTTAAAGAAATTTTTTCTAACTCATCAATAGATTCTGGTTTTCTTTCTTGCAGATAAGCAAAGAATGGTGGGCTGACAGAAGATAACACTTTATCCCTCAATAATAAATCAACTAATTTGTCGTAAGATTTGTTGACACCTGCCAGTTCAACCCATCTGTTAAAAGTATTGCGTATGTTAGCAATAAAACCTGTGAAATCTTTATTGTTATCTGGCAACAAACTTTTGAAACGTAATCTACATGCCTCTTCGTTCAAGTGGAAACGACGTAATAACAACGTCTTAATGGCCTCATAATCTGTGGCTAATGTAGGATCAATGTTTTGTGCTGCACTTGCAGGTTCGCCATCCAGAAATTCCTTAAGTTTAAGTGCCCATGCAGTTTTGTCAAGGTTATTGACCTTACATATATCCTCAAAGCGCGCCAGCCACGATGAAAGGTCGTCCACGTGTAATTTGAATGGTGGTAATTTAAAGTAATAATTGCCCTTAAGTCGGGTGGATGAAGATCCAGATTGAGCATTATCATTTTGGCTTGCTGCAGCACTCTGCGAATTAAGTTTTGCTGTTTCCAATTTAAGCCGTTGCAATTCCATTTCTTGCTGTAGTATGATTTCTTGTCGTTTCAATTTATTCTCTTCTTCAATCCGTAGGATTTCATCTCTTGCCACCTTTCTTTCTTCTTCTTGTCTTAATTCTGCTTTCTTTTCCAAGTTCCTCCCTTTTCTTTCAAGCTTTTCTTCTTCCATCTCTGCCTTATATCTTGCCAGTTGTTGTTCAGCAAATTCAAGGAGTGCCTCTCCCTTTTTATTACAATCTTTTCCAATTTTTAATGAAATGGTCCAAGGTAAGCATTCTTGGAGTTTAATTTATTTAAGTATTCAATTACTTATGTATTGTAATCAACAATAGAATCTATGTCGATAATTATAATTACTCAACGAATGAATAATTAATACAAGAAATTGTAATATTCCTGTATTGTTATGTATAAGTTCCACAATTTATAATATTTTGTAAAAATATATATATATATACTCACTGATATCTATCATAAATAGTTATGATAGTTAGTTATATAAGCTGCTGAAATTATATCAAGCGCTTTATATTAATATTTAATAATTATGTGTATTATCCCTAAATAATTAGTCTTAATTGTCACTAAGTTCACAATATAGTACTGAGAAAGTGTACTAATTTATATTAAATATGTATTAATATGTTATAAAGTTTTAATAATTAATCATTATATTTTATGCCATAATCATGAGGCATAAAGTGCATTGCCCATTTCTAGGACCACTACTGCAAATATGTGCATAGGTGCAAAGTCCCTAATTCCTCATCAAAGCTGATAAAAAATTTAATCATATTCATCTACACTATTATTAATGAAGAAATTACAGCATTAATATTAAATTATAAAAGGATGAAATGAAGACAAACAATACAATGGGTTAACCAAGGATTACGAAACAGTATTACCATACGACAAGACATTTTCACAATAAAAAATGCATTAATAACTAAGTGGTATAAAACGGAAGTGAGAGATTAAGAATGAACTGAATAGAAAGTTAAGCTGTGTACGTAACAAATAGTGACGTCACAGGACTCATTTGACGTTAGTACAATACATTTAATTAAAATTAAAGATAGTTAGATCAGAATAAACAAGATAGATTACGAACATTAGACTGTAAATGAATAAAAATAAGAACCAATTACACCAGAAAACACCAGTTATAACATGACTATACACCTAACATGCAAAGTGAATTAATGCAAGTCCGAACGAACCGATCACCGATAATGATAATTCGACGCTTTCTTCGCGAGGTGCTATTAATTCACAGCCTTAGGAACATTCAGAATGAATATCGGCATCCTGAGAGCCATTTTATTCATTCCGAACCGCCGCCCAACCATACCCGCTACATGAAAAGGACAGGAACAATATTTAACATGGATACAACGAAAAAAGAACATGGCATTATTTGGACAAACAGGACGAAATATTTTAACCTTTAAAATTAGTGACTTATCTTGTTTTGGCGGTAATATCGTACATTATATGCTTCGCCGACGGACTCGAAAGCTTGTTTGAAAGCTGCAAATAAATTTGTTTGAAGGACATTGTCAGCTGCTGGCTTTTCCAACCGTTCATACTGTCGTCAAGGGCATGACGTCACCGGTGTTTTTGCAAATAATGTCCATTTTGGCTCGAAAGGAAAAATGTCTTATTTTTTTGTGGTTCGTTCTTTTGAAAAATTCCAAAACCACTAATGGCCACCAGTTGTGACGGGGTTGGTGGTGGTGGTGGTGTTTGGTGTTGCGATTCCTTGGGTATGGTATTATTTATTGAATAGTAAGTCACTCTTTAGACGTATCAATGTTGGTTATAAATGGTTAGCTCTGGGCATCAGAACATCCCTTCGACGTTCTGATTTGCATAGTATATAGTATTTGATTTCCCTTGTGGGAGAGTTATCGTGCTGACAAAGGTAAACACCAACAGCTGTAGAACCGAACCCGAAACGTAAATAAAGGATCAAGCCTTCTGCTTTGAGTCCACATGTATTGAGATTCATACAAAAACGATAATCGACATTCACAAAGGTTTCATGTACAATATTCAGCGTAACAATTGAATTCCAAATAATATCAGTAAGTATCCGTCCGTGTCAAAACAATATGTCAGATGAACATCGTGGCTATATACGTGCGCTGTTGTAGTCAACAGCCAGAAATGAGCACATGAGTTCTTGACATCTACAATTTGAATCATAATACGATTCTCCTTCCATTATTAGTTTAATTTAATTAATCTCATGCTTAGATTAATTTCCGAACTGACCCTGAAGTCTACATCGATTCATCTATATAATATAGGCTATATACTCAGCCTTATTTCCTTGGAAGAAATACAAGACACGACCTTCTTGCTTGACGGATAGCGTAACAAAGGCACTGTAACCAAGTCACCCGGCGTGACCTTCCCAACGCGAATGCGTCATAATCTCCGCATATATTTCGCGTTCACTATACCGTAAAATATCGACATATTCTATAAATATTAATGACCCCTAAACGTTGCGCATGGGTAAACCCCAGCAGACGCCATCATTTAAAATAACACCGTAACATTCGCACATTTATCTGTAAGGCTAAGTGCAAAAAAGCAATCTTAAATTATGAAAAAGAAATTAAAAATAATTTTTTCTTAAATTTACTAACCTCTTTCTCTCTTCTCCCCCCCCCCCCCCCCCACCCCCCCCCCACCCGCCCCCCCCCCCCCCCCCCCCGCAAATTCCTTAAGAACACTATATAAGATTAAAATCCACTGGTATGAGTATTATAAATCCACACAGAAATGAAATTTTGGAACAGGCTGTGAACAGGCTGCGCTTGGGAAAACTTCCTTTTATGCTCCGGGATATTTGGAAAATCCGTACCGACTTCTGGCGAACAAATCGTTATATTTCTGTTTTTGCCAATCTGTGACAATTCTGAGCCGTGTCCTATAACTCCGCCCCTGGTTCAGTAATCCGTCTTTCATTCCATGCCATTTCAGTGCACGTCAGTCGCTAAAAGTGGGTGAGCTCTCGGAACCAACTCTTCACTTTATGCTGTGGGTTCGGTTGCGAGACAGACCGTGGTTTTGGATTGGCAGATCACAACCAATGATTCTGAGAATCCACAAATCAAAACATCACAGATCGTCTGAACAAATAATGGTCACATTGTGATCGGAGAAATATCCCTACAAGATGTAGACTCATAACTATATATTGGCAGCAACATAGACATAGTTGAAGGAACAGATAATCGCATCACATCAAGGATACAGAAGGCAAGATGGGCTTTCATTGCACTGGGAATTTCACGGATATCGAAGGAGATAAAGCCCAGCACAAATATAAAACTTTTCAGCACAAATGTTAAAAAATGTTTGTATGGCGCTTAAACATGGGGAGACAGCAGAAACGACAACCAAGATGTAAGACAGTCATAAATGGTATCTGACACAGCAAAGAAGGATTAAAATTGTATTGTGATGGGGCCGTAAAGACACCCCAGCTTCCCTTCATGTTCAGGGCATATTTATCGCCCATATATTTTCGATGTGCGCACAGCATGCTGGGATGTAAAAATTCTGACGAGATAGAAGATATATTAGTCTAGGCCATAATAAAGCCTAAACTATAGTTGTGTTATATTTGATAGTCGTGTGTTATAATTGATAGTTGTGGGCCATATTTGTGTTTTCATGCCTAATAGAGCAATTAAGGCGAGTGTTATTTAAGGGGCAAAATTAATCCGCGCAGTAAGTTGAGTGATTCGCTCGAGGGCTTATATAAAGAGATAGCGAGCGGCAAACAGGCCAATTTGAAGATTCAGACGAGACGAGAGAGAAACGAAGTTAGGCTAGCCCTGTGTCGGTAGAAGAGGAACAGAGACATGACACATTAGCAATCGAGCACAGGCTGGGTGTTTGTTTGGTTTTGTTCGCTTTGTTATTTGTTTAATGTTTGCTTCAGTGTGCTCTTAATGTCACTGATAGGGTTGTAGAAATAAATACAGCCCCTGCCTTAAGAATCAGAGTTTATTGTTGATTAGGGTCGGTTGGGAGTGTGCAAGAGAGTGATCAAATATCACAACATCATCATCACCATCTCGCCCACCCTATCACAGTATGAACTTACCTCCAATGTAGAAGTGATAGATATCGCGGGTTGCCTTCCCTTAGCTCTGCAGTAGTGGTCCAACAGTGGCCAAAACCCAACAGTAACTGATGTGGGTCTTCAATTGTGTCTACCTTCGCACAAGATTGCTCTTGGCAGAGTTGTAGATAGAAGGATAACTGACTACCTCCTGGTAGTCTTCACAAGATATTCAGAAAAGCTAGAACAGTGCTGTGTTGGCTGAGCACGGTAACTTTAACAATGCGTTCCCACTTTGACTTATGTTTCAGTTCCCTCAGATTCCGGTTTTCCGTGTTAAAATGGTAGAGTTTTTCCTGGGCTTTTAAGTCCTGAGAATGCTCAAACAAGGTCCGGTCTGATAAATGAAAGCTGATTTTAGTCTTTACTCTGGCAAGGTCTGGTTGCCTTCTTGGCGCGAGTGAATTTTCACAGTATTCTAACCTGGCTAAAGTGTCAGGTTATATTGCCTGTCTTCCCCCGCATTTGTTTGTTACGATGTTAAGCAGGGCTCCAATAGGAAGGGGTGTTGTGCCTTCATTCCGAATGTCTGCCAATCGTTTCAAACATGCGTTTTTTGTGTGGTAATTAAAAATATTTCCACTAGGAAATTTATATGCATTAATACAAAGGTCGTGTCTTCCAAATATGGAATGAAAATATCCGATCCCTCTCTGGGCAATGTTTACAAATAAGACATCTTACTTTCATGAAAAGTAATGTCTTTGTAACAAGGTGTACTGGAAACGATAATGTCATTCTTGTCTGTCAAGAAATGTGTCGCGCAGGTGAGTAATCTAACTACCCGTCGCTTGCGCAAACCAAATTCTTCGTTTACCCATCTGGTCGAGGAAGGTGTTGCGAGAGGTTCCTTAATTTATGAAGAATACGACAACAAGGTGTATCAGATGATACTATGATAGTTGCCAGAGAAGAGTCTGGTCTTATAAGAAATACCCCATTCTCAGAAAAGAGCAATGGTGTATAGAGTTCATAGGTTTAAAGTCAGGCTGTAAAGAATTTCTGGCCGAGATAGTAATATTAAGTACCAGAATTCTATGGTGCCACTCTCGGAATTATACCTATGGGCTGTTATAGTATCTAGGGGAATTAATTAATTTCAAAGTAAAAGGAATTCAAAGCTGACATAAAGTAATCAGAACAGTGCACTACAATTACTTAATTTTAATTTTGTACAGTCATCTGTTTAGTTTTGTTTGTGTAAACACAAACCCTAAAAAAAAAAAAAAAAAAAACACTGATGATGTTGCATGTATCTACACCAAATAAAAGTCAATCACTAAAAATAAAGTCTGTTCCTTGTTGCTAAGGCTCCCTTGTTATGAAAATAGTCTTAGTTCAACTAATCCTCTGGAACCAATGTTCATGGTGGTACTTGAATTTATCTTCAGTATTAGGGGGTTAGATATTGACAACTGTCACAATGACTTCACTGTTACTGATATCACTTGACTTCAAAATATTTCTATGTTATGTAGCTTTTGAAAACTGTCACTCTGACTAAAGTCTATGTTGTTTCCAGACTAATTTAATCATCACTGTTTTCATCACTACAAAACTAACGGGGTGTGGTATGCCAATGCTCTGCGAGTCAGTCTTGTCTAATTTGACTTAACTTCTTCGCTTCCGCCTTTTAACTTGAAGCAGTAGTATGAGATGGAGAAGCCCAACACTGAGGGTCCCCACTCTTCCAACTGATGTAGGTACGGGGTGCTTGTTCAAATCCTGCACCGCTAGGTACAACACCAATGTTCGTCTCTGCTAACAAGATGAGTGACAGGATACCTCTGACCCACAATCTCAGATTCAACAGGCTTTTAATAAACCCATGCAGTCTGCTTCACTGACAAATGGTGAAGGAGCTCTGTGGTAGAATCTGATTTCTGTCCTCTGACGAATTTGTTTCTGGCGGTTCATGAGAAATCTCCCAGATTTGTTTCCCCTTTTTTATTACAGATAGCAAGCGAACGGAAGACAAGCGATTCCATTGGCTGGCCGGGTCAGTTTATGTTTACCAAAATTTCTGTAAAACCACCACTTTCTGCCCGATCTGTCGATCTTACAAAACTTCGATAATTTATTCTTCCGGTGTTTCCCAACCAATTCCTTCCATCCAGGTCTTGTTTAAACCGGCCAATTGGGCGCTACCATTTTAACAAGCTATCCTTTTTCTGCCTCCCTTGTAGCGTTTGCAATCACAGTTGAAACCGGGGAAAACAGTCTTCGCTCTAAGTTATTACTGCGTGTAATCACTCATAACTCCTGTGTCCATGCTTCTACAAATTAAATCCATGTATCTAATAAAAGCTTATGATCCCTATTATCTTACTGTGCTCACTGTTCCGAGGGACATACCCTATCCTTTGATCTAAGGTCACAAATACACATTCACGTTTGCACAAATTTCATCTAGCTATCCTGCAGCCTAAAGTTCCTGCTACGGGTTTCAGCTCATGCAGTGATTGGTCGAAACATTTGTTGACATATTTTGATACAGGTAGGCCAGGTAGGCTCTTGGTAATTGCCATTAGATATTGGTTCAGGACTACGCTACAGAAGGCACATCAGCCTTATCAGGATTAAACAAATTCGCTGGGCGATTTTAGTGCTAATCCGTAGCCTGATGTCGGGCACAACCGAAATTTTCCAACATGATTGTCGGTTAATATTATCTCATCCGTCTCCTTTTCCAGCAGGGATGAATGGGTGAACAAACAGGCATGACGAATTATCACTGAGAGCAGTGTAAGATGATTTGGAAGTACTAAATATCTGCTTGATAGCAGGGAAAGAAAATGTGCCGACCACAGAAAAGCACGTAATTTAGTCCACTCAAAAAATGTAACTAAATACTGCCGGAGAGGAAAAGAGATCGACCAAATGATTCTTTGACAATAGGCACAACCGGATAAATATCAGTGGAAGGAAAGGTTGGGAAACGACATTGGTATGGCTAGGATAGATATAGAGGTAGCCAACTAATAGCAACACAAGGCAGTCCTTTTTTAAAAAATATCTTCTAGGTTGAAAGAAATGAAGGGAGAACTAAAAAACTAGAAGAAATAGAACAGTCATAACAAGGATAAAGGCGTCATGGAAAGATGTTGAACAGATGGCCCAAGGGCGGAGGGAGTGGGGGGAGGGGGATTTGGGGACCTTCGTATAAATTAATGAAGCGCACTATTCCACAGGGAGGTGAAAGACACACACACACACACACACACACAAACATGTTATACCTGCAGTGGGCAACCTGTCAGCTGTGGGGATCTACTTTAGAACTACGGAGCTCTCTAATGATCTACCTTGATAGAATCATGTCTGTTCTCGGGTTTCAGAGTACGTGGAATTTGCCATACGAGCAGTCGATATATGTAACTTTTATCTCTGCCGCACAATCTACTTCCTGTAGTCCCATCAACAGAGTGGTGGAAAATTAGAACTAGATATTTTATCGAATGTTAACTTCACTGCAAAGAAAGATCGCTTATTATCTTGTACAGTCCACAAATAAATTGTATTATAGTAAGCTAGTTTGCAGGTTTTCACTGGGAATACGATGAAAGGTAGCTTTAAATCTGGGACACCATTTTAAAGTACCAATGAGAGAGGGCTGACCCGAAATTTCATCATCATCATCATTCTTTTTCGTTCCCTGTGGAACATAGGGCAGAAACAGTTGCTCTCCATCGATTTCTATTCTGGGCTGTCTTTTTCAACTGTGCCCAAGTCATTCCAATTTCCCTAGCCTCCTCTTCAGCCGTTCTTCGCCAAGTTCTCTTTGGCCTCCCCACTCTTCTTTTCTCCTGTTGGTTCCATTCAAGGGCAATTCTGGCTGTGCTTGATTTTTCTCTTCTGAGTCTATGTCCTATCCATCCCCACTTTCTTACCTTAATTTCTGTTTGTATTGGCTGCCCACATCTTTTCCTTAGCTCTATATTTATTACTTCTGGCCATCTTATACGGAAGATCAGTCGGAGACATTTATTTACAAATGTCTGTAGCTTGGAGGTAATACTCTTTGAGACATGCCATGTCTCTCAGCCATACAGCAAGACTGACTTCACATTTGAGTTACATATTCTAATTTTGTTATCTCTGGATATAGCTGTGGAGTTCCATATTGGTCAAAGGGCATTAATAGCGCATCCGAAATTTACCTAGGATAAAAATATTCCTCCCCGCCCTCCCCGCCTTTCCTGGTCACCTAGAGATTTACCAAATTATGCATTGGGATCCACCGGTAGATCAAGATGTAATTTATACTGTTGAGAACTCATTTTTACTATGTTATCTTCTACCTCTCTGTATTATATGCATTAATTTAATTATGACATTTGGTCAGCAGTTGTGCTAGTTTTTATAACTATGCTTTGCGTTTGATATCTATGGGGGACAGACAAATTGTGACAAAAAAAACGTGCAAAATAAAATTGAAATCAATTAACATAAGGATTATGTTGCTGACTAAAATATTTTCAAGTCCGCGAACGTTGAAACTCACTTATGACGCTAGCTTCAAGTGGAAATATAAAGGAAAATGAACATACGAATACATGCTGTTCATTTACACCCAAGACGCAGCAATAGAGACCGCAGTCAAATCATAGCTTTCAAGACCCAGCGAACCAGAGCCTCAAGAAACCTCCATGGTGAAAAGTCTGCACTTGCAGGCTGGCTGAGCGCTGTATCGCGGGCAAAGGAGTGCTGAAATGTGTACCGAAAGGTGCAGATATCACAGCTACGTTGTAAACAGACACAACGCAACCACCGTCCTTTTCAGGGCGAACGAAGAAGAAGAAGATTTACACCACACCTCTCTCTCTTTCTCTCTCTGTGTCACTCTCTCTCTGTCTCTCTCTCTCTCTCTCTCACTCACTCACTCATCACTCACAGAGAAAGGCAGGGCTGAATGTTAGACGGGTCTGCGTTCTCATTTCTCAACCTTTTGAAAATAAAGTTCGCTTGTTCTCTGGGTTTTTTTTAAAACATTTTTCATTTATTTTTTAAAATAGGCGTGATGTGTGCATGTTCGCCATATTTAGGAATATAATATTAAATTGAAAAAATGGACAAATTGAATTAAGAGGATTTTCTCCATGAAATTAGTGACATTAACTGTAGTATCTGATGTGCAACTGATGGAAATAACCAGACAAACAGCAGGGGAACAAGGGGCGAGAAGACGACGTTGGCGTTGGATAGGACGCACATTAAGAAAACTAGTTGATAGTATTAGAAGGCGGCCTCTGTTCTGGAATCCCCAGGGTAAGAGAAATCGAGAGCCCGCAAAAAAAGGGCATGTAGAAGAGAACTGGAGACAAACATGCCAGAGAGAGATAACGTATTATCATAATAGATTACCTTGCCTTTTAACAATGTTGTGGTGGGTTTTGTTGTTGTTGTAATTACTAGCAAATGTGGGCATTAAAGATTATTTTTACAACCTGGGCTTTTGGTGCTCATAATTGTATTCGGTAAAGGGAAACTACTTAATCGTTAATAAATGCGCATATAAATGCAGTAACAACATAAACCGCAGCAGAGCAAACAAAAACTTGTTTCTGATAGCTTAAGCTGCATTCTGGGAAAGGTGCTAAAACATGCGCCAACAGAGATGGTGTGTGTAGACAGAAAGTGACAATAAACGAAGCCATTGAAACGGTTCATTTAAACAACGTTTCGGTGAATAGTGAGCGCTGAACTCAGATACATTAGAATGAACTAGGTAGACAGAGCAGAACAACTGACTCAAGAACGCGCACATTGAAGTGGTGCAATTCAGGCAATAAGCTCCGCGGGGAGCGGAGAGGATTAAGTTTAGACAAATTGAAATCAATAAAGCAATTATATCTTTAAGAGAGAACGAAAGAGCACAGTATTTACTTTCTTGTGGGTGGAGACAATAGGCATTTGGACATTCCCACTCTATTGGTAAAGAATGGAAGGGAGATTATTTGTGGGCGTCAAGGGAGAACATTTCCTATGTTGTTATGCGGAGAGTTCCTGGGATCGAAAAACAAAAACAAAACAAAAAACCTCCCCATCCAGCCCTTTCTGTCATTTTAATTTTTCTGCTGTTTTCAGATCATTTATCTGTCAACAGCAGAGAATTAGGAACATGTTTTTATATCGATCCCCGCCTCGCGAGCTTGTATTTTTTAGCCAGAGAAAGCATGTGACATAATGTGATAACGTCTTAACGGGAGGAAAAGTCGTATTGCTATATTAGCGTTTTTCCCCCCAAGATGCTTACACTGCACATGTGTTTTGGTTTGGTGAGGGGAAAACCACTTTAATTAACTTATGTCTTGGTATCGTCTGAAGTTATGAATCAAAAGTATGATATTAAATAAAATCCGCGTGCCCTCGGTGCACGTGCACACGCAAAGACTTCGTTTTTTTTTTTAAATAGTGTGCATGTGTGTATTTATTTTTTTCTTATAATTTAATGGAATAAACGTGTATAATTATCATTTCTTCTTCTTCCTCGTTCGCCCTCGGACTTCCACATTGATGACTCTAATATAGGCAGTAGCCAGCTCAAAGATCCTGACATCTCCGAACAGTTTTTCGTGGAGAGAAGTGGGTTGTTGCCATAAACTACTCCGTTTATTAGAAAAGGATGTATATTGGACAGGACTGCAGCAGGTGTTCGGCTGTCATGGGGCTTATGCCACAGGGACAGAGATCTGTTGCACCAGTCATGTAGTTGTGGTATACATGGTACCAAAATCTGTTGTGTACAGTGCGCAGCTGGAAAATGATGACCTGGTCTGGCCTTGAAAGATAATGTTAGGCATTTAAAATTCAAACAATAAAAAATAAACATACATAGTTAGAAGTTTTAAATAAATGGTGTACAATCCACTGTATACAAAATGTCTAACTCAAACGTCTGTATTCAACAATTATTAAACTCCACCAGCTTTTCGGGAAAATCCAGGACAGGTCCGCATTGCATAGTGAAAGCTAAATTGAACACCTTTTAATATTTAAAGAACACACATGCCTTGCAGTCTTTTCATTTTGCATTTTCGAGAAAAGTGCAGAAACGGCTCGCATAGCACCGTGAAAGCTACATTATACAACCATTATTAGAGCACACAGACCTTTTAGTTTTGTCATGGTGCATTGACCATAAGTCATAATAAGTATGACTGGAAATTGTAGCTGTAATGGAATCGAAATGAATGAAATGACCACAGGGAAATTAGTGCCATCCCGTGTCATGTTTTGACGGGTTAGTTGCTTGTATGCAATACATTTTTAGTAAGCATGTTAATCAATAAGCAAATGGTAGCATATGAATACAGTATCTAAATGTATAAACCCCATATATCCTAATTATAACCCATCACGGGTTGAACAGGGTATATTTATCCATTTATTAATTTTTTTTCAAGTAAGTCTTTTCACTGCAAACAAAACCGGGTCTCGTCAAGTGACCTATCCACGGCGTTGGTGAAAACTGGAAACAGAAGCTTGGTCATTCCATAGTTTTTCCCATCCATATTTTAGACTGTCTTTAGTTTACCGCGTAGAAGTAGAATTGGAGACTTTCTCGCAAACAGCTGTAATATGCATCTATATTCGGCCTTTAAGTGGGACTGATGCCAGCGTTGAAATTCTTCTACATATTGTATGTAAACGATTTGTTGATGAACAAAAAGAATTGTTTTTTGGTTTCCCGATGTAGTTAGTTCATCGTGATTGATATAATTTAGGAATGTAACATCTGCAGAAACATACAAAATTGGTTAAAGATTTATCTTTATTTTTGTTGTCCAAGCGGAATACCACAACATAAATCCCGTAACAGCATTTGTTTATTTAGAAGTCTTCAACTTAATCTCCTGCTGTTTGAATACATTTCTCCCATGGACGAGCAAGTACATTTTAAACTGGGATTTTGAGCAAGCACATTTTTGTTAATTGCTCCGTTCCGGCATCGACTGTGACTGCTCCAACTCCGTTCCGCGCTGACACTCATTATTACTGTTTTTTGTTTTTTTTTACTTTTAAGTTTTAAACAAGTTCACAATGAAACTTTGAAAAAGAAACTTTATTTATTCAAGAATTTTCAAACAATTTAAATGTCATTTAAACTAGAATCATTCGGTCATTCTAATATTCATTCTGTTTTTTGTTTTTTTTTAAATTATTGTTGCAGTCAAATCGTCTTTAAAAGCATGTCGCGCTGACCATATAAAATTCACTTTAAAACCGAGAAAAGTGGCTGTACACTAACTTTAGTTTTCGGCATGCTCGAAGCAACTCTCCAGCAGCATGAATGTGGAGTGACCACTTGTGAATGGCCTAAAAAATAGAGTTGAAGCTTACCAATAGATTCCATCGCCTCATACAGCTCCCGAAACTTTCTCTCAGATGATGCTTCATTACACTTATGAATCGCCATCAACTTTTTAAAAAAATTCTTTTTCGAAATCGTCATCTTCTGTAGAATTCATCATCGTCATCATCATTCCCTTTTCGCTCCTTTGGAGGCATGGTGGCCGTAACTTTTCACGGCACTTGTTCACTCGTCTGAAAGCTATATTGTTTGAGCTCGCCATGCATTTCCTGTTCCACCTTGCATGTCGCCGATTTCTTCTTTGCTTTTACCAAAAACTCATTAAGCCTTTCAAAGTCAGATGTTAAGACATCATTGAGACCTATTTCCATAAATCGACTATCGGTGATGTGGACATATTTGAATTTGTTGTTCCATTTAATTTCATTTGTATACATTTAGTAAAATATAATTCATTTTGGATTTAATGAAGAAAAAAAAGGAAAGAAAAGAATGTGGAGCAGTCAAGATTATCTGTGCTCCAGTTCCTCGCCACCTTAGGCATGAACTTACTGCTCCGCACTCCAGCTCCGGCTCCAACTCCAAAACAGAGGAAGATGTTCTTTGTCGTTTGTCCTCGTAAGACGAAACACCTTTTTTCGATTTTTTTTCATACCCATCCATTCAACTCCAAAACCAAGATTTAAAGTACCTGCGTAATTCCTTATGACAGCTAAAGTAGCCACCGGAGGACAGATTTTTCATCATCTCTTCGGTATCGGTGAATTTTAGAGAGCTCTTTTAGGGGGAACAGACAGATAAAAAGGGAGATGGGTGGTTTAGATCTTTCCATCCTAATTTTGCTAGAATTGACGTGGCGAGGTGGCTGTATGGGGACGAGCATTATCGTGCAGTAGGACTGCTATTCTTTATATCAGGTCTAAACTTAATTAGCATACTGCTTCCTTCGTGGTACTCTATTAAAGATCAGTATAATATACAGCATTTATTGTTGTATCGACTTGAAGACAGTAAACGTGAATAACGCTTTGTCATTCCCGGAAAATAGTCGCCATGATTCTCGCAGCAGTTGTGCGGTTACTCCATATAGAATCTCTTTGATTTGGTAGTATAATCATGTATTAACGGTTTATGTGATTTCTCTAATTTTTCTTGAGTGGTCAGAAATTTACAGTGTGCAGTTTTACCATTAAGATTTCAAATGTCAACTTTCCTGGCCAGTTTTAAAAACAAAAATAAAACAAACAACCGTGCAACGGCCGATTTATTTTTCTCAGTGAACGCAGTTTTATTAGTAGAATTAAGGTTTGCAACGCAGGCAGGCAGAAACTCCCACACCTACCATCAGAAATGGTTGTCATCGCTTGTGTTGCGTTCTGCTACTACTCGACAAGTGCAGTTAGTTTTGAGAGTTGCTTAGCAACGGCGCGCTTGTAAAGGTGCCTGAAGCCCCTCAACTGCCCAGATCTTTGATGTGCCCTCAGCGGAAGCGAGCTTGAAAACAAGAGTTAAAACCATTTGAAGTTCTGTCGGAACTAATTGTAGTTCTATACAATGTCTTACGTTATAAATGGAAACGGCAACATTAACCGGTGGAAACGATCATTAAGCTTGAGCACCTTTCTCCATTTTCCCATTGAAAAATCTGTTTTAACTTTTAGAGTACCATCGCGTAAAGTAAGAAAACTGCATATATCAAGGCACTTCACAGTATGTGCTGATTAACGCATACGTATGTAAATGTATGTGATGGTTTTCTTTCCCCTCTCGTATTGAATTAAAAGTGTTTTTTTTTTTTAATGTACCTTTCTCGTTAGCGACTTTTTAATATGTTTAGGAAAAAGATAACCGCTTTCGCTACTTCATTGCAAATACTTTGGGCATATCCCTCATCTTCATCTACGTTTTGCCTCGTACCAACCATGCGATATGGGAACATTTCTCAGTATTATCATGTTTTTGAAAATGCTAATTTGTGTGTTTTTTAGGTAGTTTTCATTTCATAATTTTGCTATTCTCGTGAGACTATAAAGTCATTTAAACACGGAGCTGACACATTCAGTCACCGATATTCGTTATTCCTTTCGTGTGATCCTACAAAGTCATTCTCAGTTTTTAACTGATCTGGACTACGCTGTCAATTCTTTATATCTTATGTAACTCTGCTTGTCAGATTTCAGTTGCAGGGTAAAATTATGTGCAATTCTAACAGTGAGATAAAATCATAACTACATATGATAAAATTATTTAAAAATTTGCCCGATTACAGCAACAGTTTGTTTTAATATTCTATGTAAGTCATATTCTTTCTTTTTCTCCCTTTTGCTTCTTGGAAAAAAGGTAAAGGATCCCGTTACACGCCTATTGAGGCATATTGGGAATACGGTGTTAGGCCCGTATTTTCTTGACCATCGGCACACTAGGGGTGATGTGGTCAGCTTCACGCCGGCCGCCTTAACCTTCCCAGAGTTGTTCTGGCACCCAATTCATGAGGCTGGGTCGACACAGGAGACGTTTGCGGTCTAAACAAAATCCCACCTCAACTGGGGATCGAACCATGGACCACCGAGCTTGGAAGCCAGTGCACTAACCACTACGCTACCGCGGCTCCCCGTTTGCTCCTTAGGGAGCCATCAGTTTGCTCCCATGCAGAAAGCCTGCACGATAGAACATCATGTACTCTGGCATCAGTGGTTTACATAACGATCTGCTTTAGATTATGAAGTTACTGACGCCATTTATTCTGTATGTATGGCTTTAAAAAAAAAAAAAAAGCAAAAACAGGGAGAAAAAGAAAATAAAATAAAGGAAGAACAGTTTCTTTGTTTGGGCATTGATATTTATAAAGGAGCTTTGATCATGATGCTGTGCATCTTCATCTCACATAATAATACAAATTACTATCTCACCTTCTTGTGACACATTATATTAACAGCTTCATGATAGTGCCTCACTTTTAGATTCGTTTTATACATGAAGCGTTATTTCAACTTGGCTGTCATTCCTTCGCCAGTCTGTTGTTCCGTTTACACATTGCTTTTTTTTTTCTTCAGTCTTTTCCTATCCTTTTATTTTTCCTTGAAGTAGAAAAAAAATCATATTGTGAAGCGCTGGTCTGTCATGGCGAAGGTGCCCGGTTCGAATCACTGTACCAACACACTCTAGTCTACCCAACTGTAAATGGGTACCTGACTCTGCCCTTTGAGTTAGGGTAGGAAAAGGCAGCAAGGAAGGGAACTGGTCACCACACCTCTCGATGCTGGACCTAGAATGGTGAAGTCTCTAACACTTCACCACCCCCCCCCCCCCCCCCCCCCCCCCCCACACCCCCCCCGCCCCCCCCCCCCCCCCCTCTATGGGACTACCTGTACCTAACTGTAAAATTCAAGAAATAATTCTTTGAAGTGTATTCTGTTTTGAGAGATATTTTATCCTTGTTTCCTCCATTTTTTTCCCCCACGTCCACCTACATTTGGCCTGGTGGGGGTCACCCTGCCTTTTAGAAATTTGTAAGTGCTCAAGACAGGTTGCTGAACTGACTATGACATTTGTGTAGTGTATTTCTTATTCATCCTGTGAGTTACAATATGCTACATAATTATTGCTAGCCCTGAACAAGATTTTGGTCAAGAAAGCTCAGAGAGACCAGTAGCTATCTTCTCAGATGCGCTGTCAGTGATTACAACGCTGAAAAGTCAAAGTAATGCTGAACTGGATGACCTAAGAGTAACACTTCACAGACTATGTCAGCAATACAAAAGAGTCGTGATACAGTGGATCCCTTCTCACTGCAACATCCCTGGAAATGAAGAGGCTGACAGATTGGCAAAGGAAGGGGGAAAACTTCCTCAACTTGACACAAATATAACTTATGAGAGGCCAAGAGTTTTATCAAGCACAGGTACAGGCACAAGTGGGAAGAAGAGCATCCAGGCCACACAAAAATGATCGGTATTACCAGCTCAGCAGAAGTGAACAAGTGGTAATCTTCAGACTTCGCACAGGTCATAACCGATTGAGATACCATCTATTCAAATAATTAAAGATAGGAACTACTGATGAGTGTGACTGTGGCACTGAAAAAATGACTGCTGAACATCTGCTTCAAAGGTACCCAACATATGAGGAACAGAAAACGCCATCACCAGTACAATTCCTGGAGAAAATCTATGGATATATCAATAGCCTCAGGCTGACCACAGCTTTCTTTGAACTTATTCAACTTGACATCTGAGGGTGAACGAAGAAAAAAAAGAACAAGAACAAGATTTTAGTCCAAAATGTCACTTTAATTTAGGAAAACCACCCTACTAACTAATGGACCTTGGTCTGGATTGAAATGGGCATGCTTTGCCAAAAGTGGTTTAAAATCTAATTAACAACATCATTCATCTTAGGGTTAACTTATTTCAGCCGACATAATCCCTCAGGATATAAAGAGGTCTTTAGAGCTCCGTCCACCTAATTTGATGGCCCTGGTGTCGGTTAAAAATAGAAATATGAAATGATTAATAACATTCCTCCTCTCAGGCTTCCTGTACACTTTAGTACTTTTTAAATTGAAGGAAATAATCGAAATTTTGTAAGGCTTCCAATTATTGGTTTAGTTTTATCATTTTATTCATGTACTTTTATTCAGTCACTTATAATAAAAACAACATCAAAAGAATTTATAAATTCAAATTTTTTTTTAAAAATTACACAGTGAAGTAAATTACAAAAATGTTCTTATTAGGAAAGGAGGATTATGAAAGGGTAATGTAGGCATCTGAACCACCTTTGATTTTACATAATTTTGTATTATTTTGATGTTCCTTGTAATTTGAAATTTCTAACAAAGAACTAGAAACTAATAAGCAGAGAGAAGTCATCTTTCACTGTCTTGAGTTCTGCCTTGAGGGCTGAAGACAAGCACTAAACACAACACTTGCAAATAGGAAACAGGAATATGTCTCGAGGTCTTTTGATTTTCATCAACATGCATCCTTAGAGTTTAAAAATAAATTTTAAAATGTTAAAAATCATCTCTGATGGTACATTTCTTTTTCTCATTTGCCTTCGGATTATTTCCATAGCTGAAAGTTGTCCACCGTCTTGCTTCGGTACTAAATCTGCTGCACATTTTCAGATTGGAAGAAACATTAAGTTCTGGAAGAATAATAATGTGGTGTACTAGAATTATGCATTCATTCATTACTCTTGAGCTTCCAAAGGTACCTTTAACAAATTAATGCCAAGTCCTTCTGTCTAATGTCATCAGCTTAGCATTTTTCCATGTCCTCCTCATCATTTTCATTTCCTGCCTCCAGTTCTCTTCTTCGTATATTTTAAACATTTGCCTCTACCAATCCTTAACTGGGGATTCCTGAACAATTGCCTGGTAATGCTATCAGCAAGTATTTTTAAATGGGTGTGTCATATTCATCACCAGCGTCTTTTCATTTCTTATTCCATTGGCACTTGTCTGGCCCTTGACATCTGTTCTACTGGTACTTGTCTGGCCCTTGTCATCTGTTCTACTGGTACTTGTCTGGCCCTTGTCATCTGTTCTACTGGTACTTGTCTGGCCCTTGTCATCTGTTCTACTGGTACTTGTCTGGCCCTTGTCATCTCTTCCACTGGTACTTGTCTGGCCTTAGTCATCAGTTCCACTGGTACTTGTCTGGTCCTTGTCATCTGTTCCACTGGTATTTGTCTGGCCCTTGTCATCTCTTCCACTGGTACTTGTCTGGCCTTAGTCATCAGTTCTACTGGTACTTGTCTGGCCTTGGTCATCAGTTCCACTGGTACTTGTCTGGCCCTTGTCATCTGTTCTACTGGTACTTGTCTGGCCCTTGTTGTCTCTTCTACTGGTACTTGTCTGGCCTTAGTCATCAGTTCCACTGGTACTTGTCTGGCCCTTGTCATCTCTTCCACTGGTACTTGTCTGGCCTTAGTCATCAGTTCCACTGGTACTTGTCTGGCCCTTGTCATCTGTTCCACTGGTACTTGTCTGGCCCTTGTCATCTGTTCCACTGGTACTTGTCTGGCCCTTGTCATCTGTTCTACTGGTACTTGTCTGGCCCTTGTCATCTGTTCCACTGGTACTTGTCTGGCCCTTGTCATCTGTTCTACTGGTACTTGTCTAGCCCTTGTCATCTCTTTCACTGGTACTTGTCTGGCCTTAGTCATCAGTTCCACTGGTACTTGTCTGGCCCTTGTTATCTGTTCTACTGGTACTTGTCTGGCCCTTGTCATCTGTTCCACTGGTACTTGTCTGGCCCTTGTCATCTCTTCCACTGGTACTTGTCTGGCCCTTGTCATCTCTTCCACTGGTACTTGTCTGGCCCTTGTCATCTGTTCCACTGGTACTTGTCTAGCCTTAGTCATCAGTTCCACTGGTATTTGTCTGGCCTTAGTCATCAGTTCCACTGGTACTTGTCTAGCCATTAGTCATCAGTTCCACTGGTACTTGTCTGGCCCTTGTCATCTCTTCCACTGGTACTTGTCTAGCCTTAGTCATCAGTTCCACTGGTACTTGTCTAGCCTTAGTCATCAGATCCACTAGTACTTGTCTAGTCTTAGTCATCAGTTCCACTGGTACTTGTCTGGCCTTAGTCATTAGTTCCACTGGTACTTGTCTGGCCCTTGTTATCTGTTCCACTGGTACTTGTCTGGCCCTTGTCATCTGTTCCACTGGTACTTGTCTGGCCCTTGTCATCTCTTCCACTGGTACTTGTCTGGCCCTTGTCATCTGTTCCACTGGTACTTGTCTAGCCTTAGTCATCAGATCCACTGGTACTTGTCTAGCCTTAGTCATCAGTTCCACTGGTATTTGTCTGGCCTTAGTCATCAGTTCCACTGGTACTTGTCTGGCCTTAGTCATCAGTTCCACTGGTACTTGTCTGGCCTTAGTCATCAGTTCCACTGGTACTTGTCTAGCCTTAGTCATCAGTTCCACTGGTACTTGTCTGGCCTTAGTCATCAGTTCCACTGGTACTTGTCTGGCCTTAGTCATCAGTTCCACTGGTACTTGTCTGGCCTTAGTCATCAGTTCCACTGGTACTTGTCTGGCCTTAGTCATCAGTTCCACTGGTACTTGTCTGGCCTTAGTCATCAGTTCCACTGGTACTTGTCTGGCCTTAGTCATCAGTTCCACTGGTACTTGTCTGGCCTTAGTCATCAGTTCCACTGGTACTTGTCTGGCCTTAGTCATCAGTTCCACTGGTACTTGTCTAGCCTTAGTCATCAGTTCCACTGGTACTTATCTGGCCTTAGTCATCAGTTCCACTGGTACTTATCTGGCCTTAGTCATCAGTTCCACTGGTACTTATCTGGTCTTAGTCATCATTTCCACTGGTACTTATCTGGCCTTAGTCATCAGTTCCACTGGTACTTGTCTCACCTTAGTCATCAGTTCCATTGGTACTTGTCTGGCCCTTGTCATAAGTTCCACTGGTACTTATCTGGCCCATGTCATTAGTTCCACTGGTACTTGTCTGGCCTTAGTCATCAGTTCCACATTAGTGATCTTGTTATACCATTTAAATCCTTCCACTAAATGCAAGCATGGAATTTAGCATATTTGTTGTTTATTTTTACTGATTTTTAAAATTAGGCCTGCTTCTTGTAAATTCTATTCCTTTGTGAATATAAAACTTGTATTTATGTTTAAAAAAATATTGTTGAAACATTTTAGTAGCTTAGAGAAATGGCTTCTTCACTTCAGACTAGTCAGTAAAATGATTTGTAATATAAGTGCAGACACAGATCTACCCAGTTTAGAATTACAGTGTCATTATTAGGAAAAGTGCACAGGTGGATAGAGAGACAAGTAAACAGGTTATGCCTCTGAAGATTAGCAACAACAACAAAATTGTGATGATTTTAATTAAGAGAAATAATTGCTGACACATCTTTCATACACAAATCGATAATATTGAAGTGTTGACATATCGTTTGCACAGAAATTCAAAAAGCATCCTGCCATTCAGAGGATATAATACATGAGAATTGTTTTTAACATGGAGACAAGTATGGGAAACACATTTTCTCACTTTTATGTCTTACGTGTTTCGGTTTAAGTAAAGATGTAACAGATGCAACCATGTTTAATGCTAAATTTTAAATCACTTCTTGAATTTGTTTAGCACAAACATTGTGTTTCTTCCCATCAGGTGTAAATAATAATTATTTATGTATGCATTAAATTGACATTGATTTTCATTCCCCAAAACAATAGGTATTATTGTGAAAAATTCAATACACATTTCAGTGCATCACCTTCTCTGTAGATACATTTCTCTTTCCTTTGTTTATATATATATATATATATATATATATATATATATATATATATTTTTTTTTTTTTTTTTTAAATTAGCTTGTTTTCTGTTTCTTCTGTCTATACTTTTTGTCTCTTTTATATATATATATATATATAATTCTAATGATTCTCCTATATGCCATGTTGTATTTTATTATATCATGTCAGTACATATCAATGTATTTTCTGGAGAATAAAGATTCTGATATGTGTGTGTGTGCGTGTGCGTGTGTGTGTGAATCTTTATTCTCTAAAACTAAAGCTATGAACTTTTCTAACGAGACCTTTGATATCATCTTGAACGGGGAAAAACTACAGAAAGTTGAAAGTTTCAATTATTTAGGCAGTAAAATGACTCAGGATGGTGACACAACAAGAGAAATCCATACTAGAATTGCTTTGGCAGCTAGCGCCTTCAATAGATATATCTAACATTTGGAAATTACGATCATTGAATATACATACCAAGCTTCGTCTGTTTATATTCAAATGTTATCTCAGTGTTAACATACGGCTGTGAGAGTTGGAAAATAACAAAATCATTGGAGAACAAGCTGAATACATTCGAGAACAAATGTCTTAGAAAACTCATGAACATCAGTTGGAAAGAATTCAAGACTAATCGACAAATAAGAGAAGACTCTAGGCAGAAATATGTCTCCGACTATATAAGGAAAAGACGATGGTCATATATCGGTCATGTCCTACGAATGCAAAACAACAGAATACCACTACAGGCGCTCACTTGGGTTCCTGAGGGTAAGCGGAAAAAAGGAAGACCAAAAGAAACACTCAGAAGAACAATAATAAGAGAAGGAAGGATGTTGGGCCTAAATAATGTGCAAGAGCTAAGAGGAGTGGCGTCACAACGAACAACCTGGAGAGCACTGGTTTCTGCCTTATGCGCCGTGTTTGGCGCTTAAAGAATTTATTATTATTATTATTATATAGGAGAATCATTAGAATTTACATAAAGTAAATTTATATAAATTCATACAGCATTAATGAGGGCTGTTACCACATACATACACACACACACAAATATCCTTATACCTGTCCTACTTCCTCAAATATCATAGAAAAGCTTAAATTGTTTGTATGTTTATTTTTAAATGCAAGTGTGTGTGGCTTTGTGTGAGATATTTTATTAGTTGAAACTTATGAACTCAGGAACATGGAAGAACATAATGTAAACCATGGAAAGAACTCATTTTAATGTCATATGCTATATTACACACCATTTACCTGTCACCTTTGTCCACATCCTGTGTATGTATATGTTGTATCAGCAAAGAACTCATTGTAATATCATATATGAAACACCATTCATTGATATGTCTTCCATCTCCTCACCTTATGTGCATGTATGTGTTCTTATAGAAAAGAACTCCTTGAAGTCATACCATCCATTGGCCTGTCTCTCATTTCCTCAGCCTATGCACATGTATGTTGTTCCATTGTATTTTTGTGTTGCAGTAGAAAAGAAAAAGCTAGTTGTAGTGTCCATCTCCCCATCCTGTATTTATATGTGTATGTCTTGACAGGAAAGAACTATATTACACACCATTCATTGATCTGACACCCATCGTCTCACTCTTTATGTATGTATGTGTCTTCTTCTTCTTCTTCTTCTTTGATCCATAACCACCAACCGTCAAAGCAGTCAGCGGCCATCACGCCTGGTGGCGTCTTGTAGGGCAGCAACAAATTGATTCCACTTTGCTCGGTTGGCGGCCATCCTTCGTAAAGTGCCCCAACTGTGGTTCATTCTTTGCATCTCAGCTTCCACAGTTCTCCGCCAAGTTGTTTTTGGTCGGCCTCTCTTTCGCTTTCCCTCGGGGGTCCATAGCATGGCTGTTCTTGTGATGGTATCAGGGTCCCTTCTGAGGACGTGGCCAACCAAACTCCAGCGTCTGCCAGCTATGATGGTGTGCATGTCCTCCTGGTTACTCCGAATAAGTAGTTCTTGGTTGCTGATGGTGTTTGGCCAAAAGATTCGGAGAATTTTCCTTAGGCAGATTGTGTGGAAGGAGGACAGTTTCGACATTTCCTTCTCTGTTACTCTCCAGCATTCCGCACCATAGAGAAGCACAGAAAGTAATATGTATGTGTAGTAATAGGAAATAACTCATTGTGATGCCATATATTACACGTCATTCATTGATCAGACTCCTAGCTCTGTGCATATGTGTCCTGACTGGAAATACCTCACTGTAATGTCAAATTTTCCACACCCTTCATTGATCTGACTTTTTAGACCGCAAACGGCTCCGGGGTTGACCCAGCCTCAAAAATTGGGTACCAGAACAACTCTGGGAAGGTTAAGGTGGCTGGTGTGATGCTGACCACATCACCTCTAGTGCGCCAATGGTCAGAAAATATGGGCTTAACACCATATTCTCAATGGGCGCATAACAGGATCCTTTACCTTTTACCCTACCTCAAGGCAGAGAGCCAGATTGACAGAGTGGTTAGAGCACTGGTCTTTCGCGGCAAAGATGTGTTCGAATCACAGTACCGATATACTCCAGTCACCCCAGCTGTAAATGGGTACCTGACTCCGCTGTTTGAGTTAGGGAAGGAAAGGGCAGTGAGGAAGGGAACTGGCCACCCCACCTCTAAATGCTGCCTTTTATGGTGAAGTCCACCATAACAGTAACACTTCACTCCCCTATGGAAGTATCTGCTTTGGGACTACCTTTTTTACCTCAAGGCCAATGTTTCACATTCCCACCCCCTACAACAAAACAGGTATGAATAATCTACCAATTTTAGGGCAGAGGAGAAAAAAGCGCAATCACACACACATAAGTACACATACACACTTTTTATTTACTTTACATACAATAATTGCCACAAGGGATAATGCCTCAAACAAATAACATGCTATCTAAAATTACAGACACTGTGTATCATAATTATAACCCATCAGATGTTGGAAAGGACATTTTTCTTCATTAAATAATTTTTTTTAAATATTGTACTGTCATATATTACAAAGCATTCATTATCCTGCCATCCTTCTCCTCGCCCTAAGGAGCATAGGTCATAAAACTGGATCTCGTGTAGTGGAGGCGTCAACAATTCACTCCCTCTGGCAGTATCTGCTTGGGACTCAAAGTTGCTCACCTGTGGGAACATTTTCCGCATGCGCTGACAACACATGAAGTCCCAGCTAATTCAGCAGATTTCCAAAATGTCACGAGTTCTTATTATATGCCACCATTATCTGATTACGTTTCAAATTATGTCTTATTTACTGTATGAATGGTTTAGATTGTGTTTGTTAGTTGTTTTTTTTATATTTATTTTATTGTTTTTTTTTAAGGTATTAATTTTTGTTAATTTATTTTAATTAATAATTTTTTCCCCCCTTAAATTTGATTATGTCTGGATGTTACAAATGTATGTTATTATTTTACCTCGATAATGTTGTATGCTTAAATAATGCTAAAAATACATGTGCTATTGAAAGGATACGGTATGTAAGATGACAGAGAGAAGAAGGGCAGAATGTAAGACGGGCCTGCATGCCCAATTCTTAACCCTTTGAAAATAAAGTTCGTTCGTTCGTATATATATGTGTGTCTTGATACACTGGCATTACAAGGTAATTTGCTGCTGCCTGAGGCAAGTTTGGTTTTGTTTTAAGGACTATCTTCATTGCACATGGACAACTCCATCAGTGCTCCGATCTCCTCCTTTAGATCACACAAGGAGGATCGCAGCACAGTGCACGAACTCTGTAGCACCAGCGAGAATCCCAGTGTGTATATACAGGAATCACACATTCTATAAATATTTTTTGTGGTGGGTAGATTTCTATTTTTAAATTTTGCCAGGCAGCGGCCTTAT
Organism: Oreohelix idahoensis; assembly: GCA_024509875.1. NCBI lineage: Eukaryota > Metazoa > Mollusca > Gastropoda > Stylommatophora > Oreohelicidae > Oreohelix > Oreohelix idahoensis. The sequence continues at coordinate 221,252 of JAMPIV010019696.1, forward strand.
GGCCTCCTCTTTACGATTTCCAACTGCTTTGGGATTTTTAATGTGTGCAACTTGCACACAGGACTTCCTATTTTTTCGCCCTTGTCTGAGAAGACTAGGCATCCAATCTCACTACCCATGAGACCAGGGGGGAGTATGACATCGTTAAGACCACTGGTTCTGAAAAAAATGTCCATAAATTATATTCCCTCTACTGGGAATCGAACCTGGTACCTCTAGAATTTGAGGCGGACGCCAAACCTCTTTGCCACTCCAACCCCTAAGAGGCAAGTTATCTTATAACATTTTAGTATACCTGATAAGAAGAAAACTTAATGAGGGATGACTGAACAAAAGTAACTTGCTTGAGGCTATCCTAAAATGTTATAAGATAATCTCAGAAAAATGTCACTAGTTTTGTTATTGAAGCTAATTAGCATAATTACAAGTAAATGAAGGAAAATTGATCATCAGTTACAAATTAAAATTGTAGTAATAACAATAATTCCACCTTTGTTATTTTATGCGTGCAAAATTTATTATAATTTCATTGAAGTCAGCTATTGAAGCATTTTCTTGCTCCACTGACATCTTGCGGTTCTTAATTATCAAGGCCCTCACCATGTCATCAGTGTTACGCATACCATCAGTTGAAAAGTGTTCTTGTAGAGGAAGAGAGTAAAAAACATACTTAGACTCCATGAGTTAACTCCTCCTTTTTTTGCTCCTTAGCTGAGAGCATCCGATTGGCTGAGTGTTTAGAGCACTTGGCTCTCATGGCAAAGTTACCAGGTTCTGGAATGAAAACCTGGTAGCTTCACACTCCAGTGTACTTAACTGTAAATGGGTATTTGATTCTGCTCTTGAGTTAGAGAAGGCAAAGGCATCGAGGAATTGGAACTGGTACCTCACCTCATAAAATTGAACTTAGTATTGTGAAGTCTCTAGTACTTTGCTCCCTGAGGCAGTATCTGCTACTGGTCTACCTTTACACTGGCATGGGGACACCACTGCAGTTGGCTCCAACGTCATGTGCTTTTGAAGTGGTGATTTTTCTATAGCATGTTGTTTTACATGATGAGATTGCTAGCACCATCTCGTACAATTCTCTTTAGTTGTGCTTTTTATAACATGATTGGTGGGGCGCAGTAGGAATATTCTTTATCCCTTAGTATTGGGCCCTAGGTGTCCTTGAGAGACTAGACAGGGCTAAAATATAAACCATATTTTTTTTTAAGAAGACTACAGAACAAACATACAGAGATTCTTCCCTCCAGGTGAGAGAAAGCACACAATGATGCTGATTTTTTTTTTTTTAAATGTACGCCCGCTATTACTCAAGGCGAAATCTCAGGTTAGTATGTCCAACCTGAGACTGAATTTATGTGAGTATCCTATTTTCTCTGTACGCTGACAGGTGTCCTCTCGCCATTCAGGCAGATACTCGCCATCTTCGGAGAGCAACCAGTGATGCTAATATCTTGTTATACAAATACATGTAGATCTTTTCTGTGAGTTATCTGTCTATCATTGTGTATGAATATTAATACTATTGATGAGATGAAAAGCTTAACGGCATTACTTGTTCTCTTTGTTTTTTTCCAGGTGCTGTCCATATTTTCTTTTGCTACCACCACCAGCCATGAGAGTTCTACAACTTTCACGGCTCATTGTCCATTCCTAAACAAAACAGTACCTGTGACTTTCTCTTACAGCTACCCTTATGAGTAAGTTAATGATGTAATAACTCACATTCTTGAACACTTTAAGAACTATTGTTTTTATTGGTAGTGATAGAGTGTTATTTTTTTTTTTAAATCATTGTCATGTTTAAAGCAGATGAACACCATCTATGGACCCCCGAGGGAAAGCGAAAGAGAGGCCGACCAAAAACAACTTGGCGGAGAACTGTGGAAGCTGAGATGCAAAGAATGAACCACAGTTGGGGCACTGTACGAAGGATGGCCGCCGACCGAGCAAAGTGGAATCAATTTGTTGCTGCCCTACAAGATGCCACCAGGCGTGATGGCCACTGACTGCTTTGATGGTTGGTGGTTATGGATCAAAGAAGAAGAGACACCATCAGTACAGCTGTATTAAGCTATTTGTACATTCCCAAGCTGAAAATGGGCAATTAGCAGCTGGCAGTGCAATTCTATCAACAGGTTTCCTCAATGTGTGTCCTATCCATCACCAGCGTCTTCTTCTCATCTCTTGTTCCACTGACACTTGTCTGGTTCTTGTCATCAGTTCCACATTAGTGATCTTGTCACTAATTGAGGAGATATGTTGTCGGCCGAAAAACGCATGGAAAAGATAACTGGAGACCGGAAGAAAAGAGATGGGGAAGACATGGAAAGATCTTGAGCTGATAGCACGTGACAGGAGGACTTGGCGTGAGTTTGTTGAAGGCCCATGCTCCGTGGGGAGCTAAAGGGTGAAGACTGAATGAATGAAGCTGCTAAGAAAAGTGCTTTTCTAATTGCATCTGTCCAATGGACTCATCTTCTATATCATGAGCCCGATTGTGAATTTGGACAGCTGTAGTTTCATGTTGAAATGTTGTACATTACTGACTGCTTGTGATCCATTTTGAGCGATCTTTGCAGGCTTAACACTAAGTTTGTTCCTAGTTTGCAGGTACTGTAGTGTTATTATGTAATTATCAATATTATGTTATGTGATTTTCAAAACATTATTGTTCAATGTGTATTATCATCACATTTCTTGACTGATAAATATTTGCTGGTGGTATTCTGGTGAGATTTCACAATTATAATTTTATTTCATGCAAAATAAGACTAAGCATATCATAATCGTACAGTATATGACACTGCATCCATATTTTATCTGTTTTTTTTTTCTTTAGCTCAATCATTCACTTTTCAATGTATGCCACTAATACTCTACTCCCCCCCTCCCCTCCCCACACACACATTACCGAGTCAGTTTCACTCAACGATCAGCACATTGGTAGATTTTTTTTTCCCTTTTTCATTTTCAGCTTAGAGGACATTTGCATTGACACACCTATCTGTAATGACAGTAAAATTGGCGAAGCCTGCTTGCTAGCAGGATCAAAGGCATCTGCTGAATTCTATGTGTTTGTGGGTGTGATTGTATTCCTGTACTGCCTAGGGGCCTTGCTCCTCTACATTGTTTTTGATGAATCCTACAGGAGGAACACCAGACTAGTTATTGCAGTAAGTTGATAGAATTGAATATGGTGAATTTTTTGTGAAGAAAAGTTAAAAGGAATTTAGCCTTTGGCTGCATGGGACAGTGATCAGTCGTTCTATTTTTTATATCTCTTTGCCACTTTTTCCACTTCAGAAATACCCTGCATCGTGCTTTCCTTTCATAGACTGTGTTTTATTGATGTTATCCTTCTTCTTTCCTCTTCATCGTTTCCCTGCAGGTTCTATGTCAGTGCTGGATGAATTATGCATGAGAAGTTTCTTAAGCAAACACCCAGTTAATGCTCATTTTAATGCTTTCTTTATTGTTACTTGGCAGGTCCATGTTCTGAATTTGTTTAACACAAACATTGTGTTTGCTCCCATCAAGTGTAAATGATAATAATTTTTGTATGCACTAAATTAACATTGATTTTTATTCCCCAAAATAACAGGTATTATAGTGAAAAATGCAATACATCTTTCAATGCATCACCTTCTCTGTATATACATTTCTGTTTTTTATTTATTTATGTATATACTTAGATAGATAATTGCTCTGGAGGTTGATGCGTTATGGAGTTTCCATGAAGATTACTAACTTAATAAAGAAGACCTATGAAGGCATGACATGCAGAGTTTTTCATGAAGGACAACTTACAGAACCTTTTGGGATTAGAACAGGAGTGCGACAGGGATGCCTCTTGTCTCCATTTCTTTTCTTACTAGCAATAGATTGGGTTATGAAAACACTGACATCACACAACAGAAATGGAATTCAGTGGAATCTGACTAACCGCTTGATGATCTAGATTTTGCAGATGACTTGGCTCTTCTGTCCCATAACCATAATCAGATGCAAGACAAAATAAAAATACTTGATGATAGGTCTCAACAAGTGGGTCTGAAAATACACAGGGAAAAGACAAAGATAATGAGAATAAATGCAAGAAATGATAACAGGGTCAAACTTGAAAAAACACCCTAAAAGAAGTAGACTTGTACACGTTTATTGGCAGCAATATAGACAAAGTTTGAGGAACAGACAGTGATATCAAAATAAGAATACAAAAAGCAAGAGGAGCTTTCATTGCATTGGGAAACATATGGAGATCAAGAGAAATCGTCCATCACGAAAATAAGAATCTTCAACTCAAATGTCAAGTCAGTCCTATTGTATGGCTCTGAAACATGGAGAACAACAAAAACAACAACCAAAATGCTACAAACTTTCATAAACGGGTGATTGCGAAGAATAGAGTGATTGAAATGGTGTGACAAAGACACAAATGTGGAACTGATGACAAGAGCCAGGCAGGTGCTGGTGGAATGTCGTAGATTTTTTTTGATAGGAGAATTAAGACTGAGTTTGGTCCCTTCTGAATAGATTTGAATAGGTGATTGACACCGTGAGAATTAGTAAAACAATAGAATTTCCACACAGGTGAGATGATAGACTGTGGTATAGAGGCTGTCGCTGAAAGCAAAAAGATTTCTTCTCTCTCTCACCTATCCTCTACGACGGCTTTTACAGAGTCCGACAGTCTAAACCACATATATATTACATATAATTCTATCTACTCACGGGCACGCACATACACGTGACGACAGTTAAACACACAGACTTGGAAAATCTATAACAATAATTATACAGATAATTGGGATCGAGCTGACCAACGCACTGATTTGTTTTTTGTTCAAGAAAAATTTTTAATTATCAGATCAAAATTTCTCACAACACCAAAAAATACATAAAGGAAGCATACAAATAGACATAAAAAAACAATGAAATTCTACCAGGATGATAGACCCGTTATGATAGGCCCTCTAGGTTTTGCCCCCAGTCCCGTTTAGGAAAAAGATGATGGCCCAAAGAGGATCAATGATACATTAGCGGTAATCAAATGATTTTCCCCTGTTAAAGGTATGGATAGACTTAGATATACTCTGATCTATTTCAAGGGAAAATATAGTTAGCAATACTTGCATAAGGACAATTAGAACAGCAAGATGGGTGCCAAATATCAACAAATGGAGAAATCACTCAGTCCTACATTCACTATAAACATTCAGCCGTTTACACGTGCACATACTCACTGTTTTGGTAGACATATCTGGGAAAACACACTTTTGTTAGGACATTCATATACAGAATCACCAGAGGTAGTCGTAACCAAGAAAACCCCAGCTCCACAAAGTCAGATAGAATTCACTGCTTCGGGGAACGTTTCCTTGGTATTTCTTATTCTAGGATATCTGTCTATGTCACATTTAAATATCTTGTCCAGGCACGAAAGTTTACAGTGAGCACCGTGTCACTAGCTTAAGTTTTCTAGTAATAGGAATGTCAGGTCGGTGCCTTCTCTCAGTATAGGATTTACTTTGGTCACACCACAGATTTGTCCACAAAATAATCTAGTCGGACAATGTTAATGTTGTTTCTTGTAATATTCACGCCGCCAGGCAGAAAATTTACGTAGAGTTTATGGAAGGATTTAAGATCTGGCTCAAGGCCCCGTATTGATCATTACAGTCTTTGAAAACCCGTTAGTGGGATATAGTATTTCTGTCTAACTCTGTGGGCATATGCACTGTCAGCCCAGTGTTACTTGAGAAAACCCACGTGATTCAAAATAAGGACTGTCTATTTCTTCACAAATATGAAACTCTTATTAAATGCCGGTAAAGTTCGGGTCACCCCAGTATTTCACTGTATAAAAGGAAAAGCACATATAAATCATTTACATATTATGTACTCAATATAACTTACATTTTAAATAGCAAGCCGACCGCTTGACTTATAATTTAAAACTTCCCGTGAAGTAAGATATATAAAAATCGATCATCAGGAATTAGGAATATCTGCGTATTCCGTCAATATTCACTGATATCGCATCTAGCGTTTATCAGTTAGTTTAGAAAAATATGATCTCGTCTGATTACTTAGCAGTAAAATTAACTTCATTATAGCTACATTATTGTTTAATGCTAGAAATTATAATTTATACTGCTTTCCACTGAAACACGTCACTAGAAAATAATACAGACTTTATAAATTTGGCACTCTGCGCAAAATCTAGTAAAATGAAATCGGTGATTTAACACTTTATCACTTCACAAAATACTAGAGATCTATTATACATAATATTTTACCTCAAACACAGAAGTACTAAGAACTTAAACCACTTCGACCAAACGAAGGCTAGTACTGTCTTTACTGCGAAGTTACTGAGTGAAATGAAATAAAGTTTCAAACTTGGTTTAATATTTTAAACCGGACAAAGGATGAACTATTATTTTGTAGAACGAAATGCTCTCCCCTTTCCGGCTTTAACGATATGTTTAACACCTAACATGTCGTAACTGCCACCTACTGACCAAGATGTACGCGTGTCAGTTTCAAATCCCCAGACCATATGTCTGCTCTATGCCGTATAGGTGACAGTTTTAACGCCTACCTAAGCGCTCAGCCCGGAAAACCCGCGCGTGACAGGTGAAAATGTAGACGTAAAGTCTGCTCTATGTCCAGCGAAACGAATTTTTTGCACATTCACGTCTACCTGCGCGACTGACATCTGATGCAATAAGGTTACTAGTCAGTATGAGAAAGAAAAACGATGATGGGAAAGAAATATATTTTTCGCAACGAATGCGAAAAATACAGGAAACAGGTAAAGAGTGATAATAAAAATTGAGAATACGGGTGACAGAAAAAAGAGGAAGATCTAGGCAATTTAATGATCAAAACCTACGTGACAGGACGTCCCCCCTTAAGATATGGAAGCACTCCATGTCTACGTTATGGAATTAAATTTCCTATAACCGTAGCTTCGGGGTGTCTGTCTTCTTCCCTCTTATCTTCCCCCTCCATCTCTCTCCAATTCCTACTCAAGTCTACTCCCCAAAGTTTCCTTTCCTTTGGAATGTCTCCCATGCGCGCTTGAAAGAGCGTCGCCGCTTCTGACATTTTTGAAAGATTTCCTGTGATAGCGGTGGAATATCCCTGCCACTATCATCGTCTTCGTCAGCTCTGGCGATCGTCAGGAGATGGTCGGAGGTTGGCACTGGTCTTTCCAAGTATCTCTTTAACAGATTTAAATGGAAAACCTTCTCCTTTCCTTGAATAGAGATCTGGTAGTTAGCCTTAGAAATCTTTTTCAGGACGGTAAACGGCCCTTGCCATCCGATCCTCAGTTGGTTGTTCTCGGTAGGGAGTAACACCAAAACTTTCTCTCCTGCTTCCAGTTCTCTTTCTTTCACGACTTTCCTGTATCGGTTAGTGTACTTTGTGCGTGCTCGCTTAAAGTTAGTCGTTGCTAGGTCCCACCCTAGTTTCAACCTTTCCTTTAAAACCGCTCATATTTACTTGCTGAGACACCTGTCTCATCCGCCTTCTCGTCTGTCAGAGACTGAAGTAAGGCTTCAAGCGGGCCCTTAATGGGTCTGCCGAATAAGAGTGTCTTCTTCCTTCTTCTTCTTCTTCCGTCCTTAGCCACCGACCGTCAAAGCAGTCAGTGGCCATTACGCCTAGTGGCGTCTTAGGGCAACAGCAGATAGGTTTTCTTTGCCATTGTTTCCCATCACACCTATTGGCGTCTTTAGGGCAACAGCAAATCAATCCATTTGCTGTTGTTTCCGTAATCGAAGTGACTGGCAAACGGGTGATCAGCCCGTTGGTGAATAAGAGTGTAGCTGGCGGAAATCCTGTGGAAGTATGAGGAGATTCTCTGTAGCCAAATAATGCTGCAGGAATACAGAGATCCCAATCTTCAGGTTTCACTTGTGCCAGCTTACTTAGCATCATGTTGAGGTTTCCATTAACACGTTCCACGAGCCCATTTCCGGCCGGAGTATATGGCTTAGTGTGGATGTGTTGGGTCCTCAAGATCTTAACGATCTCATCCATCAACAGGTTTCGGTATGGAGATCCATTATCCGTCAACACTTGTTGAGGGAATCCCAACCGAGTGAAAATCTGCACGAGGGCTTCTGCGACATGCTTGGCATCTGCGCATGTTAGCGGTATAGCTTCTGCCCATAAAGTGCATGTATCGACTAAGGTCAGGATAAACCTGTTCCTTCTTTTAGTCCTTTCGAAAGGCCCTAAAATGTCGATCACAACCCGTTCGAATGGTGTTCCCATTATTGGCATTTCATCCAAAGAGACTGGGGGTGCCCGTTGCTTGGGTGGCACACGTTGGCACTGGGCACAGGATTTGACATATCTGATAATATCAGTATTTACTCCTGGCCACCAATAATGAGTGGTTATCCGTTGATTTGTGGCGTTCTGTCCCATATGTCCGCTGAAGGGAAGAGAGTGCCCCATTTCTAGGATTTGGCTTCTGTACTGTTTCGGTACTAGGAGCTGGTTGTAAACTTGGTCAGGCTTTCCCGTTCTGCGATAAAGTACGCCATCCTTAGAAAAAATGTCCCCATGCTGTCTGGGTTCCTTAGCCATGGGCAGTTTCCTAAAGCAGGGTGCCAAAGTAGGGTCCTTGTATTGCGCTTCTTTAAGTTCCATGGGTAACAAATTAGGCGCAGGCTCCCGTTCCTTTTTGGTTTGCCCTCTTGTAGTTACTGCTGCCACAATCGGCTCTTCCGGTTTACCAATACACACGTATCTACCGCCAAGTATGACTGGGTAGATGGGATCATCCATAACAGCCGCTTTGATCACACCTCTGACAAAATCAGAGTGGATCTCCACCAATGCAATGGGAAGCGCTGTAGGTGCATCACTCTTTCAAACTCCACACAATTGGACGGTCTCTGCTGTCTCTTGACCGGGTTTGACCAGGTTTCTGGCAACAATGCAATCATAAGAAAGCCCCGTGTCAAATACACAAGAAGTTTGAGAACCGTTCAATGTAACAGTTCCTCGCGTAGAGGGTCTGTCTCCCTCTACAGGTTGGGAATCACTGTCAATAATTCCGCCTTGCGAGACTGTTAGTAAGCATCCGATGCGTTTAGGCTCGGTGTGCTCACTCTGATCATATGTCCCGTGCTCAGGATTTCTCCCTTTGCCACCTTGTCCTTTCTGGCTGCGCTGCCATGTAGGGCGGTCGGGTTGATCAGACTGTTTGGGGTGGTTGGGGTACTTGTTCTTGTAGAACTTGGATTTTTCCGGAGGGGGGTTTTGAGGTCCAGTTTCTCTGTGGTTATTCTGATTCGAAACACGAGAAGGTTGATCTAGATTATTTTTTCGAAAATGCTCCTCTGTCGGTTTCCGCTTTGTGGCCGGTAGTTCAGCCAGCGCATTATGGTAACGCTCAGACTTCTCTAAGACGTCTTCAAGTTTTTCTGCTCCCTGCTCAGCTAGAAATCTCCGGGTATCTGCAGACAATGTGTTCTTTATTTGTTCTGTTAAAACAAATTCCTCAAGACCTTCGTAGGTAGAGGGGAGCTGTGAGAGCTCTAGGCACTTTGTCAGATATCCCTTCAAACGAGATGAGAACTGCTGAAAAGTTTCAGAATTCTCCTTTTGTCTTATTCTAATGGACAGAGCGTTCGTGGAGTTAGGGGGCTGGTCTCTTGCGGCAAAGGTGCCAGGTTCGATTCACGGTATCACTACGCTCCAGTCTACCCAGCTGTAAATGGGTACCTGACTTACCTCTTGAGTTAAGTAAAGAAAAAGCAGCGAGGAAGGTAACTGGTTCGATGCTCGAACCTAGGTATAGTGAAGTCTCTAACACTTCAATCCCCTATGGCATTATCAACTATATGACTACCTTTTTTAATGTCCATACTAGTACAAACCAACAAGTAACCCTGAAAAAACATGACGTGAAATAATTTTGGACTGCTCTTTCTGCTGAATGTCCTGACGAGCTGATTAACTCTTTAGTTGTCATTTAATTCCTTTCTTGTCCATTGTAATTTCATTGAATCTTTGTTGTCAAAATTATCAAGACATGTTGTCAAAGCACACTGCATCACGAAAGACAAATTTAAAGGCCTTTTTAAATGGGTGTTCAATTTACCTTTCACGGTGCAATGTGCGCCATTACCGTATTTTTCCGGACAAGTTGGCAAAATTATTTCATAGTTTGATACAGGACGTTTCACTTAGACAATTAGTAACGTAGGGGCTGTATTGCTATCAATTGTGCATGATATGGGGGACCTATCCTTTTCAAAGCGTGTATAGGGGAAACTCCAAACTCACAGTGAAGACCAAAGCTGCAGTATATAATGCCTGTGTCACCAGCACGCTTCTGTATGGCAGCGAGACATGGACAACCTATGCTAAACAAGAAAGAAGGCTCAATATCTTTCATCTACGGTGTCTACGCCACATTCTTGGTATTTGCGGAAAGGTTAAAGCGACAAAATGTCTAGAGGTGTTGTCACGGCTGGCCTTCAAAGCATTATACACTGCTTTAGACAGCAACGCAGGACTATGTCATGGGTTCTTGGCCTTCCTTGCCGTCACGCATGGAAAGATGGGTTGGCATCCCGAAAGATATCTTTTTACGGACAACTGGAGTGCAAAAAAATACAGCGGGCGACCACAGCTGAGATTTCAATGTTGTGCAAAGAGAGAATGAGGGCACTTGGACACTAAATCCAGCCAATCGTGGAGAGGATTGAAGCTGCTGATTACAGCATCAAGTGGCGATGCTAATACTTCGGACGCCCACACTTCAGATTGGGTGAATAGAAGCTTTCACACAACAAGCCCCAGAAGAGAGGATGAGGGCGCCCC